>ML769343.1:1641244-2219291 GCA_009732865.1 Stipitochalara longipes BDJ | reverse complement strand
TCTTTGAGTGAGAAAGCAGGCTGAGCCAATCACGGCTCCGCGAATCTGGATATCTGGACTCTCAGTGACATGCGCGGTCCCGATAACCTAGATGGCTTAAAGCTAGATATGTCACCAGGCTAGCTTTCAACTCTGCCCTGTTAACAAGCTTGATGGGGTCGCCCTGTGACCCTTTAATATCCAGGAGCCTTGAAGGGAGGTAACTTCGGGACTCATTAGCCACAAACCGGGCTTTGCAAAGTTCGTGGCCCTCGGAGCACTGATTTATTAAGGACTTTGCCCATGCAACGGTGTCCTTCGAATCTGTTCGCTGCGATTGATAGCATTTGTGTCTACCTGGATCATCCGACGCTGGAGTTTTTTCCACTTTAAGTACTTCGGAAGTTGAAATGAAATCGCCATAAATCTGCATTCACAGAAAAGATTTCCGAAAGCAATGACTCTGTTTCCAGATCTTGACGCGGAGATGTGAGACGCCTGGATGTTCCACTTTTTGAACTGGTAGGCGCATGTCGTCTGACAGCGAGATGTCGCTCAGCTTCTGCGCTTTCCTTGCTGCTGCCAATAGCTGAGTGGGATGAGTGATCGATGATTGGTCGATACTTTTGAGTGAGTGCCAGAAGAGATTACATAAATGGCAAGTCGCCGAGTACACCTGAAGATCCGGTAAAGCATGGAATTGATGTATTTCGCTTGACCGAACTATGACCCAGGGAGCGCTAACAAGCAAAGATGAATTCGAAACAAGGCCGTTACACTTTGAACAAAGCTTGCAGTTTTGGGGCCCAGATGGATGTCTTCGAAACCAGTTCGTCGAAATCACAAAGTACTGAGCGACGAAGAAAACATAGCAGCTGCGAATAACGACGAACGGTGAGCGACAACACTTGCAATAAAGACGATAATATGGCGCCAGGCACAGAGAGACAATAAAATAACGAGAAAGCCAACGTATCCAACCCAGACTTTATTCGAGGCTAAGGGCGACGATGCAATATCCACCAGGCCCAGCCATACCAAATCCCGGCCAGAGGCGGAGTCAAAATGAGGCTCGGAAAGAAGACTCGATCATTCCAGCTCCAGAAGATTGCGATGTTTTCGGAATCGTCGTTCGTAGGAATGAGAGATTGTTCGGCAGGTCCATTATCCAAGCTGTCGTTCAAAGTACTCCCGTCGTTGATCACCAGGGTACCTGAAGGTCCCCTCTCCTAGGCAGACATACGCGCAGATCGAACGAGGCTCGCCAACCCAAGAGGGAATTGAGTCATATACTCGGGAAAAACCCAAGATGAGATAGATTCACGATATAGTATTGAGGGAAGCAACGAACGAGGTTGTAATATTTCCAAACGAATAAACAGCGAAGCCGCAATATCTGTTATCAAAAAATGCGAAAATGGTAGAAAAGAAATTCTAAGATATTGCTTTGCATGTTTTGAGTTATGTGCTTAGTTCTGTGAAAGGGGCTTCGCCACCACCATTTACAGAGCTCAGCCACACCGGCAGGCGCACTTGCGGCTGGCTTTCCTAAATGAGCTACCTCTCATACTTGAACTACCATACGCAATTTTAATAGATCGTCCTCGGACAAGCCATTGGCGTATTCGCAACTACGATAGCAATGGGAGGTACCTCGCGATGGCCGGAAGAGAAGAGATATTTAATAACCGTCTTGTATTGGCGCAGCCGTCTCTGTGGGCAATCCATCGAAAGACGGTAATGATGAGAGCGATTAAAGACCATCTAGTAAGAAACGCATCAGAATAGCCAGCGCAAGCCCTGGACAGTAATTATAATTATACCTCCGGGCTCCACATCGCGACTGCTAACCCGTTGCACACGGGATGCACAGCTCTATTACTTAGGGAACGGGAATTGGAACTGGAGACGGGAAGCAGTGGAGAGCAGGGTCGCTTCACTCTGGCCCTTCGCCTGCTGCAGGCCTGGGTAGGTCTCTATCCCTACGGGGGTGTTAGGCATGCCCTGAATACTTACTAGCTGCGTCCCTAGCACACTCCACTTGGGAGATTTCGGAGAGCAAAAAACAACAGTGATTTCAGTTGCGTACTTGATGGCTATACTCTATTCTGTACTGTATCCGAATATTAGTAGACGCAGTGGCAGATAATATAACCTTTCTTATAATGAATATTATTCCTATTCCTAGTATATCTAGTAAGGAAAGCTCTAGGACGTGAGTAGTTAGCTAGCTTAGATTAAGAGGTAGGCTTATCTAGTCCTTAGGCTAGTAAAATATTACTATCTAGAATATTTTTCGTATATATATATTAGTACTATATAAGAGCTAAAAGTAATTAAGCTAAATTGGTTTCGCAGGCTAGTATATAATTAGGAAAAGGAATTTGCACCCAAAAACTTTTTCCCATTAACGAAACTGGAAGCCTAGCGTTAGTCAATAATTAGCTCAAGAGTAGTTAAAAACCTACTTATAATATAGATCCAGTGCCTTAGAAATGCCGTCGAAGTCATGTTGAACTTACAGCAAAGATTTAGTTGGCCAGTTTTCAAGTCACATGACCAGGATCTTTCGGATGACGTCTATACTATTACGCATTTCAATATTTCTTCACATGCCAAACACCCAAGTCTTCATTTTGAACAGCTGGGTATCATCTTATCCCTCGACTTCAAGTGTCTCACTCCTTTCTTCATCATGGCCACTCTCCCGCACCTACTTTTAGACGCCACACTTAACCAATCACCTCTCCGAAACATCACTTCCCAGGTCGCAAACTCCCTTCCTGCAGCGAAGGAAACAAAACAACACCCCACGAGACTCGAATCAAAGACAAATGCCTCGATCTTCTTCGTTGGTACAGCCACTACAATCCTAGAATGGGAAGGCATCCGTTTGATGACCGATCCGAACTTCCTCCACGCAGGAGACCACGTACATCTCGGACCCGGTGTAAGCGGTACCCGCAGGACCAACCCAGCATTAGACCTCGACGAGCTTCCCCGGATCGATGTGGTGTTGCTGAGCCATTATCATGGAGATCACTTTGATCAGGATGTGGAAGCGCAGCTGAGGAGAAACTTGCCGATCATCACGACACCGCATGCGAAGTCGCATTTGGAAAATAAGGGAGAGGGAGAAGCGTTCACGGATGTATGGGAGTTGGATGCTTGGAACAGTATGATGATTGATATTAGTAGTCCGGAGAAGGGCGAGCAAAAGGTGCCAGCGATCAAGGTTACTGGCATGCCGGGGAAGCATGTATCTGGCACAATTGAGGTTTTGAATGATTTCATCAAAGCAGTCAGTTTGTCAAGGTTCTTGTTAGCATAGAAAAAGACGGCTGACAGCTACTAGATCCCTCCAACGAATGGCTGGATGGTAGAGCTAGGCTATCAAGCATCCGTAGGATCCGAAGAAACATTCAAAAGCAGCTACCGCTTCTACATATCCGGCGATACCCTCATGGTCGATGAACTCAAAAAGATCCCTGAAGTCTACAAAGATCAACAAATCGATCTAATGCTTATCCACCTTGGCGGGACGACCATTCCCTCTCCTCACCTTCCTTTGCTTATGGTCACAATGGATGCCAAGCAAGGACTGCAGCTTTTGCGACTGATACAGCCTGATGTGACAATCCCGATTCATTATGATGATTATGACGTGTTCTTAAGCCCCCTCAGCGACTTTAAGAGAGAGGTTGAGGAGGCAGGTTTAAGTGATAAGGTGGTGTATTTGGAGAGGAAAGATAAGTATGAGTTTGTGGTAAAGAGTAATTGAGTAGCAGCTTGGTTAAGGATTATCGTGATACATAGCAAACTGAAGCATGTTATTGCCAATACAAACCATGGTTAGAGCTTTGGAAATTCAACGTGCAGAAGCGTAGAGATGATGCTGTAGGTTATGTCACGTATAAGTATACCAAGGAGCAAAGCGATGACCTCAAGAATTATAGTGGCTCGAAGTTGCCTTTGAAGAATGCCATTTAGAACCACAAAAGCAATGATTTGTTTTTCCTCAGCTGCAAATATAAACTTCTCTCACAATACTATTCCGACCTCCATTGCGTGATTTCAATGCTCTCCATGTCAGGAAATGTTTTTCGGCCCTTCTCCGTAGCATGGTCGTCATCTACAACCTACAAACTCCTCCCAGGTCTTCTTTTCGTTAATTTTTGATTATTGTCCACAGGAGGAGCACTCTCGTCTTCATTCTCTTCGGCAATATCCCCAACTACAGTATTCCCTTCTGCAATCGCAGCCTCCGGAACACTTGCTTCATCCTCATCTTCATCCTCTCCAGCATCACTCCTAGCCTCTTCATCCTTATTGAGAATCAATCCATCTCCAATCAGTAGCATATCCTCGTCTCCGACCAAATCATTTTAAGCTGCCACTGCATTCTCATGTTCACTCTCAATTGTTGCTTCTGTGTGAGGAAATCTTGCGAGCCCAAAAAGACCGACCAGTGTTCTCCTCGAAGGCACCCTCCATGGGCTATGCTCGGGAACTCGTGCTCCAACTCCTAGAACTAATCTCTCATCTCTTTCCTCAGCGACAGGTTCCTTCTAATATACAATGTACCTGGGAGCAATATCTGAACTCATCTGAATATTGGCGCCGAGAAATTCAATGCTCATAAGCGCATATGCAAGGACAAAGTCTGGAAGTTTCCGAGAAACGAAGCCTCAGTTTTATGGTGCTTTTCTCCTGCATCGGTACCTAAGCTCACAGCTGTCACTTTTTTTACGATCTTCAAACCAACAACGATAAAAAGGCCCGCTCCGGGCGTATCATTCAAATAGGAGCGCACTTTCCGGTCCTCGATACTTATATCCACATAGCTCTCATCTGGGACGAATTGAGTTGTTTGTATTTCTCTTATGATCAATCTGAATTTGGCTTTCTCGGCGTCATCATCTTCGGGAGAAGTATAACCGCCTATTCCATTCGAAGTCTTGACAAGAATGCCTCGATCCCCAGTTCCGTTCTTCTCAATCGTCGATTGAACTGAGTCCTCTGGAATAGGAAGTGGAGGGCTCGAGATAAGTGATGATAGTAGATCATCCTAATCAGTAATGATGCGACCAAGTGATAATGGTCCATTGGGGGGCTTCTAGCTCGAAGGAGTGAAGCAGGTATGTAGAGGGCTCCAAGGTCGGTGCCATGATAGAGTGTTTCCTTTTTTAATAACTGTGCACAATAACTTCTCGCTCAGATTTAATGGATTTTGTCCTGATGCTGAGTAACTGAACGGAGGTGCGGAGTAGCTTTCCGATAGCTAATCGAGCAGTGACACGAAGCACAGCGCTTGCCTCAATTAACATTCAATCAGGTTACACGACATGAAGTCTTGCCCAGCTTACCCTACTATAGTTGAAAAGTAATGTTTCCGAACCCTCCATACACACGACTTATCAGAACCTCATCCTAATTCTCTCCTGATAATAAAATTTTCAACATTTTTATCACAAAGTTTTCATTAATCAATAACTTCCAGTTATGGGTTCCAGTGAGGAGGTCAAATCTGTCCATGACCAGGCGACAGATAAGGTCACTTCTCCCTCTACTCATCCCACCGACAAGTTCATTCATAACTTTAAAGCCCGATGGAACAGCGTAAATGTCGATCCGAGTGACAAAGCTAAGTATGAGATCTCTCATTCCTTCTGAAAATTCAGGACGATGCACTTCCTGAATCTCCGATTTCTCGAAAAGGAAATCCATATATTAGAGCGACAATTTTTCCAGGCCGGGCTCTCCATCTCAGAATCCGACAGGGATGGAAACCCAAGTACTAAAGATTCTCAAATTCCAATCGATCTGCAAGATATTTCCCACACTTCTGTAATGGATCTTCGTCGTTTGATTCACCAATATGGCGAGTAAGCCGAGAAATCCAGAACACGCACGTTGCTGACAATATCACTAAGATGAATCATTGCTTGCACTGCATAAGCTCTCGAGTATAAGAACGGTAATTTATATGAAATCTCCGGTGGAATTTCTGCGAGACAGGTGGCCAGACGGTTGTGATCTGCATGTTGAAGATTCGTACGTCAAGTTTCTCTCATTAAGTGATAAATCCATTCTCGCCTTCTGTACGGTGCTGATCGCGGTTGGTTCTTCGATATCCAGATTCTTAACTAGATCAGCGACACCGAGGCTGAACCAAAATAATGATCCAGTCTGGAAATTTCTCAGAAAAGCATTTATAAATCAGATTTCCTTCCCCTGGATCACGACGAATAATGGTAATAACGAGCCACAATCCGACGTCAGCAAGCAAGAACGTGGCCAGAGTGACTTTAAACCTAATACCGGAGACCCAGAATCTGACCATGAGATCCCCAAACCTGAAAGCACTTGCCCGGAACGTGTTAACAACGACATCCTTGTCATCAAAGAGTTAATATCAAATCACAACAAAGATGTTGGCGAACTGACACCATTGGATCCGCCGGTACATTTCCTAGCCAGATTTCTAGTCGCACTCATTTCTGTCTCTCTTTTGGTTGCTCCTGTTGCCGTGCTCTCATATCAGTCAATTTAGTTCGAGATCATCGCTCTAAGAGACCGTAGTGACTGTGGCTAGATATACTGCTGTTCTTGTAGTTCTCGTTGCAGTTGCGAGTACTAATTCCTAGTACGCGTCGTCCAGGGACTTTTCACTTGAATTTGCTTTCCCCGGAGAAGCTGCACAATCATGTTTCTATCTCAGAGACGAATCAGGACACGAAGCATTATTGATAAAAACAAGATAACGACACGTTTACTGTACTGCTTCGGCGGTATCGTGATTTACACAAGGAGGAGGGTAGGGGCCAGGGGGTTTGAGGCTTGGGCAAGGCGACCAATGAGTGGGCGAGTAAATGAAGTCGAGTCGGATTCAGTTAGGTATATGCATTAGACGTAGTGGCAGATAACACAACCTTTCTTGCAAAGAATATCATTCCTATTCCTAGCGTATCTAGTGAGAAAAGCTCCAGGACATGAGTAGTTGGCTAGTTTAGAGCAAGAGGTAGGCTTGTCTAGTCCTTAGGCTAGGAGACTATTTGCCAGCTAGAATATTTCTTATATGCACATATTAGCGCCGTGTGGGAGCTATAGGCAATCAAGCTAAACTGGTTTCGCGAGCCAGCACGTAATCATGAAAAGAAATTTACGCCCAAAAACTTTTTCCCATCGAGAGAGATGAACACTGCCCTCGCAAGCCTCTCAATTACTAGCCGTGAACGTTTGAAGCTTGAAGCTTGGACCTTATCAATACTTCAGTTGCTCAATGACTGAAGCACTATTCAGAAATGCGCACCTCTCCCCCAGCTTTTCTTTCTCAATCTCAACATTGTGTTCCCCATCTATACCTGACATGCCTTCTTGCCCACCACCTATTACATACACGTTCCCATCTCCCTTTCCCGTTGGAAAAGCGCTGGCCCAACCAGGCAAAGTCTCTTTTCGGTCTAAGGTCGGATTTCCAGTGTACGCAAAACTTGTCCAGGATCTCGGTAACTGTTTCGCCAATTCATAATCTGAAGAACTGAGTGAGAACGTATAGTCTGGGAGCCCAACGTTCGTGAAGTTGAACAGGGACAGATTGCCGTAGATGTATGCCAGCTCGCTGCCATGACTGACACCGAGGCCAGGTTTTTGAATGGAAACCAAGAAAGAGGAGAGTATAGTTTGGTTGTTGGCGAACAAGTAGACTGGGGGTTCAGGGCAGTCTACGTTGGGAAATACAGGGCCTGGGGAGGTGGTATATTTCTCTGCCATTGCACTGCCAAGAAACAAGCTTCGACAGACGAAAATGATGTCTCTGAATATTTCCGCGCTCCGATAAAACTCAGCTGAGCGATTGGCTGCGTCATCTGCTTGAAAATCGGTGCTTGGGTATAAGCTCAGTAATGTGGATACGGTAGAGGAAGTCAAGTGTGGAAAGTTGACCGAGATAAACTCATTGGTATCGGCTGGAGTGCTAATATTTTCACCAGCGATGATAATGGTGGCATCATTCTCGTCCCAGCCTAGGATTAGTGGCATCTTGGGAAATTTCCCCGAATCCACAAGCGTGCTTGCCAAGTCTGGAAGGAAATCTTGGTCCACGACAGGTAGAAATATATCGCCATTGTTGTGCTCAGCAATATATGTGTCGGTAAGGTTGAGGAGTGTTTCCATGGACAGTGAGCGCAAACACGAGATAACTTCTGGGGCTTGGCCTATAGATGAAGGGCTGAAGTCGGTGACATCTGAGCTATTGAGACAATTGGCCATGACGGCGATTGAGGCGGTGGCGCTGAAAGATATATTACTAGACATACCCGGCTCGAGGGCGGTGGATTGCATAATAGCTGAGTGAAACGGAACAGGCTTGGAGGCACCGTAGGCGAGAACTTGAATTCCTACGCTCAGTCCTATATATCATGTCAGAAGGTTTCAAAACATCGTTAAATGGGGAAACGAGCCTCCGGAAGACTCTCCAAAAATAGTGACTTTGCTCGGATCGCCTCCAAATGCAGCAATGTTATCTTGGACCCATTCGAGAGCTAATCTCTGGTCTCTCAATCCGTTATTCAAAGACTTGCTACCACTCAGGGCTTCTGAGGTCGTAAATCCAAATACTTTCGCTCCTGATCAGCTAGAAGATGTGGGTAGAAACAGGAAGATACTTGCTGTTCAGTCGATAATTCATTGCCACGTACAAAACAGGGAGTCTGTTCTCGACCGATTGGCGAATCAGCCCATCAGGTGCCGTTGTCCTCGCATTAGCTGAACCGCTATTCAAGCCGCCTGTCAGATGTGTCAGCAGATTTCTTTATACTTCCATATATCTAAACCCAGCCAGAAATATCGGACGGACCCCCATAGATCCAAACCATAACCGGCAACAGATCGTCGCCTTGTTGTCTCCCCGCTGGTCTTGCAACATTTAGATTGAGGCATTCCTCATCAATATCGGTTATTGAACTTTCTGGATCATCAGAGATTGCACTCTGTGGACATGAATGACCTGGTGCTGTCGCGTTGAATATGTGACCTGGAGATGGTGAGAAGGGAGTTGGAGGAGCAAAGCGATTGGATCCAGATGTAGACACGCCGTAAGGTATGCCGAGGAAGGCTTCGATGCCAGCGGAGGTCGTGATTCCTTGATAAGAGATATCATGATTGAGGTCATGAACGAAGGGGATTGCAAAAGTAAATGATTTAACAAGTAGACTACTGCTAACGAGAATTCGATAGAGGGTGTTCATTGAACGCATGACGAGAGTTTAGCGAAGGTGCAGGAACAGTATGTCGAAGAGAAGAACAAAAAGTTGCAAACAAACCCGAAGATACCGTATTATATCAAAGATCAAATCTTACTGATCTAGCTGTAGGAATTCCAGGGTTCTGTGGCACAGCGACAAGTAAGTATGTTGGTCTGGTAATTAGATACCTGATGTGGTGGCGTTGATACAGGGGCTGTCGGCTGAGTTGTGCGGATCCGAAATTCTCACTCCGCAGAGAGGTTGTGTCATTTGTCAGCACTGGTATATTATCAAGGTGCTAATAAAAACTTAAACCTAATTACTATAAGAGAAAGGTTGTGCTTGCATAATTTTGTTCGCCTTCATAATTGCGCAAGGCCCGCTTAATTAGGGCAGAGGCTTAGTCGATGTGCTTTTACGCCAAGTTGTATATCGGATTGCATTTCAGAGACGCAAAAGGTTGTTTTAAAGAATATTTTGTCCTTCTGATTTATATCACTTCTTCTTCGACGTTCTCGACGAGCACTTCCTGTGGTTTCTTTTTCCCAGCCTCCTCTTTCGAGTATTCCCTATTTCAACGACTTCCTCCACCTCCTGTTCATCGACTCCATTCTCCATTCTCTGACGAGCCTGCCCCAAACAACAAGTCTGTTTATTAGTGTTACAAGATCGTAGAGAAAAAGGTTACGACCGCGGAAATACACATTTCCCGTCTGCTTAGTTGTTTTCCTCCTATAGTACTCCCAGTCCGAGAGTTTATTCTCATTCTGCAGCCACGTCCTTCACTGAATGTAGTCACACCTACTAGCAATAGTAATCTCTGAAGAAACTCAAATGAAACATCGTATTCCTAAGGACATTGGCAATTCTACTTTCCAGACCCAACACGCGACGAAATAAAAATAAAATAAGAAAAGCAATAAACCCATCTACCAACAATCCTTCTTCAACTCAAGCATGCTGTAGCCTCTGAACCTAGAACCTAACAAAAGCTTTGATGGCTGCAGAGATGGCTTTAGGGAGAAGGTGATAGCTTTACTTTGACTCTGCTTCCTCGGCTGGGAGACCTTCATATTTCTGCGATGTACAAGTCAGCTTGACAAGTTACCAGGTAAAAATGGTTCGTAACTTACAATGCTCCCGACATAGTACGCCTGCTTGCCACCGCGAGTCTCCAAGTCGCGTTTCTCATCCACTTCCTCTTCCTCTGGAAGGCCCTCATATTTCTGGTAATTGTTAGGCGGAACTCGAAAGAAACCAAGAAAAACTTACAATGCTGCCAACGTAATACGCCTGCTTGCCGCCGCGAGACTCTAAGTCACGCTTTTCGGCGACTTCTTCCTCTGGAAGACCTTCATATTTCTGGGGATCATTCAGCAGAGAATCGAACCATATGAGGGGAACTTACAATGCTGCCAACATAGTATGCCTGCTTTCCACCACGAGTCTCCAAGTCACGCTTCTCAACAGATTCTTCCTCTGGAAGACCCTCATATTTCTGGGGGCTGTTAAATAATGATTTGAATAGGGTAAGAAAAATTTACGATGCTGCCAACGTAGTATGCTTGCTTCCCTCCACGAGTTTCCAAGTCACGCTTCTCGACAGTTTCTTCCTCCGGGAGGCCTTCGTATTTCTAGGGACTTTTAGACCCAAACTTAAAGTTTAGGCAGGAGGTACTTACGATACTCCCGACGTAGTACGCTTGCTTTCCACCACGGGCCTCCAGATCGCGCTCGTTGACTTCAGAAGCAACGGCATATGCTGGAATGGCAACACTCATGGCTGTGCTAGCTGTCATAAGAACCACAAGGAGGCTAGTGAGTTGCATTTTGGTGGATTTGGTTGTGAAGAGTGTGAAAAAAAAGTGAAGTTTGGCTGTGGATCCTGTTGCAATGGAATGACTTGGAAGTAACTGATGGTTGATGATTTGGAAACGGGAGGAGTTTGCTTGCCTTTATATATTGTTTCCTGTCGAGCTAGCCGTTCCTCTCTCAAGGATTATTCGCCGATCTCTCGCCATTCTTTCAAGGGTTTGTTAACGAATGCATATGCTGTTAATTAAACTCACTTCGTTGTGCCCTATCAAGCCTCCACTTGTCCTCACAGAAATCATACTACAGGACACTAAGAGATGATAGCAGCAAGCTTTGCCGCGATTCGAGAGTACGAAAGAGAGTACGGAAAAGGATACGAAAAGGAACAGGGTAGAATGTATGAGGAGGAGCACAACAGACAAACAGAGAGGCGCGGATAAAGCTAAGCGAAGAGAGGAAGGGGCTTCGACGGCATACAAGGGGAGAATTTAGAGAGTGCAACAATGCGTACAAGAGAGGACATAAGAGATACTACGGTGCTTCCAGTAAGATTTAGAGAGATATTAGCGCGCGGGACCCAAAAAGTTGCAAGGCGTGAAAGAAAGCGGTGATTGGACCGCTAAACTAAAGGGGTAACTTCCCCTGGTTAGCAGGACAACCACATCCCAACGTGCGATATAATTAATAAGGCTCTACAGCCGAAGGAGAATCCTACAGGATTTAGTCCTGACTAATAAGTTTCAAATCTCATATAGTCGTCAAATCAATGCCGGAACCGACGTATAAGAGAGAATACGAAAATACGAGAGAGAATACGAGAGCAAGCAAGCGTCGCATCTCGGCTATCTGAAATAGTCCAAGCCTTCATTCATAAGACGCCTTGCGAATACTCAACGCTATCAGGACGTTAAATGAAGTTTATTAATCTTGTTCTTCTGAACAGCCCTCGTCTCAGTTTCTTTTTTCCTTTATTCTTTCCTAACTTGCTCAGCCGCTTCCACCTCCATCACCCATCACTTCAAAAACATTCTTCCGAGAACTACAGATCTCAGAATATCCTTTCAAGACGGCAAGATGTTTGGCAGCACAAATCAATCCTTTGAGAAGTTACCCGGCGATGATTTCTCGGTCAATTCATCTGACGAGGGCAGCTCGTTCCTTACCCAGTATGAACAGTCTCCAAAATCGTCGAGAATTAGAACATTGCGTTCATGGATGTGGGTGATCTCAACCTGCATTTTTGCACTGCTATCAATCATACTTGCCATTGGACACTGGAATCCGCAGAAGTGGTCACTGGGTACCTTCGAAACGGGGTTCAAAACAGATTTCGGTAGGCAATTGACTTTCTTTTGACCTTGTTGAATTCAGCTAACTTATGCTTCAGGCCCTATTAAGTCCCAGATTGGCATCGTCAAATATCAGTTTACTGGTGGCCTTCATCTGGATGAGCATGGCACGTTGCAAAGAGAAGTAGATCCAACTCAACCTCAGTTTGTAGGAGAGCCAAGTGAAGCAATTGACGAATCTTGGGACGACCTTTTGAGTGGTAATAACGATTAAACCCCAAAGTCCCGCTACATTCATTGCTGATTTTTCACTGCAGTCATGGAAATTATCGTTAAGGGAAGTGAAGCAGACGAAGTAAGAGGGAGAACGACTCAAGGCCAAAACGAAGGAGAATGGCGGATGAGTCTGGATGCATACCATTCTTTTCACTGTCTCGTGAGTATTTCTTCACATCATTTCTTTCGGGTTATGAGAATTGACTCTTCCAGAATTCCGTGCGCAAAGCAGTAGATCCACAGTATTACAATCCAGATGGGAAGCATACTTATTTTTACCGAAGACATCTTGGTATGGATAGATTTTTGATCTGAGTATGGTTTCCAGCTAATCAAACACTTGTAGATCATTGCATCGACTATTTACGCCAAGTCATTCAATGTCAATCTGATTTAACACCATTGACTTACTACCATGAGCCGAGGTATAATACCAGTATTCCAATTTTCGGACAGCCGCATACTTGCAGAGACTTCTCCAAAATCAATCAATGGGCTCGTGAGCGAGAAGGCCATATGCGTGGATCCTAGATAGATGCTAGTGCGGGTCTTTTGCTCAGATGGATAAGAAATGGTGTTTATTCGCTTCTGTTAGTGATTAGTCACGTAAAGGAATCGCCTTGGAATATTATATTGCTTTTCATTTTTGTTGAAAGATCTAGAATATAGGAAATGCTCAAAAAAGTTTGACAAACCGAAAGCTCTACTCTCATATACAGTCTCTTCCATTCCCATTTCGAGAGATGGTCCCTCGATATTTCTAGGTACGAATCCTCTTAAACTCCTAAAATTCAGGACGAGAACCTCACCTTGCATCTTATACCGGACACATCCACCGTACGTGAAACTGAACTCTCGTTTTTGTTAATAAAATCTTGCGTATCTACCATTCACATGCATCCCGAGGTGACATTGTTCCGCATCACATCTTCATTTAAACGCGACCGAAAACCTCGGTTCAACACGAGGACTTACGAGACGAGCTAGCAATAGACATGGATATTTGCTTAATGTGATGCATAAATAAGGATGCGGCGTCTACGTACGCGTAATTCGCTACTTTCTTGCTCGCCAGTAGCTGGGGTGTACTCAATACGAATACGCTGCAAGATTTGATGGAATGGCGGAGTATAAGCTCCTTCGACCTATCGAAGTCTGCCCAGTGTCACCTCAATCTTCTCTAGCTAAAATAGCTGAAGGTCCTGGAAGTATCAAGTGCCGCAATCTACAGTTGATAGTTGAACGAAACATCCTTCATCTACTACCACTCCTCCTGGTTCAAAGAATCTTCTCCGGAAACGCAAAATGCATCTGCCTTACGAAATGCCCTCTTTCAAAACTTCAATATTATATACACGACTGAAACCGCAGAGTGAGGATGAATTTCCAATGCATATTACCTCCAACTCTCCGCCAGGTTTGTTTGACAGGATATCGAAGCTACTCAAATCACTCTCCGCGCATAGTTTGCTTATACTTTGCTCGCTGGCACTTTTTGCAGCTGGATTAAAGTATGGCCAACACTTAGAATCTACTAAGTTCGACGCCAACACCCAATTCATGTGGAGTAAGTTTCAGTTCCCACAGTTTCTTATCTCTTCTCGTTTCTCCATATCTCGCAAGCATAACTTTGACTGACTTTAGAAACGTAAGGCCCTATGAAAGCGACTTCTCCGACACAACCAACAAAGTACAACGGCTCCTTTGAGTTCCCATCTAAGTATCGAGGGGCCAGTCCAGAAGTTGACAAAGAATGGGATAGATTCAGCGAGAATCGTATGGCATCGCTCCCTATGTCTTGGATACTCGCAGCTGACAGAGGTGCCAAAGCATACATCGACGGTACTGCAGTGATTCTCAACGCCTCACTTGACGACGTCAAACAAGCAAGGAAACAGAATGAGGATGAATGGTTCAACTCAACGGTGACATTGAAAGAGGGAGGATATATGGCAACACTAGAGATCTTCCATCAGATTCATTGTTTGGTAAGTGCCTGTTCACTAATTTCGGGCTTTCCTCAGACATAAAAGAGGGGGGTATGAAGACTGACAAAAGAGCACAGAATATGCTCCGCAAATCCACATACCACGAATACTACAGCAAGTCAAGCGATATGCACGGAGACCCCGATGTAATGCGTAACCACTTGGATCATTGCATTGAAATCATACGCCAAGTATTGATGTGCAATGCCGACTTGGGGTTGATCACATTCCACTGGGTGAAGGATAATCCGACGCCTTATCCTGACTTCAATACGTGGCATACATGTCGAGATCCCGAAGCAATTTTAGCACTTGCTAAGGAGAATGAGGGGGTGAAGAGGCATGTGATGAAGACGGGTGGGGAGGTTGAAATGCCCGTTGCTCCATGATACTTTTCCTTTAGGGTACCAGTCGCGCTGAAGGAGATAAACTTTCGCACTAAGCTCTAGCCTGTAGACAAATCCCTTTTCTCTTTTTATGAGAAAAAGAAATCGCATGTGAATAACTTGTCTTTGCACTGCTGGTGAAGCCACATCACTTAAATCATTAGGCACTTTCCTATTTACTCAAGTTAGGAAGATTAAAACCAGCTCCGTGAAAGTTGTAAGTAGAGAATATGGCTGCTCAGCAACTGCTCAATCTCGTATTCCAGTCGAGATATCAAAGCTTCAACAACATTATAAATCATGACTTCCCGACCTCATCAGCTCACAGCATCCAACAAAAGCATCACCAGATCGTCATGGCCCTCCTCAGATGCAATTTCCATTGCAGTTCTTCCCCTCCCATCTACAATATTTGGATTCGCCCCCTTATTCAGCAGCAACTCCACATTTCCCACTCGATTGTGCTCAGAAGCCAACATTAAAGCTGTCACCCCACGTTGTGCAAGGTTCACATCCGCCCCAGCATCCAACATTATCTGCAACCTCGTGGAGTCATCTTGGGACGCAGCTTCGAGAAGCGGGCACCCTTGCCCGGCAATGATATTAGGGTCAGCGCCCAAGGAGAGGAGCTTGGACATGCACTGGGGCAGATTGTCTCGAACTGCAGTAAAAAGGGGACGATAATAATCTTCAGGATGCCCGTCCAGAGGCGCACCTGCTTCCACAAGAATAGAAATTGACTCGATGTTGTTGCAATATACAGCTTTCTCGAGCACTCCACGACCACTGTGGGGATCCGCTCCGCCTGCAATGAGTTGTTTGAGCATTTCTGGGTTGTCGGCTGCGATCTGCAAAGAAATCCCTTGCCCACCTGTTCTCGTTTAGCATAGACTTCGCACGCACATGAGAACATACCTTGGTGGTTCGGATCCGCTCCCCTAGCAAGTAGCAAGGCGACGACATCAGCTTTATTCTCCCGGACTGCTGTCTGCAGAGGACGATAGTAATCATCCGGGTAGCCATTGATAGGAAAGCCTGCATCAAGCAATAAATGGATTGCTTCGATACAACCCTCATAGCAAGCCTTTTCAAGGGCTCCGGCAGCTTTTGTGACATCTGCTCCTCTGGCTAGAAGGATCTTGAGCATAGCTGGCTTATCCGCAGCCATCACTAAAGGAATTCCTTGACCTCCAGCAAGGTTGGGATCTGCCCCTCGAGAAATAAGGAGCTCCAGAATTTCTCCCAAATCATCTCTTACCGCTGTGTTCAGTGGGCGGTAATAGTCGTCTGGCATGCCGGCGGTTGGGTACCCCGCATCGAGAAGGATTGATATAATTCCAATATGTTTTTCGTAGACTGCTTTCTCCAGCACATCAGGCTGCTTGACATCAGCACCATATGCCAACAATAGCCTGGCTGCTTCCTCTTGACCCTTCTCGCAAGCGTATCGGAGTGCGGGAAAACCATTAGTAGGTTTGATATTGGGATCAGCACCGAATTCGAGAAGAAGTTTCAAGCTGGTCAAGTCATTCTGAGCTACCGCTTCGACTAGAGCAATTTTATCCCCTTCGAGGTTTGGAGAGACTCCCCGATTGAGAAGTTGCTCTACAATACTGTGTTTTCCGGCAGATACAGCGCTCACGAGCGATCTCACCAATGCAACATTCGTGCTTACTGTTTGAGCCGGAGTTCTTCGAGGCATTTTGGAGGGATCAGTTGGGATGTCGGCAACTACCATTTTTGATAACGAGGAAGTGATATTATCAGGTGTTACCGTTTTGGGCGGAGGGGGCCCTGATGGAGGTTTGGGTGTTCTTGGAGCTGGTTCGGTATGGACTTGGAATCCAGGAGGAGGGCCAGCCGGTGGTTTGGGTGTCTTTGCCACAAGAACGTCCACTTCATGTGGCAGTGGGCCAGGCAGAGGCTGAGGAACTTTCGGGTCCGTCTGAGCCACAAATCCAGGAGGAGGGCCAGCTGGTGGTTTGGGTGTCTTCTGTACGGGAACATCGACTGGATGTGGTGGCGGGCCCGGCGGAGGCTGAGGAACTTTTGGTTCGGTCGGAGTTACGAAACCAGCAGGCGGACCTGGTGGAGGGATAGGCTTTCGTTGCACGGGTTGAGCCGGCTGTGGTTGTTGTGGAGGAAGCGGGTTTCCTTGCCAGCCTAGCGGTAGGCCTGGAGGAGGTAGAGGTGTCTGATATGTATGACTGTAGACTAGCGATCCTGCTTGTGACGGGCTTGGAGGGGAGTGGCTGTAGTTGGGAGGTTGAGACGAGGAAGAGTTCGAGTGAGGAGGGAGCATCGCGAAAGTAGATTCTGGACTTTCAAGCTTTGCAGCTAGCATTCCATACTCATAACCAACAGGCGATGGCAAAGAAGTCGTGTTTCTAGTGAAAAGTATAATTAGCCCATGGATACTAAAGAGATAATTTCTTACATATTAGTCAACAGCATCGTCATCGTGAGAGCGCCCTTGTTTGTCTGCAGTGAGTTACGAACTTTGGATATGTCCTTGTCCGCAAAGAATTGTCTCCACGTCTTCTGAAGCATCGCGAAAGTTCCTCCTTTTTCGTATTCCATGAACTTTTCAAGGAGGTACTGCAATTGCGTGAAGTCGTGAAGTGTCTGATCTAGAATCTTGCTGAGCTCAGGGATAGCCTGTTGAGGAAATGGTTGGCCAGTACGAAAATGTTCTTGAAGACTTGTTTGCAAAGAGTTCAGAATCTTGCAGATGCTGAGGAAGTCAAGTCCGAGATCTCGAAAACCCAATGGTTGATCCTTCACATGGTCCAGGAATTCAACCATTTTCAGAGAAATGCTATTTCCCAACGTGTTCGTGCTGTTCGTCAGCCTCAAGAGGTGATCCTGGGCCGCCATTATGACTGATTAGCTGACCGGCGAAGGGTGATGGACAAAGAATGTCTGGGCTACCTTTCCCATGGCGGGGCAGCTAAGAAGTTTATTTGGGAGCTCGCGTTTGAGCTTCGATTCAGCTGCATCTTTAATAATCTCACCCGACGCCAGAGTTTCAGGCCACAAATTCATTTGAATGACTGTGGCGGCCATGCTGCAAGATGAGTGGTGATATGTCCGAAGCCTTGCAGTCCCTGATACGTGTACTACGTATCGCGAAGCTGTGACTGGTGCCACCTTCGATTGGCTGAAGGTCAAAATTCAGCTGTAGGGCGATCTCAATCATGAGTGGAGCTTAAGTTGTGTGACAAGCTTCGTGGCTTACTGCAATGAGCGAGTCACGTGATACAGTCCAGGACCACTCAACCTCAGCCTTCAGATCATGACCAATTGAGTAGGATATAGAAGAGGAACTAGAGCTTTTATAATCGTCGATGTTCATCTTCGGTCCATTAAACATGAGTTAGTACCACGTGACTGGAGAGGAGCGAGGATGACTGAGTAAAACGCTGCAACGGCCGTACCTTCTAGGCTAAAGCCGAATCCGCTGACGAATCGCCCTCCCTCCCCTCAACTCCACAATATGCACACGTATGTCCGGATCTGGCTAATCTTGGCGTGCATCAAGTGCATTGATATCTGCTGCGTAAGCAGAACACAATTATCAGCTCTAATAAGGCCGCCAATGAAAACTGCTGAAAAGGCCTATCGCCGAAAGTCCGACAGCCCTGTCCTGCGCAGTTCACGATGTTGTCAGCAACTTTTGCTAAGCCGGTGCACGGCCGTAAGGCTTAACCTATGTGCAGATGCGGGAAATTTCTCCAACAAACGAAGGACTGAAAGGTTAGACTTTTAGAGAAGAAGCAGAAGGATTAGAAATCGAGGCATTACATCAGAGCGGAATTCAATGTCGACATCTCGTTGCAATACACATGGAAAAGTGTATAAAGGAAGGGGTCGAACCTCTGGGAAGTACTCATCTCATCAGTCCATTCACCTTGCATCCATTCAAACACACAGAAATCCATAACAACAACAGAGAATCATCAAAGCTCGGTTCTAGAACCACTTCCATCCAAATAGAAATCATCCCTAAGTCCCAGTCACCACAATCACAATAAAACAATGGCAGGAGAACTCGTCCTCGTCACAGGTGGCACTGGCCTCATCGGAATCAAGGTCATCCAGCTTGCTCTTAAGGCTGGCTATTCAGTACGAGCCGCCGTTCGATCTCAGCAAAAAGCAGATGCCGTCCTCGAGACACCAACCATCAAAGCAATCAACCCTGGATCCAGACTGACCTTCACCATCGTACCTGACATTCTCGCCGATAATGCATACGACGAAGCAGTTAAGGGTGTGAAATACATCATTCACGTTGCCTCTCCCGTCATCAAGGGCGAAGGTTTCCCACCCGAACAGTGGGAGGCAGAAATCGTCCGGCCAGCAATCAAAGGCACGAGCGGCATCTTGGAAGCCGCATACAAGGCCGAGGGCATCAAGCGGATTGTCATCACCTCCTCCGAAGTTGCGATCATCCCGTGGGAAGAATTCATCGCCAAGGAAGTTGACACAGTCTTTGACGACACATATGAAATCCCCTTCCCAGCAGGACCGTACTCTCACATCTTCGAGGCCTATTCGGCTGGTAAAGTCCGCGCTTTGGTGTTCACCAAGGAGTTCGTCAAGGAGAAGAAGCCAGAATGGGACGTTATCAATATCATGCCTTCCTTCGTGGTTGGAGATAATGAGCTGATCACCGATCCGAAGTTGATTTCGGACGGCACTGTTTCAGCAGCTTTTGCTCAAGTTCTTGGCGGAGATAGCGGATGGGGAGCTGTGCCTAGCACGAGCGTTCACGTTGCTGACGTTGCAAAACTGCACGTCGAGGCGCTAGACCCGAAGATTGAGGGCAATCAAAGTTTCTTGGCCGTGTCTGAGGGCGAGCGAGGAACCAGATGGGAGGAGGCGATCGAGATAGTCAACCGCAACTTCCCGGAGGCTGTGAAGAGTGGCATCTTCCCGAACAACGGAACGGCCTCCACGAAGAGGACGAAGCTCGATGCCAGCCGAACTGAGAAGGTTTTCGGGTTCAAGTTCCAGAGCTACGAGGAGCAGGTGAAGAGTGTTGCCAAGCAGTACCTTTCACTTGTCGGTGCGCCGATCGCTTGAGGATAAAATGGACAGAGATTAATATGTATCTGAGATAGCATTAATACAATAATAATTACTGAAGCAAATCTATTTCCCACGTGAGACTTCTACATGCAATGAGAACCACCTTGGGTTGTGGATTTTGAAGATGTTGAAGGATAAAAAGGTTGAACAGTGAGGCCTGCAGAGACAATCTCTAGGGTGCGAGAGTAGCGCGAATTCGCTACAAAATTAGCCCTGTCCACTGCAGCCACGCTAGCGAAAGCTTGAGCTGGCCATGAATTCACGAAGTGGTATTTGCGTCCGGGTGTCCGAAAAGGGTTAGTGTCTTTCCGAAGCGAAGCGTAGGACCAAGCTAGATGTTGGTTCAACCCTACAACATCTCAACATTGACGCTAATATTTTCTTCTCGACTCCAAAATAACAATGGGTTGGTTCTGGGGTGCATCCGACAGTAACGATAGCAACAAATCTCAAGATCCTTTGCGAGGTCTGGATCCAAGTCTTCGAGACTTCCTTGCGAAAGAGTCGCCTGTGAAGTACGGCTCCTCGAATCCGCCAACTGCGCCAGACTCTGCGCCGGCCCCTGCACCCTCTCATGAGAGCAAACCTGCAGCTCCCGAGCATCCCTCTCCAGAAAATTCGGGGCCCAAGGTCCCTCAGCAGAGCCTGTTCAAAGATGGACGATACGCACACCTCTGGAAGACATACCAATCGCAAGCCGAGACCGAGGCAGAGGGCAAGTCCGACCAAGAAAAGATCAATGATGTCCTAGAAGGCTACAAGTACCGGAAGGCAGAGATTGGCAGAGCCGCTCTGGAGAACTGTGCCTTGGAGCAATGGCAGGTCAATGAGTGCTTCAGGAATGGGGGATGGGCTTCTCGTTTGACAATGTGCAGGACGGAGAATAGGGAGCTGGAGCGGTGTTATTTGATGCAATCTGTATGTTCATGACTCGATTGGCCCTATTGGCCTTTGTCTAACCTGCTGGCAGAAATTCCTTAAAGCATTAGGGTACCTCTCTACCTTCGATCGCCCACCCGAACTCGACGAAAAGATCCAGATGCATGCGGATACTCTATATCATCGGATGCTGGATCAAGAAAAGGCCACCGAAGCTGCGAAAGCAGAAGGAAGACCTGTTCCTACATTCCCTCCATTGTTATCCAGATCGAAAAACTCCGTAGATCCCGTTGATGACGGCAAGTTGCAGCCTTCCGACCTCAAGCCGAAAGTACAAGAAGGTTTCAAGAAGCGGTTGGAAGGGCTTACTGCAGAAGAGCGAGAAGTCGAAGAGCGCGCCATCAAAGCCGAAATCCAGGCTGGAGTTCAGGTGGCTGAACAACTGGGGTCGATATACGAGAAGCAGGCAGAAGAACGGAGGATACGAAAAGAGCAAGGGAAAGAGACAATTGGGGACAAGATCACCTCGATTTTCAGCTTCCGATAACACTTCTCCCTCTGCCCCGAACATCGAGAAGACAGAAAAAAATGTGTAGCAATATCAAGGCTGGCGAGGCTGGCCATTGTATTTTTTAGCGACGAAACACAATCTCAACCAATCACAAGCTCCCTCACCATCTGCATTTAGCAGGGTTCAAGCTGACTGGACGACCTGCAAGCTTTGTCGCAGGCTGAGAGACGCGAGCAGACATGTACCTTAGCCATGACGGCTCTTCCTCCCCGAGTCCTACCTTCGCGTTCCTCTTCCAAAGTCATCTACGCACCTCTTGACCTCACCTCGAAACAACCTTCCATACGCTTAGCAATTTTACGACCTGCTCCACGGGAAGCTGCCATCCGTATAACGCTTGCCCATGCAACATTTGCCAGTCGACCGAGGTACGAAGCACTCTCATACACATGGGGCAAGCCGGAAGATGTGAAGGAGATCGAGCTCAATGGGTACCCGGTCAAAATCCGAGAGAATTTGTGGTCGGCGTTGGTCAATCTGCGAGATGCTCGAGAGGAGCGAGTCCTTTGGGTCGATGCAATCTGTATCAATCAACCCGATGTGGATGAGAGGAATCGACAAGTCCAACTCATGGCACACATATACTCACGCGCAAAGGAGGTAATAGTGTGGCTGGGAACTCTGGATGATCGGTACTTGTCTCCACAAGCTGAACTACGAGGCTCGTGGGCCCTTACCCCAGAAGGATTGAAGGAACTCTGTAACCGTCCATATTGGAGACGAGTCTGGATTGTGCAAGAGATTGGAGCCGCCACGCAATTGCAGGTGCGCTGGGGTGCCCAATCTGACTCGTGGGATGCCTTTTTCCTCCACGCAAAATTACAAGACATAAATTCTGAAATTGCCCCCGCCCTGAAGCTATCCCATTCACGCCAAGGCCGTCATGGTGACAGTTTCCTTTTGGCCAATCTCATGGAAACATGTAAAGATTCTCTGTGCGAGGAACCAAGAGACAAAGTCTACGGCTATTTGGGGATCGCCCACGATTGCCAAGACGGCAGCCTTCCTATTGATTACTCGAAATCTCTGTTCGAATTGTACGAAGATGTCGTTCGCTTTTACTATCGAAATAAAGAGCTCAGTTCTTTTGTCACTGTGTACTTTAGTCAGTTGGTCCAAAAGCTGCTGGGTGGTCCCAAAGCTATGTTGGATGATATGTGCAAGACTCGACCTGGACAACCCATACCTTTGACGACTCTGCTGTCTGATGAAGAGACGTCTGATCTTCTCACAGTCACCGGTCACTTTGGCGGGATCATATCTACCATTGGACCATCCTACGAAGCAATTGTCGGCATTCCGGACGCAACACGGAGCTGGAAGGTAGTCCTGTCAAAGTGCAAATCAAATCAAGAAAATCTACGCAAGAAAAACGAAGGCTTCATGCGAGTGTTGCTCGAATTGGACAACACAGACCTCGACAAAATCCATCCAATCGACCCCCAATTCTCATGGCGATGCTCGTCGGACATGGCGCAGAAGATGCGTCCGTCCGAAGATGAGCTGGCTTGGCAGGTACGAGAAAAGGATCCGAAGTTCAGATTCGGTCCCCAATCAGAAGATCTGGAGCATGGCACTTCCCAATCGCCACGTCTCTTTGCCACCATCGATGGGAAGGTTGGGCTGGTGCCACACACTGCTCGGCTTGGAGACCTGCTTGTTCAATTCTATCAGTCGGACGTAGTTGCGGTGGTCAGGCTGTACGACGACTTTCAAATGAGGATTGTTGGAAGAGCTGTCATAGCAAATGATGATTACATAGAATCGTCGAAATTTCTTGCTCAAAGCGAGTTATTTCCATCGAAGGATTCCATTAGGGGAGACCTACTTGTAGACATTCGAACTCTACAGCTGTTAGCTCAGTAGCAAATGAAATTCTTCTATAATCTTAAACTCAATCTATTGTTCTCGACCTCGTTGATATCCCATCACCGACTATTGAACTAGGGGTTCGGAATACAGAGGTCGAAGAAGGAACTCTTTGAAGTGATACGTCGTTCGAGACCCCCAGATCCCGAACCACAACATCACTCGCTTCTCTCTCCCTCCCCCGTTTTCTAGTTCTAGCCTTCTGCCGAATCCAAGGCATCAGGTCAAAGTATCCACCGCAAGCAAAGACACCGCACCATAGCACGAACTCAGTTGCGTAGATGACCATTCCTAGGATATCGAGCTTTGGTTGGAAGACTGTATTGTCAGCTTACGAAGTTAAGAGGAGAGCAGGGGATGACGGACAGACGGAGATGAGGGAGAAGACATCGCCTGCTGCATCGATGGCTACGAAGATGAATGAGATACCGCGGACGGTGCGGTGGATATAGATGTCGTAGTAGTGGCGCAAGACACCGGCGGACAGGAGCACAGTTGAGAATACCCCCATGAGAGTGACGGGCCAGTGTCTACCTTCCTTGAGGCCAGCCTGAATATCATGAACGTCAGAAACTTAATATTAGGAATTTTGTAAAGGAAAAGAACCTTTAACGCAAACACCAAGCCTGCTTCGATGCCGCCAAATAATGCACCAATGACTCCAACAACCACACAGCATTTTGAGATGCTCCATTTCTACATCCCAGTTCAGCATCCCGCATCTCTCAGTCCAATTGAACAGACCCACATCATCATAATGGTAGCATTGAATCCAAGTAATCAAACTCAGCACTGTCAAGATTTGAGGCTGCACCTGGAGAGCGATGTTGAAGTGTCCCGTGATGTTGTATGCGCCGAGCGGAACACCGGCACAGGCCCAGAGGAGCATCATCGAGCGCTGCAGGCCGATTGTGTTGTGTCGACGATAGTTAATGATGATTTGTGGAATGAGCTGAAGTTTTAGATCAGAGCCTGCGAGAGGAAGGTCGGGGGAGGGCAGATTGGGAGAGGGAGATGTACCTGAATTGACCAGCAGACTGCGCCGAGTGTACCGAGGATGTCGGCAGCGATTGGGACGTCCATTATGGGTTTGATGGATGAGTGATTGCATGGTAGGATGAGAATAAGAGCTGAGTGGTTTGAAGTGAATAATAGAAGCTTGATGCTTTCGTGGGCTGTGATGACAGCGACGTCGGCGAGATGTGGAGCACACGTGATTATTTTAAAAAAGGTCCGGATTCTGGGGCATCATGGATTCGAGTATGGAGATTGAAACTTCAACTAGAAGCGCGTAGGATGAGTCTGTTGATGTGATACCTGCAGAGAGAAATAAACCTGGGAGGATGTAGAAAGGTTGATCTGCTCTTCTAGTCACTTCGAAGCTGCCACGAACGGGAACCCATCTTGGACATAATATTTTCTTGTTGAATTTATAAGCGACCGCCCAAGATTGAAAGTGGGCATTGATGGTACTCTACATGGGGTATCTAAACCAGAATTATTCCAGATCCTTCCTTCTATGCAAACGCCAGTTCATTCATCATCTTCAACTCATGTTCACCTTCCATTTTCCATTCGGTCCTTTCTCATATCGAACCATCGTATTCTTCTTCGCATCCTTCAGTGCCTGGTTCTCCTTTCCTCCACTGACACCATCAAGTGCATCTGCAATTGGTCTCAACAACAACGCCATTGAGAGCGCCTCCTCAGGGCCAACCTTCACCCTGTTCGCCAGGTACGCAACCAGCAACAAGAAGAACAAGTGAGAACCGGTAATGGCACCTAAGATCAGATAGAAAAGCTTTTGGTGTCCTACCTCGAGGAATTGGCCTGACCCCGGAACCTGTCCTTGGTAGGAGGTGTACAGATTATTCTCCGCTGCGCCAGCAATGGCCCCAATCGCAAATAGCGACATATAGGAGCCCATCAAATCGCTGTCACCTTCCGGCAATCCCCAATCACTCTCAGGCGGGTATGCCTGGCCACTCGCTTCGTTAGCATCACCAAATCCTGTGAGCGCCATGGAGCTAGCTGCGATTTGGGCCATCTGGTCGGACACGAATGAGACGTTCAGAGGATCGTCATAAGTCCGACTGACCGAGATATTACAGGTGTAATAATACGGACCGTCGGTATATGCCTCGAAGGCCTGAACAACCTGGCACCGAGGACTGCCCTCACACTCGCTGTTCGCTGCAACCCAGACGTTCAATGCATTTGGAACTACCGGCTGGTGCAAGGTGACATTTCCTAGCTTATCAACTTCGATCTGTGGGCTTAAGCCATCTCCACCAGCAGTCACGTTGAATACATCGCAAGCGTAGGTACTGTTAATTCTCCGTGAAGTATAGACCGATGTGGAGCTTGGATAAATCGAATCAGTAGGCGAATCTGCGAACACAAATTGAACGAATGTCGTGTTGTCAGGGAACCAAATGGTGGAGTTCGTTTGGTACACAGTTCCAGCAGCTGGTGCGGGAGAACTTTCAACTCCCTGATTATAGGCGGATTCTCCGTACCTGCACATTCGTACTGATTAGCGATGAATCGAGTTACGCACAGAACACTTACACATGTGCCGTGTACGCTTGATCTCGGAATGAGGGATGCGGGTCACTGATGTTGCCCGGTGGTTGGAAAAGGCTCATGTCGGGGATCGCAACTAATCCGGGCGAGTATGTGAGGTGATTGACATCAGGATTGAAGCCGTACGTGAGGGAAATCATAGCAATTCCAGCTTGAGCGAGCTATAAGTTATTAGACATTGTAAGCCAAGCTTTCAAAGCCAAAAAAAACTTACAATGTTGACGAACAGCCAAAACAATGCTCCTAGAATGACCATGGGACGTCGAGTTACAAAGACAAGCTTGAAAAGCCTTTGCATGGAGTCCGCGTGTAGGATGAGGTCCATCTGAAGATCTGTAAGCAGTGGCACATTAAGAGAAGAGCGCGGTGCTAACCTCGATGAGATTGCGTTTGCGATTACTCAATATAACCCATCTCATATTCAACGCCATATCTTTGAACGCGCTCGCAACGTTCAGACCCATCGCAATACTGACGCCTGTCGTGATTGTGTTGTATAGCCGCTTTGAGGTTTCACTTATCGCTACTTTATTCTGCCATATAATGGTTGCTCCAGCATACAGGATGCACGTCAACGCCGTGATAGCCCATCGTGCAGAGCCGTTCACCAAGATATGCCTCAATTGTCTCCCGGTATTGTCTTTGTAAGGCTGAAATTCGTCGGAGGTATAGAAGGTATCGATTTTGTGTGCAGGATCATGGAGAAACGATTGCGTCTCTGAAGAAGCTATTAGCATTGTCAGCAGAAATCCGCTGTGGGGCTCGGAATTACTCACGACCTTGACCTGCAAATGTCGACGAAGCCGTTGAGTTATTTGTATTTTGTCGCACAAAAGTCTGCCTCATTTCAATCCCTCCGGATCCGATATCGATAGGTCCGCCGTCGTACGAAGGAGCGGGGAACGGTTCAGAGAGGGACGCTGGACTTCTGTACATTGTTTCTTCTGATGGCGAGAAACGGGGAACATTCTGGCCGGGCTGCTTGTTTGGGATAGACATCTTTGCAGATGCAGAATTAAGGTTTAACAGGCTGAAATGTCGACATGAAGTGGTGGAAGGTCGGAATAACTTCACGGAGGTCGAGAGACGGCGCCTTCGCTGCGAAGGCGTCTCACATTATGGTACTTATGATTTTGGCCGTACATGCGGCGCAGCCGCTTCTGTGACAAGGCTAGCCATTCAGGAAGCTCGAAATGTAGCCCCCTTAAAGCTTATCGACGAAAGGGGAAGGTAAGGTGCGGCTGAGCTCGTCTCATGCATGATTCCATGAAAAGGGGGAGGGATTTGGAGCGAGGTTGGGGCAAACAAAAGCACCGCCGCACCGTCCCGAAACGCTTAACCATGCTCGTCTTAGGGCTGACTTTTCGCGACCCACGAACGGTTTCAATCTATATTTAGCCGGCATGTGGGAGCGAGCGATCCTATGAGAACACATAGAACGTTGCATGCGTCTGAGATCACTTCATCAGACGCTCCCAAAGAAAAGAATGGCAAACATCTCCAAATGTGCAACGCAAACTTTTTAACGTCATGGCAGGGCTGTGAAACTGTTCTGCATCGGGATCGGCAGCCGGACAATGCATTGTGCTTCTCGGTTCTCATGTTCCTGAAATGGGGCACAGTAATCCTTGGCGGGGAAGAATGACGCCACGATCCTTCTTGAGCATCAACTTGGCGTCTGATGTGATCTGGGAACGGGGAGGCTGGATAATTGATGTCGTGGCTGAGAGGAGTGAGATTTATATATCCTTGGTATGGGGTTGTCCGTTGCTAAAGATAGGTCATGTGACCACTGGCCAAGGCTCTTGGCCCCCTCTCCCCGGTCGCCAAGCTTTCCTCTCCACCAGTGCAGGTGATCCTCGTTATCAAATTCATCTCTATCGGAGGCACAGGTCAGCTCTTCACGATCTATTTTACTTACCAGATTATATCGCATGAAACGTTGTATGTTGAAGAGCTGACGCCAAGAGATTTTCATATTTTTCAAGGACCAGCTTTATACCCAACGCTAATAGTATGGGTTAAACCATCCTTGATATCCACACTCACATAACCTCCACCAGTTCCCGCATCGTCATCCCTCTTGTGTACACTGTTTGGAATAGGCTGTGAGTCGAGATACACAGCAACGCTCGAGTTTGAGACCGGCACATAAATTGTTCCCTGACTCCCCGCAGGTGCAGTGGCCGTTAGGTAAAACAACCCCAGTGCTCGGTTCTGCTGCCAATTAACAGTGATCGGACCATTCGGGGTCGGAACAACGCCTTTCGCCCACTCAACATCTCCCGGCACCGGCTTGATCGTGTACACCGAGAAGCCCGGTCCGGATGGAATGACGCCGAGGATGTAATTTGTGAGTGCAGGCACGATTCCAGTCGCCCACCCGTGAGCCATTGACGTATAATCTCCTTCATATGGTTGCCCATTGGGCCCAATGCCTTCCCACTGAGTGATCTCAGGATCGTGTGTTGACATCCAGCCATACAGTCTTCGAATCTCCTCCAGTGCGCTGTCTGCAAGACCTGTGATGAATCGTGCCTGGATCTCGAAGAAGGAGATGAAAGGATATACACGCTGCGAATATCCACCGCCAACCACATCGTTATCGTAAAATGCATTGCCGTATGGTCTTGCATTTGCCTTGGAAAGGTAAGAAAGAACCGAATTAGCTATTGAGCTGTTTGCGATACCAGTGACGATGCTGAGACTGTTGCCGTCTTGGGCGTGAGTATTGCAATAAGAATCGCCGCAAGTACCATCAAAGAACGCGCCCACGCTGGAGTCGAAGCTGTAAGTATTGATTGCGGCAGATACGACTGCAGCTCGTGAAGACCAGCGTACATCGTCTGCATCTTTCGAGAGAAATTGCGCGATCGTGGCCGCGTTCTGTAGGGCGAGAACGTAAAGTGCATTATAGTATGTTACTGGCCCACTTCGAGGAATAAATCCGTAGTCTCCATAACCTCCAGATACGCCAAATCCCTTGCTCAGAAGTTGTGTCCTGGGATCCGTTACGGAGGGGTAAAAGGTGTCCAGAGTTTTGATAATGTTCGGGTAGTATTTTTGAATATACGCCGTGTCGCCAGTATACATGAACAAATCGTAGCTGCAGACAACCCACCACATTGGATAATCTAGTAGTGGTAGAGTGTAGCCATTACTGCGAAGGTCAGTCTGGTCTTTCGAGTGCGATCATGTGACTTACATGCTTGCTGGGGGAATCCACCCATCAGATCGTTGATGATCAGCTAGGTCTGCAAGAACATTCCTAGAAGCTTCAGGCACATTGTGACTGAGGTAGGACGTGCGTGATGATACTGCAAGATCTCCGACATAAGGATCCCGATCTCGCTTTGCGCCGTCATGAATGACGAGCTTTCCGACGATTGAAGGACTCGCCGAGTTTCTTGGATCGGTATCATTGACGCCGAATACATCGGTACACAAATCGGTGGTGTACACTCCATCAAACCACCATTGATTGAGCTGATCATCTGAGCTTTCGAACCAACCAGTAAACGTATCCGGAGTACCGAGAAAAGCCGTGAAGTTTAAGCTTATGGCCTTGATAGAGATCTCTCCGTAAAGTGTCGTGTATGGGGCATCGCTTGCAAGAGCATCCATATAGATCATCACGTATCTGAAGCCATGAAGGCCGTCGGCACAGACTTGGTTCCCATACTGGCAGCCGTGGTCGTCGGTCCAGGTATATGGGTGTTCGGCAACAGCAATCTAATCACGTGAGCTGAATTCCAATCTCGAATTCTCACCTCTTACCTGATCACTTCCCGGTGTGATTTTATCGCCCTGCAACTGTCAGTCTGGGGTAAGAGATAATGCATCAAATTCTTACATTGAATCCACGGGTGAAGTCGCTGAGGGTGCTAAGATACTCGAGCGTTTCCGAGAAGGCTAGTCTGATGCCGGGACGGCCAGGGGTGCTATTATAGGAACCACCAAACGAAATGGACAGATATCCGGCAATGTTCTGACCGAAATCAACGACGACAGTGGGAGATAGGTCTGGAGCAGAAGCGTTCCCTGGAGGTGTCCTGGTAAAGAGCGTTGATCCCTTGCCCGTCAGAAGGCCTTTGGGGTTGGTGACATTTCCTTGGGTGTAGTTGGCAACTATGCTTGCGGGATACACGATCCGATTGGCAGGAGATCGCACATATTTCTGCCAGTCATCCGGGGACTCGCTTGCCAGCTGTGTTTGGCCGTCGTAAGAAATCGCGTCAATAGCGTTCCAGAGACACGTAAACGAGTGGAAAAGAAGGACGCTCCGGAGGAACATCATGGCAACAACATCGACTGTCGCGCCCCAAATATGAGTAACGAGCGGCTGAAGGAGGAACATTGTCGCGGTCTAGTCTATAATATATACACCGTGGTGGTAGATTTCATTGTTCTACAGCCGGCTGTAGATTGGAATAGAGTTGTGCTTAGCGCAAGGACCTCGGGATGTTTTAAGATTGGCTGCTGCAGGGACCACCACGCTAAGCGAGCATCGGATAAGGGGTAGTTAAGGGAAAGGGGCAGCCTAAAAGCGAGCCTATGAGCAGCAATCAAGCCACCTATGCGATTGGTTTGTGCAAGAGAGCTACACGCTCAGTACAGAGTCTAGTGAGATCTACACTGCAAATGCAGTCCAAAAGACTTCAGCAAGGTTTATTATTTGCGAGAAAAGAAGTTATATTTTGTGGGGTGACAATCTTCATCTCCCTCGGCAGTTTTTGGCCGGGGATCAAATAATGTCGTGCAGCTGAACTACCTACCTAAAGCATCTTTTCTCCGCACCATGAATCTCTTTTCCTCAATCCTGTGCACGATACGTTACATGGATCACAACCCAAAGTAGACACATGTGAATGAAAGTATGGCGAAGTCTGGCCTTGTGAGCAAGTGCTCTGATTTTTCCAAGATTACGTCGCGTCGGAAATTTCATGTACGCGTCTCGTGGATGCCCCTCACATGCTCCTCCCCACTTGCCTCTGTGAAAGAAGTTGTGCACGGTCGTTAAATTATCATCTGATCTCTTCATCATGGCGGAATGCTTGTGTTTCTGTGAATTCGGACATTGCCTTTGGCCCAAACCCGTCAATATGCAAGATGAAGCTGCGTGAAGCTCCAGGGTTCTCCTCACCTAGGTGAGGACGGAATCAGTTCGCCACTGTAGGCCATCGAGATATTAGCGAACTGTCTCCCAACTCCTCTTTGCAAATTTTACAATTCTGCTTCCAGTTCTAGTACACAAAAGACAGCATGAGTCGGCTTTCAAGAACATATAACGTCACGTGACTAAAACTTTCATTTTGGAGTTCTCCGAATTTTCAGTTCTGTGTAGAGAAATTTTGGATTCAATATCTTAGACGTCGCTTTCCACCTCTTCTCCTATAAATATTTCACGAATTCATTTTTATTTGGTTTTGTTCAAAATCACGTTATTCAAGTGGGGTTAAGGTTGCGGCACAGCCACGCTTATCAGCCCCCTCACTACACTCGAAACGGTTGCCTAGCCACTGACGATCACTTTATACATCTATCGACATCAACATCACTAACTTCTAGGTTCCAGATTTCTTCAATTAAAATCTCAAGCACGGCATTATGTCTTCACATCAATTCAATACGTCCACAATCCAGGACCGCCTCGCCGCGGCAGCCTCCCAAAATGCGCAACTTCTCCAGACGATCTCAGACACGAGCTATGCTACCTCTGAATATCAGCAAACCAACAAATTCATCGGAGACTTAAAAAAGGAAATTTCCTTACAAGAGAAAAAGCTCAGGGAAGTCAACCACGCTGTGGACATCGAATATTCCCAGCACAAAAAATACCGGGATTCGCATGTGAAGCGGCTTGCATACAAGATCGGCGGGAAGAAAGACAAATTCGAAGCCGATGCCACGAGAGAGGAAAAAGAATGGCTGGATGCCGTTGCCATCCAGCTCCAGACCAAGAAGGCCCTCGAGCATTTGAACGCCAAGCTTGCCGAAGCTACCAAGAAGAATGCAGATGTGATGGATGTCCTGCGCATCCGTACAACCGCTGGTCTGGAGCTCGATGCGCTGTACAAATCCATCTTCGATGGTCCCACGCCTGAGATTCCAGAGGAAGATCAGAAAGAACAGGAGTGGTTGCAAGCGGAAACGAATTTCAATATGGCTGGTGTCATGCTCAACACCGAGAAGCAAGCTCATGATATCCTGGTTGATGCCGATCGGTTTATGAACCTCGCTATTCGTGACATTATCTCAGCACGCGACGCTTCCGGATACGATTGCTGGGGAGTCGGTGGCGTGTGGACTGAGATGTCAGAGAACAATTCCCTCGTCTCATGCGAGCAGCACGTCAGACAAGTGGAGATGCTCATTATGCAGGCGCAGAGGATTCAACCAGCAGTGCGCAATATCAGCGATATGAGAGTCGCGCAGATGAACTTCATGACAAATGTTGTTTTCGACAATATCTTCTCGGATTTGGAATTGAGAGATAGAATCAAGCAGTCTCAGTCACAGTTGAAGATGGCACAGGCAGATCTCACCGCCGAATTGCAGGCGGCGAGGGAGAGGACAAAGGTTGTGCAGGCCGAGGTAAATGAGGCCAAAGCTGTGCTTGATCAGAAGAGGTTGGAGTTACAACAGATCAGATCGGTTGCCTTTGAAAGATTGGCAAGTGAGCGTGAGATGGCAGATCTTGGAGCGCCACCTCCGTACATTATGGAGGGAGAGAAAGTTTGAGAAGGTTGAAATAGTTCAATGGCGTTGCTAAGTTCTTATCTGATTAGTCGATATGGTCGCGTGCGTGATTCGTTATCCTTTTCGACTTCTATCATCGCTATTGTCGTCTTCTTTCATGCTACATAGACAGTGTACGGATTTTGCGCTCAAAAAATTGAAGTTCTTCAGTGATGTGATAAGACATACCAAAGCGGAAACACATCTTCTCGTTCCATTCCACTATTTTCTTAGAATACTTGCACGCCTCTTCGTTCTTGGGCCTACACCGTCTTCTCATTATCCCCAGAAGTCTTCAAAGTATGGTATATTTAAGGTTGATCATCTTATCAGAGAACCCGTTGAAGATGGTGGAAAGGTTTACCCCGCATCTCCTGAAAGTGGGGTCGAGCCTCCGTCTCTTCCAAAACTCCTTTCATTCCAACCTCAACTCTGCAAATCGAACTTTGATGTTTTATGAGCGCCCAAAATGCCTCGAGACAGCTTTCAAGATCCCATTGAAAGGAATTGCAGCAATGATACTGCATCCACTTCCCAACTGTACGACCAAGCAGTTCATACAATCCATATCCCCGAGTCTATTCGCCAGACAGGAATTGCCACAAATGAAATGATTGCAGAAGCCATCTCTTTCTTGCACTACGACGGGATCGTCATTCTTGAAAACGCCATCGATACGAGTCACCTCGACAACCTGAATGCCATCCTCTCCAAAGAGGCTTTCGAAATAGCCGCGGATCCCTCACACCACTTCAATTTTGACAAGCAGGCGCAAAATATGAATCAAGCACCACCTCCAACACGAGATCTGATGTTTAAAGACGTGTGGTGTAATCCTTTCGCAGCTGCGATTCTCGCAGGCATGCTTGGTCCAAGACCAGTGGTACATTACGCAAATGGGAATACGGCTTTGAAAGCCACGGGACGACAGCCTGTGCATTCAGATTGCGAGTTTGCGCATCCGATGTTTCCGTTTGCGATGGTTGTAAATATTAATCTTGTGGATACGAGTGCTGCCAATGGAGCAACTGAAGTTTGGGTGGGAAGTCATCGAGTTAGTACAGTAGATGAACACGAATCGGGGATGTTGCACATCAAGAAAGAGATCGTGGAGAAAAGGAGAAAACATTCTCCGCCAATTCAGGCTTGTACAAAGAAGGGAAGCCTGGTTATTAGAGATTTGAGGTTGTGGCATGCTGGGGTGCCGAATAGGACTGAGGAGCCCAGAGTTATGCTTGCATTTGTCATTCAGCCCGCGTGGTTTCAGGGAAGATCGAAGGTGAAGTTGCCGCTTGATGTAAAAGATCTGGTGGAGAGTTGGGAGTTAGAATTTGATGCTGAGTGGGTTGATGAGGTGGATCATAAGAAGATATCATCTGCTGATGTGGATTTTGGATCGAAGAGTGAAGTGCTAGAACAGTACAGAGAGAAGCTGGCTCATACACCTGTGTATTATTTGAAGTCGTTTTGAAGAGATCCTGCAAATTCAGAGGCTCTCGCGAGAAGTTACCAACAGCAAGCTACAAAGCACTTAAAATGCGGTGTTGATTTTATTGTCTTTTTAATTTCCTCCATGTTAAGACTTCTCGATGATCGCAATCCGATGTCCTTCTCGAAGAAATCTTTCGATGGGTTCGGGTCAAGCATTTCCTCACTGTTATGCCTTTGATAAAGAGCTTCGCTGACAGTTCGTAGTCTGGAGCAGAGGTGATCTCCAACGAGTTGGAGTTATTCGAGAGATATTTCCAAGACGAATTTGATGATAGAATGAATTATTCATTATGTATATAGAAATTTTTATGTTCATAGCATTGTTCATATCATGGCAGCTGCAAGCAAGAGCCCCAAACAAGACGCAACCGCACCACTTCCAATTCTCGTTCCCACACTCTTGAAGGGGCTTGGAGTACTCGTCGCCACAATCGATGTCTGCGCTGGTCCTGCACTACTTGTCGAGTTCCCACTCACATGGCCCGTCTTCCCGGTCCCTACTACCGCCGTCACATTTGTACTCGGTTTCGTCAATAGGCCCTTACTGATAACCTCTTGGATTCCCGAGAACCAGACATTCGCCATCTTCACATACCCTGCATCGTTGGGGTGTCGGCCATCAGCGAGATCTGTTACGAGAGGTCCGGCAGGGCTGCGCATGTCAACAAGGATGAGCTTTGCTCCGGTGGATTGGAGTTTGGTTGTCAGTGCTGTGTACTTTAAAGGAGTTAGTACTGTGATTTCCAAGGGGCTGTGGGGATTTCCACCTGCTCATTTACAGTTACGCGACATGCATCTTGCGCTGCGACGGAGTTGACGAGAATTGTAGTGAGAATTACGGTCGCGCCGGGGCTTTGCTGGAAAATGCTGTTGATCAGATTCGTGACGTTGGCTCCTGCATCTGGTACAGTTCCACCCTGGTTGCAATTATTCGTACCGGCGTCGATGAGGACTAGATTGGGCTTTAATTGTGGGACCTGCGAGGAGGCAATAATTAGCATTACTGTTAACAGAACATTCAAGAAGAATCAAGTGTAATCTTCGACAGCCTCGAGGCTAGTCTTGGCGTTCTTTGCGCGAAAGAAGTCAGACTTACGGCGGTGTCTGCCAGCGCAGCTATTTGTGAGATTACGAAACCGGGAACAGCCTCAACTGCATTATCGGTGAAGTTCCCATTCTTTTTCGTGCCAACATATGTGACTGTGTTGCCATTAGCGACCAGGAGGTCCTCCAGATCTTTTCTATAGCTGTCTCCAGTTGTTGACCCTATCCCAAATGTAACTGATGCCCCCAAAGACATTATTCGAAGGGGAACGGAGGATGAATTGCCACCTGCTGCCAGCGCTGAAGCGTTAAAGAGAGAAACCCATGCTAGCACGGCGAATAGGTACGAAAATGAAGCCATATTAAAAGACTAAATTAAAACAGGTCTAACACTGAAAATAAAGAGAGGACTGGCCGTCAACCGCCAAGTGCCAAGAAGTTCACGAGATTCAAGAGTGGAGCCTGGGCGCGTAGGATGCTACTTATTGAGCGTAATCATCCAGTGCTCGCTTCCAATGTCTCCTGAGACGACCCAGAGACTAAACCGGTTTCATCTTACAGCAGCGGTTTCGCATGAAAGGCTGAAACGGGAGAGGCACGTGATGCTGGAACAGTCTTTCGGTGACATGATTAAGTCTCGGATTCAAATGCGGTGATCCGGTTGGGAAATTTCCATCTAGATCTATGCGGAACATGAGCCCCCTCGGGCCGGTAGTAGGCAAGTCTTCCCGAGGGCTGAGAAAAGCTAGCTGGGAACAGGGTCAGAGGTCGTTCAGCAGTGACATACTGCAATCACCATCCATGCATCTCGAGCATAAATATCTCGAAATAGGCCATAAACTATATCCTCAAAATCGAAAGTGAAGTTGAATTCGCGCTGTCCCGTCTGGTGTGGATTGATAAAATTCGAAATGATTGGTCAGCAAGCGAACCAACTAAAGTGCGGGGTAGCGGGGTAATTCTCACCTGACAACCCAACCACCTCAACCTCACCTCGCCCTGTCAGCAAAGTATCTTGAACTCAATCAACCTCCAGACAACACTCTCAGAGATCAATTGAAGACTTCGACCAATATGCCAAAAGTCACACACGTCACTTACAATCAGGGTCTCCCTTCCAAGCACCTCCACCTCGGAAACCTCGTCCACGACTTCCAAAAGCCAGATACCCTCGAGCCATATATTGAGAAAGCATACACCGAGTAGGTATACCAGCTGAGCCCATTGGGGCAATGGCTGATGCAAACTAGCATTGCGGAACCTCCTCCAGCATGGGCCGAGTCCCGAGCTCTCGAGAACTTCGCATTGACCTTAGGTGAAGACGACGAGGCGGATGACTCCGAGGAGGAAGAAGGTCCGCGATACCGCGTGGCAGCAGCAGCAAAGTCGCTCAAGCTGGACATTAAAGAGTATGCACCATACCTATTCTTAACTTCTTGCTAATGAGAATCTTCGCAGCCCCGCCAAATTCTTCAACGAGGTCACCCTCAAATCCGACGATGCCAAAAAGTGGCTTGCCTCCCACCTTTCTGCAGCCGAAGACCTGCAACCGAAGCCTAAGCCGCAGATATGGCTGTTGACGGGTCTGATATTGATGACACATGCTACATGGTCTCGCCTCTCAAGCAAGCAGAAATTCATCCCAGGTCTTCCTGCACCCTTTGATCCCACGGGCGTTACTGTCATTCGTCGATCGTCAGTCAGCGAGCATGTGAAGCCGGTGATCGGATATGAGGAGATGGAAGACAACAAGCAAGTTCCTGGCGGCGCTGTCATACATGAGACTGGCAAATATCCAGGTACGAGGGGCTGGGCCGCACAATGGGAATTAGTCGATGCCAAGATCTTGCCGGCGGAGAAGGGCAAGGGTGGCAATAATCAACTTCCGCTGCATGTTCCTGGCCAAGGTGCTAAGGTTGCTGTTATTGAGCTGGATGAAGGAGAATATGCGAAGAATGGAGATGAGGGAGCTGTTGATGATGAGGAGTACTGGGAGAAATTCTTGGACGTTGTTGAGGAGTACGAGTAAGTGCTTTACGGTCACGAGCTTCAGTCGAAGATCTCTAGGACCTTGATAACGGGGATTCAGCAGTGCGCAAGATAATTTGCCATTGACCGGGTTTTCGCAAGTCAAATGGTAGGAACCGGAAATAGGAATTGGGCTCCTTGGAATCACCCAAATATATTTAGCGTCCTCTGGTCTACTTTTTCAATCTTGTTTGATTTCCGGTCATGAGTTGAGACTTGAGGAATTTCGCCAATAAAGATATTTCCTTCTCTGAAGTTCACACCATCACTTCAAATATGCCTCAACAACTCCATAGTGCGTCCCTGCCAGTCCATACGTCTGCTTGAGCTTTAGTCCTGCAGCAGCCAACAACCCCACCCACTGCTCCTCCGTTCTCTCCCTGCCTGTGAAAGTCATCATCGTGAGATCCATCCACGCACCTTCCACGTCAACTCCCGTAGTCGGGAGGACGATTTCCGCAATCAGAAGCCTGGATTCCTTCGTCATGGAGTAAGATATGTTTTGTAAGATCTCGATGCACTTTGCATCATTCCAATCATGTAAGCAGCGGCGAATGTAGTATATTGCAGCCCCTAATTTTGTCAGCAGCCAAGTTCTCATAATATCCTTAGGTTTGACCTGAATTGGGCGTACCCTTCACCAGATTCGGTGTAAAGAAATCATGCGGCATCTTCTCGATACCCACACCAAGATCCTCCTTTATATCCTCCAGCACCTCTTCCCTATCCTGCAGCACAACTTTCCCCTTAACATTGCCGATCAATCCTTTGATCTGCATAGTAGCATGACCCAATCCTCCTCCCACATCCACAACCAGCACACTATTTTCGGTTGTTTCTAGTTTTGAGAGTTCAGCATGAAAAGGGAAGATCGAGATGGCGAAGGAAGTAGCGATACCCTGTGCGTTCATGGCAGCGTTCCAGTCGGCAAAATAGACCGGGTCTAGCTTTACGTGCTCCCACATAGTCAAGCCGCCAGTTTTGTGAGTAAAAGTATAAGGATTGTTGTGCTCGTCTTGTGGGGACTTCCAACCTTGAGATTTGAAGAATTCTGAGAGCTGATTGAAGACGGGCGTATATTCGCCGAGCCTGGAAATTATTGAGCTTAGCAAAATGCAAAACTTGGGGTTGGAGTACATACATGAGCTTAAATGCTCCTCGAATTCCTGGATGTAGATACACCATTGAGTATGGAGTGTGTGCATATGCCTGAGGTTTGGGTTCCGCAAAGAGTTCAGGAATAGCAACACGCATCAATCTCACTGGCAAAGTTAAACCAAGCTGCAGACTTGCGATGCGCGCAATGCCGTACCCAACAGATCTTTCTCCACAGTCAACTTCTCAGCTAACACATCAGCTGAAAGAGACGTCCCATCCAGCGGCAAGGCCTCGAAAACACCCATCTCGATAAGAGCCCTCACTGCGCCAGTATACGCTACCTATGTGCATAAAATTCAGAAAAATACCCCATTCTCGAAATATTGAAGACTCACAGCTTCGATTTGCGCAAACACCATATCAACCGGTCCTCTCGCGCTCCGATTTAATGTTCTGACCCTCGCAATAAGATTTGTATGCGTGCTGCTGACTTTGCCAATAGACTCCAAATCCGTGCCACTGCCATTTTCGATCGCTGAAGCATATAGCTTCAGATCTTTGGTCACAGCCTCGAGAGACGCCGTAATTGCAGCAATCTGCTGGGCTGCTGCTGCTTTGTCCATGTTCGGTACTTGACTTCGTCTCTGACCTGGTGTAAGCAAGATGCAAATGTTTCAAATCTGATTCGGCAGGTGGAATTGGTAATCATGTATGCAAGTGGCAATAACAAAACGAGCACCCCGAGGGAATGGGTTCATGATGCACAACGGGGAATTGATCCTTTTCGGGGCCGATTTCTGCATGTCGGTCTGGACTTGTACTCGCTATTCGATAGTTTGACTGCACCCGCATGCCCAGGTACATCTTGGCGAACAGATAGCAATAGCGAAATGCTGATAGGCTCATAGACGGCACTTCGAGCTTACTGGCGGGGACGTCGATAACTCCCGAGCATTTTCCCCCACTTTGGGGGGTTGACAGTGGGATGCATTCCCTTTTCGCTCTCCTGTCCCGTCCCTGCATGTCAGATGGTTCCTGAGCACCTTGCCAATTAGAATAATAACGAATTGAGTATCGATGTATATCTTGGGAACAATGAGAAGATTTGAGTCTCAAGCAGCAACAGGCTTGAATCAACCAGTGTGGTAGAGTGTGGGGTTGGATAATTATTATGGATCGAGGTTCTAGAACATATTGTGCGACCCCGGCCCGAATATCTGCATCAGCGGGGAGACCACCAAAAAGGATGGTACCATTGCTCGTTCGAGGCAGTTGCACGGGGCTCTCATCCACATCTCCAGGGGTTAGCAGGAAAGTTGTACGTGGCGTTTGACGCCAAGCCCATGTGGCAGCGGGGTTGACAATCTCCTCAAGTATTTTTGAATTGCTTTAAACTTCTTCTAATCAGTCTAGAATAACCCCTTTCATTAAATTATCGTCGAACAAGGGAATTGTTTGTAATCGAAGTTGTAAGTACGATTTTTGGTTTCAAATATTGTTTACTCTTCCAGTATCATCCTCATCTATCATCGGCCCCACCATATTTGAAGTTGAGAGTCAGAGCTGGCTTACTTCAACATGTCAGCTCCACAAGAGCCGGAGACAACACCCACTGCCGAAGTTTCTCCTATTTCAAAGCCTGCAGTGATCCCGGTTGTACCAGTCAATTCTGTAAGTGACAGCTATCAGCGACATGAAGTTTTCTTAACTAAGAGACCTCGATAGTAGGCTGGTGAACAGCAGTTATCATGTATATGGACAAAAGGCAGAAGAAGCACAGCCATGAAGCAAATATTCAACCATAGGCCAGACACTACTGTTAGGCATCAACGCATTACATCAGCAGCAGGAGTTGCGGAAAGAAACCCGAGAAATCTTAGAAAGGAATCTGCGCGTTACATCTCGTGTGTGAGCCGGTTCAATGTTTGCTATTGAACTCCTAGAGAACGGATACGAGGTAAGCGCGATCACTCAGCATAGTGACTGGGCTCAACAGATGAAGTCCAAGGTCTTGGAATCCCGTTGATGACATTTATAGCAAGTGCTAAGATTCGAGCCTAAAATAGCAAGCGCGTGTTAACATGGAGATAAGTAAACCCAGGGCGCCATTTTGGAAATCAGTTGCAACTCTTCGCTGTGGATAGCTGCTGCTTATTCTAGATTTTCTGAAGTTTACTGGATTGTTTGACTTTCCTTGTTTAGGAATATAATGGTTTTGATAATGATTCATAGCAGTGATGAATTTGTCAAGTGAAGACCGTGAAGTGGATGACTGCGGTTAAGCGAGAATAGAGGGTCGAAATAACTAAATTAGTCTTTCGTGGCTAGTAAGTCCTTGAGCCTAGTCCCTTTTTAGAAAGCTAGGAATAACAAAATTTGTATTTCGATTCTGTAACCTTCCGTCTTTGAGCTTATTTCTCACTCCTCGTTTCTTCGGATCATCGCCCCGCTGCCATGGCACAGTCAGATGCCGAGACCCAACAGCACGGAAGTGACAAATATTTCAGTGCGTTCTCGTATTTCGGGCCATTGTCGTCTTATTTCTAAGGATTGATTTTAAACTTGGCTGTTGGCTGAACGTTTTGGAATGATCTCAGCAGAGATGAGCATTATATGATGAGTCGAGGTCATTGTTCGGCCGCCCAGTCGTGAAGTTAAAAAGGATAAATTGAATTGTTCGCGGGTCCTCCACGCCTGCCAATTTGAGATAGGTCTTTGGTCATTGGATGATAGCGAGTTGGAGACCGCGCCGCTCCAGTGCTGCCGGCGTTACACATACCCGTGCGCTGATCAGCCTGATGATCGTTGCTACTGCTGACAGCCGAGTACGAGGCACAACACAAGGCCACTCATGTTCAATCCCCTTGCTTTAACCAACACTCATTAGCCCAAGCTCCCGGGCCGTCTTCCTTGTACTTTCCTTATATAATTGTGCATGTACGGCACCTAAGATCTTATTGGTCAGCACCCAATACAGCCAGTTTTGCGACCGACAAGTTAAGGTTTCTCAAGTCTCACATGGGGCTCCACATTTGTGTGACGACAACGGTTGTTTGGAATATTAAAGTGCACCTTGGCCGCCCCCTCACCAATCTCTAATTTCTTAGTGATATCTTACTAACGCCACCGACTTATATCCTCTGCCTCGCTCATATTCTTTGTTGACACAAATCCAATTCGAAGACTGCTTGCTTCTACATCGCCCAAATGTTGGACTCACGTTCGTTCGAGACACTTGCTTCGTCGCCATCTATCCAGGCGACGCTCGCCCTCCTCGTAATAGGATTCGCTGTGCAATGGTATTTCAGTTTACCTCCGACACCGAAGTTTCCGAAAGCAGACCTAGATGAGAAAGACTGGCATGGCTCTCTAATGAAAGCCAAGTCCAAAGCATGTCACCCTAGAACCTAACATCACCTTCTTATAATTTCTTTTTGTCCTATAATGCTGAAAGGTTTACAGTTTCAAAACAAGCCGTTCATGTTCGGCAGCCGAAGGGAGCTTGTCATTCTACCCAACTATCTCTTCGAGGAGCTCAAAGACCTGCCCGACGCCCAGCTCTCTTTTCGCCAACAAGTTTTGAAGACTCTGAATGGAAAATATACTGGGCTTGGGAAGAATGTCACTCCTCTCGCCGAATCTGTTAAAAATGAATTGACCATGAACATCAACATTACACTTGCTATCTTGCAAGACGAAATTCAATACGCAGTAGAAGAAGGAATCGGAAACTGCGCAGACTGGACTTCCGTCAAAATCTTCGAAAAGCTTTTACGCATTGTTGCTCTCGCAAGCGGCCGCATTTTCGTTGGGAGGCCGCTATCTCGCGACGAGGAATGGATTGATTTGACTGTCAACTACACGGTTGACTGCTCAAATGCGGTCAAAGACGTTAGCAAGATCAAGCCCTGGCTTCGACCACTTCTCGTCCCACTCAGTCCCTCTATCCGCAAAGCAATGGAATACCGACGCAAGGTGGCTGTGAAACTGAAGCCACAATTGACGGAAATGATCGAAGCCACAAAGAATGTTCAGAAAATCGATGATGATCAACACTTCGATTTCGTACCTAGCGACCAACATACTTTGGCAACTTGGTCTATGGTAAGTGGGTCACTAGAAATCCATTCTCAATCTTTCAAAGTAGACGGACTACACGGAGTCGTAGTAGCTGATCGAAAAGCCTGAACTTATACTAATTTGGGTACCAGGGTCATTATGAGCAAGGCCAAACCCCAACCGCAGAAACAGTCGCGGACACCATCCTAGCCGGTAGTTTTGCTGCTATACACACAACCACCATGACTCTGACAAACATACTCTATGATTTGGCTGCGCATCCAGAGTATCAGGAGGTTTTGAGGGAGGAGATCGCACGCATCTCTGCAGAAGAGCCAAGCGGACAGCTTCGTAAGAAGACGATGCCAAAATTGAGAAGGTTGGACAGTTTTATCAAGGAAAGCCAAAGAGTTAATCCTTTGGGAGCAGGTATGTTGTCTTTGGACTTATTAATGTGTAACATATGCTGATCTTTTGCAGCAATGCTCATGCGGCTCGTCACTGCACCAAAAGGCATCAAACTATCCAGTGGCGATTACCTACCTCACAACTCTGTCATAGCAGTAGCTTCAGCTCGGCAGACCGGTGCACTAGACCCAAAGCATCTGTCACCTATGCCGCCTCAACCATCACTTGACGAATTCCACCCTTGGCGATTTAGCGATCTGCGTTCAAACCCGGGAGAGGAAAACAAGCATCAATTTGTCACTACGACTACGGAGAGTACAGTTTTCGGTCATGGGCACTGGGCTTGTCCTGGGCGTTTCTTTGCATCTAATGAGATCAAAGCTATTCTGATTCAGTTGCTCAAAAGGTACGATATTGGTGTTGGACCTGCTGGTCAAGGAGAAGGTGGGGAGTGGAAGCGACCCGCTACATATAGCGTTGAGATGGGATATTATCCAGATCCTACAGCTTCTATCTATTTCAGAGATCGGAAGCTGTGATGAGGATTTTGAGGGGTAAATTACGGGATTCCTTTGGTATGGTATGGAAGAGAATATTGTCAAGTGAAGAGAGGCGAAATTACACGTTCTATTGTCCATAGACGCTTTCAAGACAATAGATCATAAATGGAACAATGCTTTGACGACATTTCTTTAAGGAAGCTTCTCAAATTAGGAGAGAGTAACTGCGTAAGTTTAGTGTGCCTTTATATGTAAGCAGAGAGCACAGCATACAGGAAGCGTCAACCTGTGAGAGGTAGAAACTCCGTGAAAGGAAAGTACAAGGCAGAATGGGGCCAGATCACGTGTTCTAATCCAATACTCCCTTATCTAAGAAGGCCCACCTTAACAGAATGCGACCGTGCATAAATGTTTGTCAAACTGTGAGAACTCTTCTATGAGCCTGACATGTGGAAAAGGCCTTATGCTAGAAGAAGGAAAAGAACGCGTGGACTTGCCACGGGTAGTGAAGCACTCATCGTCAGAACCACAGATTTGGCAACCAAACAAAGTCGAGTATCAATAGGGGTTCGGAACTCTTAACTCTAGACTCGTTCAGTCAGCAGCCAACCATCTCTCCGAAGTGTGTTCCGCATGTGATCGGGACATCGGACGATCCGCCCTATTCGTGGGGTCAATTCAGGGGTAACACTAAGCGACTAGGGGCGGGATCTAGCTTAGCGACTCAGGGGATCGGCGGAGATTGCAGCCACATCTCCAACCTCTATTCGTTCTCCCTCTTCCTCCTTCATTTCCGCGAAAACTTACCAGATCACCAGATGTGCTGCGCTCCCCTGAGCGATAGATTCTTTGCCGCAACCGCCCTTCTTGTACTGAGGAGCGTGGCTGTGCCTCAAGTAACGATCCAGCTTTTCTAGGGATGAGCTGGGTTACCTGCATCTATAACGAGAGAGAAGAGTCCGAGCATCCGTGGGATCGCGCATCAATCGGGCCTTTATACCCCAGATTTGATCGTAAGATGGATCGAAGGCTTGAGACCCATGGAGTTGAGTTCTCTCAATGCTACCTTAAATCGCAAAGGCTCTCAGCTCTAGGAGCGTAAATGGGGCTTGATCGGTACTGTACCTATGATTTGGCACCGGAACGGCTTCCTTCTAGTTTCGGGACCGTTCCATGTGTTTCAGTTGTCAAAGAGCATTTCTGTACTGTGATTCGCCGAATCTAGTCAGCCTCCTCCGGAACATTTATGAAGGGCAATGCACACCCAGACATCTCAGCCAACGAGAGTCTGCACAACCCCTTTTTTGGTCCCAGCACCCCGCTCATGCCGAGCTACCGGTTCATCCCACTTGATGAGGCGCTGCATGCATGTCACCACGCCTTCAACCCCTACCCTGCTAAACCCGGAGCATTGCGGTGATATGTCGGTCGTGCTTTATTTTGCTGCATAGCAATTATAGAATAACCTACTAGAATGTCTTGTCAAGCGCCATTTGTACTGCTTCGGACATCTAGACCTTAAGTTCAAGGGTCCTGGTTATCTGAAGCTCCATCCGGTAGTAACAACCCGCCAATGGAATGTTACATCTTCACTGTTTCTTCTCATTGCTCACTTGCTAGTTAGACTGGGGCCTTCAATCAACAGCTTATATATCCCCCGTTCCCAGTCCATATTTGACCATAAAGCCTAAAGACAGCGACGAATCTAGTCACCGACACTCCTTTGAAATCCTACTCTTTGCATCGGCAAGTGCCTGTTTATAGATTTTTCAAGGAACTTCCCTTGTAGTACATTCATTTTTCGGCAACACACTCCTTATCCGCAACCATGACGACTCTTGACGACGTCCTCGCCCTTCAAAAGACCAACAACGTTCTCTACGCACCAGAGATCAAGCCTGTGACTGAGAGTCTGATAGCTAACAGCAGTGCTTCAGCCGGAACTCTCAGTGTCAGCCTCTATAACTCAACCCAATCATCCACCGTGTACGCATATATCACTGGACTTGCAATCAACAACAACAGCGCGCTCTTTCTTCTTCAGTCAGATGGAGCAACTGCATACTACCCTTCAAATCCCACCTCCAATGGAACTGCGCTTTCAGCAAACTGTGCGATTGCACTTGGCGCACCTGGCTCTACCACGACAGTCACAATTCCATACATCGCTGGTGGAAGAATCTGGTTCTGCGTGGGAAGCACTCTGACTTTCCTGCTCAATCCAGGGAGTGCCGGCGCCGGACTGGTGGAACCTTCAGTCAGCAATCCTTCTGACCCGAACTACTACCTCTCCTGGGACTTTTGCGAATTCACCTATAATAGCTCGCAACTTTACGCCAACATCACTTATGTTGACTTTGTTTGTCTGCCCATTGCATTGACACTCACGTCGACTACCGGCACAGTCTCCCACGTCAGCGGCATGCCATCAAACGGACTGGCAACCGTCTGCAACAATCTCATCGCACAAAACAACACTGATGGAGCCGGCTGGAACCAGCTCGTTATCACAAACAACGGTTCAAATCTCCGAGCCCTCTCTCCCACACAGGGAATTGTGTTCAACTCGTCTCTCTTCGAGAACTACTGGGTTGACTACATCAACCAAGTCTGGGCCCAGTACGTTTCTAATCCCCTCAACGTCGATACCCAAGCTTCATGGGGGACCATGACCGGCAACACATCCAGTGACCGCACTTCTCTCGCGTTCAGTTGCGGCTCATTCAGTAAGCCTTCCGCAGCCGACATCTTCGGCGCCAACACCGGCGCCTTCGCACCTCAAACCACGAACACCGCTGAACTACTTAACATTGGCGCAAGACTTGACGCAGCTTTCAACCGCAGCACCTTGCTCATCGATGCCAATCAGCCAGACAACGAAGTCGTAAGTTCCTATTACCAGAACAGCTGCACAAATCACTATGCAAGGATTGTACACGCCACGAACTTGGATGGGAGGGGATACTGCTTCCCGTACGATGATGTTACGCCCAATGGCGGCGTGGATCAGAGTGGATTTGTGAGTGATGGAACGCCAGCGAGCTTCTGCGTTACTGTCGGGGGTGGGAATGCTTCTGTGAAGAGAGATGCTTTTCCGACGAGGTATCGGGGACGGACGGGTACCCAAGCACGGAGGATGATGAAGCGCAGTGTGTCCTGGGATGACGATGTCAAAGCTCCGATCATAGTGGAAGATACAGATATAGATTTGGAGAAGGGAGAGCATCCAAAGCTGCTGAACGAGGTGGCGACGCCGAGCAGGGCTTTCAAACTACCTGTTCCGATTGAGCGATATCTTGCACCGCATCTTGCTGTAAGTCATCCTGGCACATTCGCTAGAAGGGAACAAGTTATTGACTATTAGCAGAAACTTCAGTCCTCGCCCTTCTACATCAATCGACTTCTCCCATTTATGACGTTCATCCAACAACTCATCGTTTCTATACTCTCACTCTCGATCCGCACCATTGTATCAAGAGTCTTCATCGTCGCATTCTTTATTATATTTTACTTCTTCGGTCTCCTCCCTTACGGGTCAGATGGGGCGACACAGCGCCGGGTTTTGGAGTCTTCTATAGCTGCCGCGAATGGCAACGCGACGGTTCTTTTGCAGGGCATTTGAATCTACCACGAGGTCGCTGTCTTTTCTTATTCGAGTGTTTTAGTAGCTAGCTGTATAATACTTTGGAAATTTTTGTGCTCCTTTTCTTGTATATCATTCAAAGTTCAACTTTTGTAATGAACGGCAAATGACTAAACACATCGCTTAAAAGTGTATTTTTAAAGCTTCTATCCCTTGAACATTGTTCTAGACTTTTAAGATTTAGGTACTAGCCTTTAGGAAAAGTCACGATGATAATCCCTGGCTGTTATCTTCTCCTGCGCTCGGGACAAACACCTCTCATATTGGGAATTGCATGAAATCTAACCCACTTATCAGCACTTGTAGAGAAAATTTGTGGATCCTGTTCTTGCCTCGGCGTTTGGGGCGGAAGTGCGTCTAGCTGAAGTCATCCCGATTCCGTGCTAACGAGAGAAGAGCCCACAAATTCGCAGAACCAATTTTTAAAGTGGATTGCTTACCAGCTTGCTGTAGGATCGCGATGATTCAGATCGTGCGTAGTCTTCCATGGATACCCTATCCCTTATATTCTTCCAAAAAAACAAAAAAAAGGTACCAAAGGTCGTTATACAAAGCCGAGTAAGATTTCTTTGAATATGTGAACCTTACCTTTTGATCACTGAACTATGCACGGTCCTCGAACGGTTTACCGACCAAGGAAAATGCAAACTCGGAAACCTAACTGGAAGGCGAATCAGCTTTTACTTCTTAATATTCTGACTCCATAAAAGGCGCAAGCATGGTTGATGCTGGCCCAAAAATGGATCCTTTACGCGGCCGAGGGTATCCATACTCCACTTCAAGGATTGTTATCTTTCAATCAGCTTATACTCTGGCGTGATACGACAACTACATGCACAGTTCGTATAGTAATTCGTCCGATTTGGCGGGTTTGTGATTACTGTCACACAAGGGTCTGAGACCCTGAGACAGCGCTAAGTGGTTCTCGGAAATATCATGCAGTCAGGCGGCGTAGCCTCCTCTTCACCCGTCGTCTCAAATTCAACAACACTCACAAGAGCATTCAACTTCCAGCTTCATCTGATCAAACATTTCTCAGAATGGTTGGGCTTCGAGAGATTGCCGTGGTAATACTCTCATGCATACTCGCGCCTGTAAGTATCGCCTGAAATTCCCACAGACCGTTTTCAGAATTGACACGACGACAGATTATTCTTCTCAGTATCTATCGATTGGCACTTCACCCCTACGCAAAGTATCCAGGACCACTCCTCGGAAAGTTAACTTCTCTCCGAGCAGCCTACTATGCGCACAATGGGGATATGCACTTGGACATTGAAAGATGTCACCAGAAATACGGTAAGAAATCCACTGCTCGTCAGCTCGCTTCCGCTCACATTTCCGAGGCAAATTTGTTCGGTATCGACCGAATGCAATTGTTGTGAACTCGGCCGAAGCGTACCAAGGTAATTATCTTTGGCTTTTTAATTCCTCACTATACCTTGGAGACTCTGACTGTTGCAGACATCTACGGCACTGGAAAGAAAGTCAAGAAGGCACATTCATATACGGTCCACGGCTTGACCAACCTCATCGGAATTCAAGACAAGAAAGAGTACGCGAAACAAAAGAAGATCATGCAGCCCGGGTTCTCCGATTCTGCAAATCGAGAACACGAGCCTACAATGATCCGAACAATCGGCACGTTCATCGAGAAGATCTCTGAGAATGAGACCCCGGAGAAGAGCACTGATGGGTGGACTAATCCTAAGAATATGACTCTATGGTGTAAGTTGTCTACCTCATCAGAAATTTACATCTCAGTCTGACGGTCGGTCCAAGGTAACTATCTCACCACCGATGTTATCAGCAAAGTGGTCTTTACAACATCGTGGGATCTTCTCACCTCAACGACCAACCATGGCATCACTGAGACCTTTAAGGCCATTGTGCGCCTCACCGGTGTGCTTCATCAATGGCCAACTGCATACCACGAGCTTACCGCGTCGCTGTTCCTCCCGCATCTGGCCTGGAGTTCGCTATCCCTGAAAAAATTCTCCCTCGCCGTGATGTCACGTAGATACGACATGGGACAAAAAGATCCTTCAATTAAAGACGTTTTCGGGCTATTCAGCTCGGCGAGAGATCCGGACACCGGCGAATTGGCTCTAGCGCCTTTGGACGTGAGAAGGAACACAGGCAATTTCATTGTTGCAGGTAACCATTCTTTCTCCCGATCTTCTGTGTCGTGGAACTAAAGTAACAAAGGTTCCGATACCACCGCCAGCTCAATATCAGCAAGTTTTTTCTACCTAGCGCGCAACCCAACTGCATACGCCAAAGTTGCTCAAGAAGTCCGCTCGGCTTTTCCCTCTGTTTCTGATATTCGCGCCGGTCCGGCCCTTAACAATTGTGTCTACCTCCGCGCAGCAGTCAATGAGTCGCTCCGCATGGCGCCCGTCGCAACTCAACCCCTTTGGAGGGAAGTCGACTCCGGTGGATGCATTGTCGACGGCGAACAAATCCCCGAAGGCTACAACGTTGGAGCAGGAATCTTTTCTCTCCACCGCAGAGCGGAAGCATTCCCGAATCCATATAAATGGGACCTCGAGCGCTGGATCGTTGATCCGAAGAAAGATGAAGAGGCGGAGAAGGAGAGGATTAGAGAGATGTCGAGGAGCTTTGCGCCATTCTCGATTGGGCCGAGACAGTGTATTGCGAAGAACTTTGCGATGATGGAGCTGACGCTTACGATGGCGAACGTGTTTTATCAGTTGGATTTCGAGAGTGCGGGGACGTTGGGGGAAGGAAAGAAGGGTGCCGGGTGGGGACGAGAGCGGGAAGGAGAATTTCAGTTTAAGAGTTATTTTACGAGTTATATGGATGGACCTTTAATTAGGTTTAAGAAGAGGGAGCTTTAAAAGGGTTGCTTGCAAGGAAGCGTAGACATTTCATCAGGAAAATTTGGTGACAGTGGCGCAAAGAGGGAATTAGCGGTGCCAGATTAACCAGGGGTTTGAAGGCTAATAGCAGGTGAACTGGAACGGGAATTGGGATAGAAGGCATAGATAGAAGAATAGATAGAAGAATAGCTAACTCGTTGATTGTTAATATAAGCGAGAATGTGTAACTGTCATGCTCAGCAATCAACATGCGCAAGGGTAAATGCGTTATTTATTTTCGTCTTACAGTCCAAAGATGACACCTCACGCCTGATTGAAATGCTAAACGAGATATGACAGAGAGAAGGAAGAAGTCGAAATGAATCTAGGGTCCTCTATTTTTTGGAATTTACGAGGTGTTGATTAGTTGCCACTCTTGGCATTTCCCGAATCAAGTAAAAATTGTCTATGAGCTGTGCGGAGATAATGTAAGATGTGTTTTGCCCTGCAGTCATACAAGTAATCACAAAATCGAATTTGAAGCTACTATTCAGTAGCTATCTAAGCCCCTTCACACCTTAGTATATATATTAGGAGCTCTTCTGCTCTACCTACATTTCATAGTCTTCTTACATTCTCGATTCTCGATCCGCAAATAACTACGTATTGCCATGTCTGTCCTCAAAGCTCAAGGAATGAAAGAATATCGAGCCCCATCGCTACTACAGCCCCATCGTGCCCGACAAGCTCTCAAAGATGCGCAGTCAGGAAAAATTCCTCCCTTGATTGGGTTCTGGCATGCCGTCTCTTCGCCTCCGATAGTGCGAATTACAGCACAGCTTGGATTCGACGTCCTCTGCCTTGACTGGGAACATTCCTCATGCAACATCGAAACAATTACGCAAGTCCGTGCAAACGCTTCATCAATACTGTTAGAATCATGTCCTGATTAGTGCTAGATGGTCCATGACGTCCAGCATATTAGTGAAGGACAAACAATGGCACTCGTCCGGTATAGCGCACATCTATATCGCAATATCTTTGATGCTGACACATTACAGCCTGCCAGACCACCAACACTCATCAATAGGCTATGCTCTGGACGCTGGCGCAAGCATGCTCATGTTTCCCCAAGTAACTACTGTTGAGGAGGTAAAGCACATCATCTCAGCAACCAAGTTCGGCTCAAAGAGAAACGGCACGCGTTCTGCACCTCCTGCGCGATTTCCACCAGGCTTTACTGGTCTGCCTTCTACACAGAGTATTGACCCATCTTTAAGCTTATGGGAGAATCTCAACAACCAAGCAGCGATCGTTATTCAAATAGAGACTGTCGAAGCTATTAACAACCTTGATGCAATTCTTACCGAGTACCGGAAGGACATCGATGCTGTTTGGCTCGGAGCTCTGGATGTTAGAGTCAGCATGAGTCTTCCGGATCCATTTTCTGCAAACCCAGGAGGAAACGAGCCCGAATGGATAGCAGCGATCTCGAAGTATGAGGCTATGTTAAAGAAGCATGATGTGCCGTCAGCGGGTATGGCACTTGCTATTGCTGGAGAGGAGGCGATGACTAGAAACGGAAAGGGAAAAGCTTTTCTGGTACCTGCGATTGATGCAGTGGACCTGGTCTTAAATACGTCCAAAGTGTTAGGACAAGCAAGAGAAATATTCTCTCCTCGGGCGAGTACAGTTTAATCAGAAGCTTGTATGTAGCCATTAGCAACTTAGATTTAATATCTAGCATGAGCATCTTGTTCCCAACTTCGGCTCTTTCGTCAGTCGCCCCTTTTCCACTTCTCTAGGAAGTCGGCTCACTTCTCTCACAAAATCGAAACACAAACCCAATAACCTCCCAAGCCGACGGATACGTCTTATTCACATACCCATTCCGGTAGGAAAAATGGGAGAACGTGAATTTGAAGGTTGAAACGATGGAGGTGCACGTGTCGCCGGTAGATAGGTTGCGGAGCAGTCGGAGGGTGTGTGGTAGCAACCTGTGCCGGCTGAAATGGAGGTGTAGGTTGTACAATTATCTCGAGGGAGGAGGGGATTAGCATCAGCTGAGCTGGTAAGAACTATGAGGCTGGCGAGGAACAGATGGAAAAACATTTTGAGTTGGGTTGCTTTTAATGGATATCACTGGTGAAATTGATATGGGAACAAATCGAAATGCTCTGCTGATTGGCGAACAGAGATGGAAAGTGAAATCATGGCCTTATACCGCAATTCTCTTTATGATCGACAGCAGTGGAGATACAATTTAGTTGGCGCGGCTGCCTGCATTGTGCACTGGCAAGCATGTTGGTACAGCGCTGTTGGCGCCTCGATATCCCATAAATATAGCGGAAGCTTTTGGAACCTCCATACCCGTAATGATCCTAATCTCGTATTCTGAATTTCTGGGGGGTTTAGCCGGGGCAGGAGCCTTGTGCCTGGAGTACGGGATTGAAGTAAAGTTTATAGCGCTCGGTTGCTACGAGATAGCGCTGCCCACTAAGAAGTAAAGTTTAAGGGTACTTTAACCTCTGGGCCTATCTCTGGAGGAGTTGTTGAAGGACTGCCAAAAGTTGATGGGAACGAACAAAGGATTGCAGTGGAGCTTGCTTTGGTCATATTGCTGGGTTATCTGACTCGCGAGCGGCTGGCCACCACTTGGTGAGCAATCATATTGTCCCAAGCTGGCTGGGACATTGAGTATCCGGTCTCTAAGCCTGGCGAATGAACATATAATAGGATAGAAAGATAATCCTCAATCAAAACGGTGTCTCAAAAAGGCAATACTACTTGAATGCCATCAAATTCGCGCTCTGTCGTTTCTTCGTGCTGACTGCGATCTAAATATAATCCATCCACACGTTTCTCCCGTCGCAGTCCAAGTCTTCCGTGCTGTATCAATCCGGTGTTTTGCCCGTAGCCCAAAGCTCCTAACCCACATCTAGTTCCAGTCTGCGCAGCCCCTACAAAGCAGTGATGGTCTGCCCACCCTCCCAACTCTCCCCACCCTCAAGTTTAACCCAGCCCTTCACCGCCCCAGCCTCTACACAAACCATCTCTTTGTACCCATCCTTCGGCGCAAAGTCTGCCGTAGCCTTCGCGCCTGCCTCCCACGGATTCCACACCACGACCTCGTTCAAATTATCCCGCACAATGCTGAACTTCTCCTTGCCACTCTCCTTAATCGCAACTGGTGCTTCGGGACCACCAGCAGGGCTATAAACTCTATCCGTCTGTTTGGCGATGGTTAAAGGAGCGGATGAGGATGTAGCTGTTGAAGGAATCGGCGTCGTGAGCTTGTCGAGGTATTGCGAGGTTTCGAGGCCAGTGATTTCGACTTTTGCGATGTCCTATTCCACAACCAATTAGCCACTACCCTGTTCGCCAGAACGTGAGATAGGACTTACCGCGATGCGGAAATAAGTATGCATCAGTGTCTGAAACTCCCACGCCTCATCGCCCTCATTCCTAACCACAAGACTTGTTCTCAGATTTCCCCTGCCAAGTGTGACACTGTAGATCAACCCAAACTCAAACGGCCAAGCCTTTCTGCTCTCCTCGCTCAAATTGCTCGGGCTGAGCCCGAAATCCAACTTCACACTATCATCACCGCCGCCCGAAATCGAGGAGGACTCCGAGGTCGACTTCCCGAGGAACTCCCAGCGAGAGGTACGCGCAAAGCCGTGTTGAGGAAGCTTGGAAGTTGCTGCATGGTCAGGCGCGGTGCCAAAGACCTATTATTCGCAGGCATGTCAGTTTATTTCTCCAATGCTTCTTCCCTTTTCCGATATCCCTTCACCCCACCCTCAAGCATCACACCCCCTCTTTCCAGACAAGCACAATTGTATACGTACAGGGAACACAACCGGCACACCACCCCTGACGGCCTTGCTCCCATCCGTCTTCGCAGCCTCGCTAACCCACAGCTTCTCGGCGCCCTTCGCGTCCTTCCAGCTGATGATTGTCGCGCCGAAGAGCAGAACCTCGATGCTCTCTCCTGTTGGCAGCACGGCAGAGACGCGGTTGTTTGAGTGCGAGATGGTGACTTGGGCTTGCGGAGCCAGGCCCGGGGTTGCCGAGAGTGCAGAGGGCTTCTTTGGGCGGTCGACCATGGTGAAGGTGGGGAGAGGGTGGAGGGTTTAGCGGAGAGGGAGCGAGGGCTGAAAGCGAGGGAGTTGGTAGAGTGGGGAGGTGTTATCTGTAGTTAGAAGGAATGGAGTGTGTTAGTAGAGATTGGCAATGGGGTCAGATGGTCGTGAGCAACGAAAGAACAAGTAGTGGGGAAGAGAGAGGAAAGAGAGAGGAAAGAGAGGAAGTGAAGTGAGGTGGGTTCGGCGGGGTTGACGTTCCAGTGGGATGTTAGCGAGCATATCGCCTGCCCTGCAGAATATGAAACGCGGGCGCCTTGCACCAAAGGGTGCTGACTAATGGCCATCACGTGGAAGCCGCCTTATTTCTATCTGCTCCCTTTCAAGTCTTGTCTTTAGATTCCAAGAATCGCTGGGCTTCAAAATTACTTGTCTTCGACTGTGTCGTCTATAATTGGAACTTAGCGCGCTTGTTAATGTGCTTATACTGGAAAGACAAGGAGCAAATCCCCAGGTCAAGCTTCACTCACGAAACACGAAACAGACCAAACATGCCATGTAACACAATCAATATTGGTATCTTAGTTACAATGTACTGTCACCTCGATGATACTCCGCCCATGCCCATGCAACCATTGTTTCCACAATCCGGCACCTGCCCAAGAGTATAGAAGCAAAGCAAAACTCCAATCGCAATGCAATTTGTAATCACATATTCATCTCACTCTTCTCCCTTTCTCTCCATCGTCTTGCAGCGCCGTATAAATGCTCCTTTGCATCATAGAACATATCTTCATACTCTTGAATCTCCGACCTACTCAATGCTGCACTCTTCAGATCCTCGATGAAGCTCTCTAACTTGACCTTCATGCGTTGGTTTGCCGAGATTTGAGGCACCACTTCATTGGGCTCAGCTGTAGAAGTGTGTTCCTCGACCAGAGCTGGGGATTCGGCGAGCTCCGAAGAAGTTGCAGCAACAACCTCCGCAGAAAGATCGTCGTCCGACTCGGGCGTCTCTGGAGGTGGGCTGGGTTCGTTCTTGAGAGCGCCCTCATTGATGATTGTCTCTTCAATCCTGTCAATGTCTGGACTATTCGTTTGAGCTTCACTGGCAGGCCGTGGCTCGACAATCGATTCCTCAGGAGTTTCGATGCTGTTGAGGAGCTCCTCCGCTGTTGCTGCCGTGTCGATATTTTCATCTGGTGTAAAGACGTCCTCGAGGGTTCGCAGGATCTCCTGGCTCTTATTGTGCAACTCCTCATCATCCACTCCTTCATCAACCGTAAGCTCCTTGGCACTTGACGTGACCACATCCGTTGTACTGTCATCAATCTCCATTTCCAGCATCGAGGCATCAAGGTCCACCGAAGGACTCTGACCTTCTTCAACTTCTGCCTCTGGCTCCTGCTGTGACACCTGCGAGACGCGCTTCGGTCGTCCGGACTGGCGTTTCCTCTTTGAGGTTTTCTTGATCGGAGAACGTTCTAGGATAAACATCAGCATCTTATCAAATGGACAGTGCGGTACGGATTGCATACTCTGTACAGTCGCTTCGGCAACTTGACCGTCCGCAATCTCACTCGTGGCGTCAACAAGCCGGCGTTTGCTCTTCTTGTCAACGGCTGCCTTGACATCCTGACTGTCAGGTACCTCCGCCGTATCCTCTGCGACGACTTTCCTCTTGGTGGAGGCATACACGTTGAGCTTTTTGGTTGCGCCTCGGCGTTTGGCTGTTGGGCGACCATCGATTCTCTCCAAACTCGAAGTATCCACAACAATTGTATCTTCTTCATCATATTCCTCCCCGCCGATGACGATCTTCAAAGAACTTGCAATTGGTTTCGCGGCTGGTGTTTCAGGAATAAGCGATGGATCAGAGGAAGGTTTTTGAACCTCAGATGGAGAAGGCTGCATTTTGTCGCCAGATTGAGAAGGTCGATTTCTGAGCGAAAGCTTGCGTGGAGACGGGCCGCCAGGTGAGGATGTTTGCTTGGGTGGGGAAGTGCGCTCCCGCTGTTCTTGGTTCTCTTTGTCCTCAACAAACGAGGCATGCCGTCCAGTGCGACCAGAGCCTTCGTCATATTCCGCTACCAGGCGAAGCATACTGGAGTCATCTGCATCACTCAGAGGCGAAGACGATTCTTGTGGCCGTATTCTGGCTATGTTTAAGCGTGGGGAAGAGACTGCATCCTCAAATATGTCTCCATTAGCAGATATCTTGTCAGAAGATGCGGGGCTTGACCGAGCATCAACAAATTGTGGTGTCTTAGGCGTTTGTTGATTTGAGGAAGATTCTCTTTCGTTCCGGGTTGGTGTACCGGGTAGCTGAGGGTTTGTGACAGGATCCAATGCAGCTTCTGTGCTTTCTTCCTCAACAAGCTGCTCATTCAGATTGGCAGTCCTTCGCTGATGTTCAGCCTCGGTAGCCTGCAGCTGGGCAGAGGGATCCACTGGCGATGAGCCACGTTCCATTGATGCGCTATCGAAAGTGGAAATCGTGCGATTGCTAATTTCGATAGCATAGGGATCAATTTGAGCTGAAGGATCGAGAGACATCTCAGTGTCATTTTCTGGCTCGGGTGAGCCTTCAGGGGGAGAAGAAGAGATATCCTCGGAATAATTGATATGCTTGTTCTCCGCGGCTTCGGGCGGAGACGATGGCGGATCTGGAGCTTGTGTTTCCCCACGCAAAGATCTGGTGGGAGTCGGCGACGACGGAACTTGGTTATCGTCGTCGCTGGGAGGAACGAGAGTCGGCGTGGTCTGGCGCAGGACATTGGGCGAGAGCATTGCGCGTATCTTGGAAGAAGAACGGCGTACGGGCAGTTCTGGATCTTCCACTAACCTCTCAGTTGATTTTGCCTTTGGCAAGGGACTAGACAGCAAGTCCGGAAACATTGCTGCCTCAGCCTGTTGGCGTTCCTTGACCTCTTTCTGCTTCTCGGTCAACAACTGAGAGTCGACCACCCTGTCAGCCATAGGTGAGGACTCGATCGCCTCGAATTGAACCTGTGAGTCGTCATGTCTCAATCTGGGTGTGACCTCCCTCTTCCGTGATTTCCTATTTGATGCTTCTGGCGTTGCCTCTCTCGAACGCTTCCGAGATTGTGTCCGCCCAACCTCGATGACAACCTGTGGTGTTGACTGACGAATCCGCCGCATAATTGACGAATGCATATGAGGCTCGAGATGTTGCTTGAATGCCGCGTCTAGACTCGAGAAATCGGAATGGTTGCTTGAGTCGTCTTGGCTGTCGGTGAGGTCTGTTGGTTGGCGCTGGTCTATGAGCAGCTCGCTTTCAAGGCTCTCAGCAAATGATGGCATCTGAATGTCGGCAAGGGGACGAAGTCTGAGGAGTGCCGCTTTGATAAGCTCTGGGTATTCCAGGCCAACTTTGCAGTCACCGAAGACAGAATTCCATAATTTAATACTGTTGTTGACAATGGATTTGTGCTTGCTCTCCAAACCAGAACATATCAAGGGTTCCAGCTCGCTTAAGATCTTGGTATGGGTATACAGACCCGACAACTTCGGAATGATCTTCATTATCGTTGCCCAAAGGGCAAGTACCTAGATATCTTAGTTGCAGTACAGAGGCAGGAGTTTAGTAGCTTACTGGAAGTGACGGTGGAATACCGCCAGTGAGTTTGTGGCCACCATCAGTAATCCAGCATGAGATACCCTTTTGAATCCTGGTGAGAACATTCAGTGATAGTTGGGTTGGGCAGCGATCCAGAAGGTTTTTAACAGATGATATCATATCGGCATAATCATGGTGTTGTTGCGTGGAAAATGAGTCGTAAGCCGCTATCAGTGAAGTTTGGATATAATCGTACAAATAAACATAAGGGTCGAAAGTTGTAGTCTTCAGGCCAGCATTGTCAGTCCCCCAGAGCCGTCTTCTCGCAGCGTCCAGGGCTTGCCGGTCTTTGGGATAAGGGACTGCCTTGCTAAGTAACAAATGCAGATAAGCCATGCCGGTCACACCAGTGCCAACCTTGGATGGCGTCGGAAGAAACAACTGCGCTAGAGGCTCAACGACTGCGATAGCCCGGCCCGCATCGCCAGCATCAAGTGTAGCTGATGTTGCCAAAGCCCCAAACAGCACATTCCAACTAGGCACAGGCTGGTTGGGAGAGAGACTGGTGCCAATTTCGAGGATCCTTACCACTTCACGATACTCCATACCGAGAGGATGCTCAGTGCTTCGATTCGTTTCCTTCTCGTCCCTGGTATCTATCGCAATGGCTGCAAAGTCCGCGAAAACTTGCCAGATCAATTTAGAAGGAACCGTAGGGTCCGTAGGAAGCAGTAGCACCAGGTCTCGTACCAGGTCCAATCGAGACTTTCGTGATGTGCGGGATTCAAAGAAAGGGAGCAGAATATTGCGCACCATCTTCGAGAATCGTGTGTCGTACTCAAGATTAGGCGAGAGGTTAGTCAGGAGAAGGATAAGATGTTGGAGAGGTGGTTTGGTGATCCCTCTCGGCTTCTTGGGATGCTGTGAAGGGGTGACAATCGCGATGAAAGTGTCTTGAGTGATGCAGAGAAGTTTCTCGGTGAAGGCATGTAAACCAAGTCCGCCTATGGCTGTCGAAACAAGCTTTTCAAAACTTCTCAAAAAAGCAGATGTGCTCTGAGGTAGATACGGCTCCTTGAAAGGCTTGAGTGTTCCCACATTCTTTGGTCCAGAGTTCCAGATCTTATGCAGCAAGCTGAACAACGAGGCGACACAGCCCATCGTGTCAATCGAGACCTTCACTTCTTGCCTCATAGGGGAAGCGATGGATGTTATGTAAGCCTCCCAGAGTCTCGCGACATTTGAGTTTTCACCAAGATCCCAATACAGCTTCTCGAGCAGAGCGCCAAGAACCGGGAATACGCGAGAATGGCTTTTGCGTAACCACTTTGAATCTAGAGAGGGAAGTGCTTTGGGTTCGACGCTGTTCTGTTGAAAATTTTCCATCGCACGGGTTTCGGTCCACGGTGGAAGAGTGACTGGATCGAAGAGGCCATGTAGAATGTTGCATGCATCTGATGCATCTTTTGCAATCAAATCTGGATCGCTTCGCACTCCTGCGACCAAGCACTGGCCTACAATGGAAACAACATACTCGTCCCAATACATATCGAGCTGAGCTGGAGACGAGTTCGGTCTCAGGGCATAGTAAAGCAAATTGCAAACACTGCTCAGCGTGGCCTTTCGACTACTTCGTTGTAATTGGGCAATCAAAGGTTTTGAGAGAATTACCCTCACATTGGGCGGCGTCCTCTCGCTCGGTAAGATCGCATATACAAGTCGGTTCCAAGCATAGTTTGCTTCCGTTTTCATGGCCGGGTCACTAGAGTTGAAGCATAGCTGCAAGACACCAAGAAAAAGTTGCAGGTACGCCCATTGTTCCAGAAGTTGTGGCTTGTTCCGAAGGAAGAGTATGAGCACGCTGAAAATCTGTGGCACCGTTGTTGAATTGGCTTCTTTCTTCTTCACCAATTCCTTTAATTTAGCGGCGTAGTAATCTGCAAACTTCGGTCCCTCGTTTTCGTCTTGCGTCTCGACCTTGAACAAATTCGATACTGCTCGTGAAGCATTGGTCTCTCGTCCGAGGAGAAACGAAGCTTCGAGTCCAAATGTAATTGCGGGGTTCCGTATTTCTCGGATGCTGCTCAGCATATCCGTGAACAAGTCCTGGATCCAAATCGTGTTGGAAAGCATATGGGGTTTCGATTGTCGCACCAGCACACGATATACGTCCAGTCGTCCCATGACAATGCTTTTACCCTTGACATGGCTCTCAATCCCGTGCAATGCGCTGATCAATCTTCCTGTTCGTTCCTGGTTCATGATCTTCGTGGAGAAATTCTGCTGCGCAAGAACGAACATGAGGTGCTTCACAATATCCTTCGACGCAGAGCCATCTTCCAAGACCTTGATGGCGTGTTCAACGATGTGCAGAGGAAATTCCGGTGGGAAGGTATCGGCTACGGCAGGCTTCTGGAGAAAGCTGGATAACAAGACCAGCGCTTTGGTGACTAGGGTCGAATCTGTGCTCCCGTTTTCGAGCTTTTCCGTCAAGTCTCTCCAGATGAATTGGCAAAGCAGCGGCATCTTGTCTCTCAATGCCTTCATGTCGGGAACATTGTCCGATGCCTTGAGAGAGCTTGACAACATCAGGTATGCATCTTGCTTCGAGCTCTTGTCCTTTCCTGCCAGCTGTTGCACAATTGATTCGAGCATAGTGGCAAACGTCGCGTGGTGGTGAGGCGGAAGAAGCTTCGTACTACCGCCTAAACCGCTGTACTCGTCTTCGTGGGACCCATTGGAAGGCTTCAGAATTGATTTCGACGGCTTTCGTTCTGCGGAGGGCGGAAGGCGTTGCACGGCGTGTTTGATTTCACCTTTGCCATCAAAGGTAGCCGCCGGAGGCTCGTTATATTCAGTCCAGTCTGCGAAGCCAACCTTCTTCCTGGAGGAGACACCCGTGGGCTGGCTCGAGGACTCGGCAGAGGAGTCTGGGGTGAAGCTCGAATTTGTCGAGGAGCGCCGGGATGCGGACTCTTTCTGAAAGAAGCGGCCGATCAAAGTCGCCGACTTGATGTCGCTGTGATTCGATTCCCGCGGCGGCGTGGGGGGCCTTGCAGCTTGCAGAAGAGGAGGTAAGGTCGAGACTGGCGCCGGCTCTACCATGGCTGCGAGCTCTGGTGCGGTGAACAGATCGTGCCAGCTGCATCGAGACTCATTTCCCGCCTCCTATGCCTCCATGCCAAGCAGTATGTCCGGTTGTCGAGGTCGGGGCGTCGAGAGAGGAGTCGTGGTGTTGTCGTCGCGTTACAGGCAGAAAACGCGAATGTCGTTGCAGCACAATGATGGCCGCTAGAAGCGCGTTGGACCGCGTTGCCGAAAATGGAAACCACTTAAAGCGAGGCACGTGACCTAGAGGCAACCTCATCGTTGCCTCCCCGTCTCACTTTCCACCCGTCACCTCTCCTTTACCCAAGAATCAAGCTTCGAGTCAGAAATTCATCTTACTTGGAGTCTATGACTCTCGGTGATCCAATGACTTGAACTAATCGGGCATAAGGCATTCCCCGAATCATCCATCACCATGGACAACACTACATCCACCTCCAGACCTCTCTCAGGTTTTTCAAAGCCCGTGGGGACCCCCAATTCCATCGACGCCACTAGGCCTTCCGATCATGGGCCTTCGGAGAGTGCACCTTCCCTACTGCATTGCGAGCGCAACCTGGCAATGATGTTACCGCCGGAAATTCTCGACACCATATGCGAGCATGTCTCTCGCTCTGATCTCAGAGCCCTTCGACTGACCTCAACGGCTTGGCAACCTAGTGCCGATAAAGTCCTCTTCGATGTTATATATCTCAAGTTCAGCGGTGCCAGCTTTCAGCGGCTACAAAATATTTCAGGTCACGCAAAATTCTGCAAGCTTGTCCATCACATTCATTATGACTCGCGCCAGCTAGAAAATGCCCCCGCATTTATGAAAAGAAGTCTGGACCTGTCCAATGATCATTATCTATCCAGTTATACGCGTGTGGCCAACGCACAGCGCCTGGCCAAGGGAGTCACGCCACGCCTCGAATTTGTCGAGGCACTGACTCAGTTTCAAGAATTTCAATCAAATTTTCTTGATTATGCGGCTGCACAAAGATCGCTATCGCGAGATGGGAACGGACGCAATACACTTCGCATCTGTATATCGAAACTAGTCAATCTGCTTGGCGTACGGCACTCCTTCCATGAAATAAGAGCACCACTGTGGCATCTTCCTAGGTTCGAAGGCCCCGACCCTGTTTCTGGAAGAATTCTAGGGGAACTCAATGTACAGACCTCCTCCAAAGCTCATGAGCACTTCTGGGACCTCTTTAGTGCGGTATGTTCCTCTGGAGCCACACCGCGGCTACGGGAATTGCATGGTTCCAAATTCCAATTGCAGAAATGGCTCACTGCCGCTACGCCATATATAAATTTCTTTGCAGATCTTGGAGCTCTTCGCGACTTGAATCTCGAACTCGAACTTCCCCAAACATACGTTGAACCCACTACCCTTACGCAACTGCTCAAAAGTGTTCCTTTCTTGCAATCGCTTCAGCTCAATCTTATTCCAGAGTACCATGGAATCTATTTGACTCTGGTTAATACGATTCCTTCAAATTCGCATTGGAGATATCTTCGTCATCTGTTCTTACACGGATTTGAGACAACAGAGGACTATTTGAGAAGCTTTCTCGTGCATCATGCCAACACTCTTCACTCCTTAGAGCTTGGTAATATACTCTTCCGTCACCCTGATAGCACAAAAGCTGGATCCTGGATAGAGTTCTTCCTGTTTCTGAATCAATCGATGCGTTTGAAAAGTGTCAAGTTCGATGGGAAATTATCCAACTGTGTTGACGAGTCGTGGTACGCTGACTCCCATGACTCTGTTTTTTATTCATGGCCAGACGATCCTGATATCTGCGATTGCTTAAAGCATCGCATCGAACGATTTATTACAGTTGACGAGCCCTGCCCCTTCGAACCTCTGGCTGAAGACGCAGACTTGACACCATATTTTAACCTACCATGGATGTTTGAAACGGATTTCTCTTGGAAATTTCAAAAGAGCGACTTGGGAGCCTTTAATGATTCGGACTCGGATTTTTGAGTTTCTATACGTTCATTCAAGGTAGTTAGACCACTAAGACAAAATGTCAATGTTCAAATACAAGCATCAAGGCGACGTTCAAGATATGTCACGTGACCTTATTCAAAACAAGATTACCTACGTCTTTCATAAGCGAGTCTTGCACTTTTCATGGCCAAATAATCTAAACTTAAAATGGCAGAGTTTGGTACCAGTAGTCCGTCGCCGAAATTTCGCCGAAAGTAACTCCTCTTCTTCAGAGATACCTTCAGCCTCATATGGCCTCGCTCCTGACCCCTGGATAACTTCATGTCAAAACCACTAGCGCTGACCGCGCCTTTCCTATTTAGACCAGAAAAGTACGACGCCGCCAATTGCAAAGCCAGAGCATCTTCGACCTCAACTCCTACCGTCAGCATGTGGAGGTCTTCCTCGGAACTTTCCTATCGCTCTTTGAAACTTCCATGATGAAGTGCATCCCACACCCACAGGTCTGGGAGCTTCAAGCTTCAAATTCTTCACAGTTCCAAGACACCTCCGTACTAATGCAGACCAGCCCCTAAGAGCTCGAATCTCGTAAGGATTTTGCAAGAACAGGGAGTCATCTCTAAGCTAAGAGGGTTGTGGATAAAAACTATACCATCAACTCATTGGACACCGATACCACTGCAGAGAGGCATTGATCTTGTACTACCCTTCATCGCTATTGTTTCTAAATTGAAACAAATAAGTGAAGTGCCGAGATGCCAGATTCGACGCCAAATACGAGGAAGGTCCGGCGCAGTAACCCCAAAGCGAGGACAGGCTGCAAGACATGCAAGTGTGTTGACCCGGAATGTACCCCTCTTTCAATCAACCCCTGACACGTGCCGTAGGATTCGACGAGTGAAATGTGATGAAGGGAAGCCAACCTGTGAGAGGTGAGTTAAGACGCTTGCAGCCCCAGCCACTGCTAAACAAACCACAGATGCCGCAAATTCGGGGTCAAATGTGACGGCTACGGTACCGAATTGTCTAACAAAAGAAGCACTCCACATCCTATCGTGCCTAACTTAAAGCCCGATTTCCAGCCTATTCTTTGGGAACCGGCAAGTACTCTCTTCAAGAGCGAGAAAGACTATCGATACTTCCAATCATTCTGCGAGAAGACTGCACTTCAACTTGATGGCTTCGTTCCAACGGATCTTTGGAGTCGTCTCATGCTCCAAGCATGTGAACGAAGTCAGGCGGTTCGGTATGGGATTGTCGCCATCGCTGCCTTGGATCTGACCTCCGATGCATCTCTCAGTCGACTTCAGACCTCACACCTAGCATCTGACTCTTTAGATCCCAATGCACATCATCAATTCGCACTCCAGCAATATGGTCTTGCTGTTCGTCATATGCGAAATTCTCTATCTAAAGGAGATCAAGACCTACCCACTATTCTCATGACTTGCCTAGTCATCATATGCTTCGAAGCATTTCACGGCAACCACGAGAGCGCATTCTCCCAGCTTGACATAGGGCTAAAGATGATCGAACAGGCGGCCAAGACAGACACCACCAGCACGCGGCTCGAGGATGGTCTCTCATCATCTTTGCTATCATCCATCGACAACGAGTTAATCAGAGCCTTCATCCGTCTCGACACGCAATCCCTATTCATCCAGAGTGAGGAAACAGCATTCAGGAAAAGTTTTGTCCTAGTCGATCTGACCGGTATGCCAACACGATTCCGCAATTTTAAGGAGGCTGGCCACTACCGTGATTTGATTCACATGCAATGGATGCACTTCATTAATCTCGTTCTGAAGGAAGGCGAAAACTTCAGCTGTTTGCAGAACCTCAATACGTTAGGCTCGCAGTATCCATCCCCGACGCTGGAAGAGGAAGGAGCATACTACTTGAGTATCTCACAACGGTGGCAAGACGCTTTCAGCCCTCTTCTCCGCGACGGACAAAGCAGTCCCGGCAAACCTAATTTTCTCGCCGCGAAAACCTTGGAACTCCATTCGCTATCAGTGCGTTTCATTTGCGAGAGCGTACCAATCCAAGGCACCTCAAAAAAGAAGGATAGCAAAGAATCCATGCCCATATTCCGCAAAATGGTCTCGCTAGCCAAAATCATCCTCGGCGATTCAATAAACAAGCACAGCCAAGGCGTCTTCACCTTCGTGCCACAAGTCATTGTGCCCCTTTACGTCGTCGGGTACTCGTGTCCGCACTCGCCGACACGGCGGGAAGCAATCAGGCTGTTGGTCTCGACGAAGAGGAGAGAGGGTCTTTGGGATGCGACGATGGCGGGGAAGATCGTGGAGTGGGTTATGCATGTCGAGGAGGAGTTTCTTGAGGGCGACTATGTGGCCGAGGAAATGCGGATGGTGAAGTTGACGATGAAGTATGATTTGATGGGCAGGACGGCCAGTGTTGCTGGCTTGATGCCTCATAAGGGTTCGGCGGGGTTCAGAGTTGTGGAGGCGGATCTGAAGTGGTGACGGTTGATCTTCCAACGTTTCCAGCAAGCTGAAGATATGAAATCCCCAATCGTCGGTTGGGTGTAGACCAGGAGGGAAACTGACGATCATTATCCCGAATTCAAACCCGAAAGATAAGACGGCTAGAAGCGGGTCCGAAAGCATAAGATTTAACGAACTCCCAACCAACTTGTCTTATACAGAATCCATCCTCACTCATACCACGTCTCTACTCACCTCTGTTCGCTTATCTTCTATTTACTAAAGTTATATGCAAAATGCTCTCCCGAGATGCAGTGATTGATTGGTTACTGGAATCAGACGTGTCGATTCGATGGCAGGTCATGCGCGACTTGCTCGACGCACCGGAGTCAGAATGGGCAAATGAACGAAAGAAAGTCGAATCAGAGGGATGGGGTGCCAAGCTGCTCTCTAATCAGGACGAGGATGGGCAGTGGGCAGGAGGAGCATTCTTCCCACGCAACTTCCAAGCGAGTGAATGGAAAGAGGTCGGCCAGCCGTGGACTGCAACGTGCTATTCTCTATCGCAGCTCCGTGAATTCGGCCTCGACCCTTCTTCGGAGCGGGCCAAAAGGACTGTAAGGTTGGTTGGTGAGAATTCGCGCTGGGATGAGGGCAATCAGCTGTACTGGGATGGGGAGACAGAGGAGTGCATCAACGGCAGGACAGTCGCAGACGGCGCCTATTTCGGGGCTGACATCTCACCAATCGTCAAGCGACTCCTGAGCGAACGTCTTGAAGATGGCGGATGGAACTGTGAGAGAGCGAATGGTTCCGTTCGTTCGTCGTTTGCCACAACAATCAACGTTCTGGAAGGCTTGCTGGAGTACGAGAAAGCGACAGGCGGTACGGCAGAATCCATTGCAGCCCGTCAGTTGGGAGAAGAGTATCTTCTGAAGCGCCACCTCTTCCGTCGGCTGAGTACTGGCAAGCCGGCAGACGAAATATTTCTCCAGTTACTACACCCAAACCGCTGGCGGTATGACATTCTACGCGCTCTGGATTACTTTCGTAGCATGGCGCTCCTCACTGGAGTTGATCCCGATCCACGCCTCGGGGAGGCTATCGATCACGTTCGCTCGAGATGTCTCGAGGATGGAAGGTGGGCTTTAGACTGGAGTCTACCAGGACGAACTTGGTTCCAGGTAAACGATGGTCCCGGTAAACCATCTCCATGGGTGACACTTCGCGCGATGCGTATTCTCAAGTGGTGGGATGATAGCCATGTTCAGAAGATTTCTATAGAACACCAGACTAGCGAGATTGTGGAGCGCGATAGGAATATGGGGTGCAAGGAGGAAACTCCGTAGTATATTGCAATACTCAGACTAAGCAAGATCATTTCTCTCTGATACGCTAGCACTGTTCTACCCTCGAAATAGGCTCTTCAACGGTCAACGCGCGCAGTCCCTGGACTAGCGTTTACTCTTCCACTTTTTCACGTCACGTAGCCCTTCTGATCTTGTAATCTTCAGCACTGAAAGCTGGCCGTCAGATATGTTCCAGATGAACATAAACAAAGAATGCCCCTTTTCCCTCCTATCTCGAAATTGAAAAGAGTGGATAGTCGCCTCTTAGGTTTATCACTATATATGGCGCAGCCACTTGCATGTCGAGTATATCATTCGTACCTTGAAGTTCTAAGACGACCGGTCAAGATAGTTCTTGACTTGGCTCGAGAGCGGCAGCCTGCGGACTACCCCAAACTCCCAGTAACTTCTGCATTCTGCGTCGATATCCTACCATAGCCACATCTAGATCACACACTCCACCATATACCTTGCTTTATTGTCAAACTCCTCACCTAGCCACAAGAGCAACTCCTTTTCAATACTCGATCCCAAACCTCCAGTCGATCGTCTCCGTTCTAAACCCTCTTTTACCATTACTTCCCTTCCTTGTAAACTCCAAATTTGCGATTCGATTCTTCAAGTCAACGTCGCAAAGCGTCAATACTGCTCTTTTGTTTTCTGGGATGAACCCGGAGGGATCCATGCCTTCCTCTTCGATTTTCTGAACACAGGAAGTGAGACAGCCTACTATGAGGGAGTCCCAGATGCCTTCGCGCAATAGAGACTTATTGAGCAGGGCTATAGCACGGCTCCGCATGTGGGAGTTACGGCAGCGAAACCCGACGAAGGACTTTGAATTATTAAAGTCAGCAATTTAAGGTAGAGAGGAAAGGGAAGCCGATGAGTTTGGGAAATTTTGAGACATGTGTCCTACTTAAAACTACTCTATCTAAAATTGGCATTGGCGAGAAGAGAAGGGGTTACGTACTAGTGGGCATACTATTCCGCAATGGAAGTGGAAAAGTCCACCTGCAGCTTTCCTTTCTCCGCTCTTCGTATCGAGAATAGTCGACAAATACGGATGTACTACTTCGGAAAACACAACGATGGCTGTATACGCTGGCAAGAAAGAATCGTATTCGACTTCTGATGTGAAGAAAATAGCGGCCAGCTAGACGTGGTTAAGATATGCTTGGATGTTCAGGAGCTGCATAAGCACTTTGTCTTCTTGCGTCCCTGATATTTCTATCTGGGTGAAGACGGAGGCAGCAGCGCGAGACCAGCGCCGGATACTTCGAAGTTTCTGTGGTCAGCAATGTTTTGAAAAGGAAAACCGAGGGGAGCTGAGTTCCGTGAGCTCTACGTGGGTAAAGTCTCTGCTTCGAGGAAGTCGCGCGAGAAGAACCCACGAACTCAGTCATCCTAGGAGAATATTTCTAGACAGGGCACTCACTCTTCACGACAAGACTCCATCTGTGCCTTCAATGCTGAAGTACCGATTTCATTGGTGCGGGGAATAGAAGGTCTATGCAAGTTGTTCATGCTCCATTGCTCTGTCTTCTCGAGGCCGTGGTCCCTCTCCTGGGTTCTCCGATTGTCATCAGCGTTTAGGTTCCTCAATCCATCTTTTGCAACAATATTAAAGTGATAATTGCGCCGTTGGACTAAAAACCAGTACGCCTTCACATCTTCGAGCGTCTCAAACTTACTCGGCATCTACGTCTTGACCGTATCCGAAAACTGCTCCATGAACCTCAAATGCTGTGCCGCGGATAGAGCACCCATGAAAAATAGTCCCTGGACGTCTAGACCCGCAAACGCATAGAGGATTTCCGCATCTAGGCCTTCAAACTAGCCGCTCCTAGGCACCGCAACGGCTTTAGAAATCGTACACTCAGCCATCCATTCTTGCAGTAGCGCTAAGCCACTTGCTACATGGTTTACGGTGGATTTGGTGTCGCCGTGCAAGCTCTCGAAGCAGAATACTAATAAACAAGCCAAAAGAGCATTCCTGAGATCGTATTTACCTTTAAAAATAGCATCTCGCATGCCCCGCAGTGCTTTGTCATATTGCTTTAGGGCGTACGAATTTGTTGAGTGCCTATTAGCAGCCCATAGATCTCCGTGTTCGCTGAATTCTTCTGTACATACGTGGGAGAGGGCTGCGATGGCGATCACGAGTTGGCGGATGAAATATTCTGCCTCACAAGCCTGGGGAATAAGTCGAACCCAGAGGCTGGTCTGGAAGGGACCTGATATTTGGGGGGCCGTTTCTTGCATGTAGAGTTTAAAGAATCGAGACTCGTGGTCTGAGGTGAAGCGTCGTGTTGATGAGATGAGCCAGACGGGAGGAATGTAAAGCTCGAAGCCCTTGGGCTTTATATCTCGACGAGGTCGGGCAAGAGATGTAGCGTTAGTTGGGTAGCCATCGCAAATCGTCCCAAATCTGATGCAACGTTTGCAGTGCGGTCGTAACTCGTCGCATTTTAGCCTTCTGGTTCTGGATCCGGATATTCAGTCACGGCTTCTCTGCTGGTCCATATGATAGGAACCTCTTACTTGCAGGTTCTACAGCCGTTTCTCGACTTGGAATTGCTAGCTCTCTCGAACTTCTTTTTCGTGTTTAAAGTGTTCGCGTCTATGGTATTGGGTAGAGAGGATGATTGACTGCCAACCCCAGAAGCTGACTGTGGCTTATGCATGTCTCGGATGAAGAGGGCTGGTGGTTTGCAGGCATGGCGCAAAGAGGGCAGATGAAAGAACAAGAAAGAAGCAGAAGATCTTACCGATGGAAGACGAATAAAGATCCCCATGGATTAATGCAGGGCAAGCAAGGTTAGTCAATGGATTGTCTGAGTGTTCACATATGACTGGTCGTAATACGATTAAAAGGATCTAATTTGCCGCATTATACCCCGCAACTGTGGGGCATTTTGGGGGCTAAGATGGGCAAGATCATCTCTACAACTTCAACACCGAGCCCTCGACGTAGTAAATTTAACTTTGTAATCATCACCGTCACGCACTAAGTTCAAAATGAACAAATACAAATACTCTCCTCTAATCCGTATAAACAACAAGATCAGGCTTATCAAATTGCATCCTTGTCCATATTACGAGGCGCCGCTCGTAATCGAAATCTCCCACCGCAGCTTCCCTACCAACCCGCAGTACGAGGCACTCTCTTACGCATGGGGACTTCCCGACAGAACTCAGAAGATATCTGTTCAAGCAACATCTGTCGGCTTGGGCTCCAGCTCATCGGATCGGCCCCCATCATATCACGATTCTCGCGAGACAAATCTCTCCGAGTTGTGCATTACAGTCAGCCTCGAGGTTGCTCTGCGAAACTTGCGAACCTCGCAAGATCCATGGATAGTCTGGATTGATGCCATATGTATTAACCAGGATGACGTGCTTGAGAGAGGTGTCGAGGTCTTGAAAATGGGTGACATCTACAGCAAGGCAAGGCGCGTCATTGTTTGGCTGGGTCCTGAAGATGAAAACAGTTCACTCGCCGTTGAAACACTGGAAGATATTGCAAAGGATGTATATTTTTCGGAAGGAAATGACCGCCAGTCGCGAGTTATGGAGTGGAAGAACAGTAAGACTGAGCGCCTCCGTAGAAATGCCAAAGCGCAGAGAGAGAAAGTGATGAATTGGGTTTCTGTTCGAGAACTCTTCCAGCGAGCATGGTTCACTCGGTTATGGGTCTTTCAGGAGTTCGAACTTGCCACAGAGGTGGTATTTCTTGTTAGGAAGGACTACAATGAGTGGAAACTCTTCAAACTAGACTGGGGTGGCTCGGGACAATGGCCGGTGAAAGCACGATAGTTCCTGAAGTCATTACCTGGACAAACATGGAAGAGGTTGGAACCTTTTACCGAATACGGAGGCAAAAAGAGGCATCTGACATTGATCCCACGGGAACAAAACTCACAGCCCTGTTCGAAAGTACATCGAGGAAAACTTGTCTCAATCCCCGGGATCGAATTTATGCCGTTCTTAGCTTAGCAGATCCTGAAGGCAATCTTGGTATTATTCCTGACTACAATAGTAGTACAGAAATGGTCTACAAAGATGCAATACTCCGTGGGATTTGGTCTACTTCTCGGTTGGACATGTTGGAGCTTTGTGGAAAGCGGCTCGTTCGATCCACGCTCACACTGCCATCCTGGGTTCCTGATCTATCGGTTCCACAATCTAGTACGTTGCTTCGTTATGTTCCTTTCATGCGCACGTTCGACTTCGATGTTCTCCATAATACGATAAATGATACATTACAAGTCCACGGGCCGTTGTATCGATACCATCGCTCGTATATCAAGTCAAGTCACAAAAGAAGCCTCGTTCCAAGAGAAACTTGCGATTTGCCATAGTTGGGAACCAAAGAACATTCATACAGCTCAGTACGTAGGTGGAGGATCACTGTTAGATGCTTTTGTCAAACTATTAATTTTTGGGAAGATAAGGGGAGCCTCTCATCCTCGTATCGCTTTGAGAGCGGCTTACACTGCAAAAGTGTGCAAGAATCTCTATAAAGATGCAGTTACTGAAGGTGTCAATTACAAACATGAATACGCCTCGCACCTTTTTAACTCAGTGGCTAGGCGGATATTTTTTGAGACTCGGCGTGGATATCTTGGACTTGGACCTCCAGAAGTATCAATTGGGGATGAAGCTCTGTGCATAGTAGGCTCAACTTGTCCCCTAATTGTCCGTCCTACTAGCATCCAAGCGACTCACTGTCAAGTCGTAGGAAGTTGCTACATCCAGGAACAGATGGATGGCGAAGTGCTTTTGGGACGGCTTCCACGAAGTTGGAAAAGGGAATGGGTCGTAGACAAGAATGGCGAGGATATACCAGTGTACGTTAGCCTCGATGACTGCGCAACTCAGGAGGATCCCCGTCTTGGGCCTTTGCCTAGTGGTTGGAAATTCACGTATAGAGAATCCAATAATAAAATGCTAGAGAAAGAACATGACGATGAAGGCAAGCTAAGGGAGCGCGTACTCTGGAATACAAAGACTGGGGAAGGTTATTATGGTTTATCAGCCAGGCGCGGGGATCCTAGATTGACAGGTTCGGGGCTAAAGGCTTAGGGAGTAGATATTTAGAAATTTGTTCTTCGTTAAAGTACCAATGATTCCAATCACGGGGTGGTGATGTGGCATTTTCCTTCTTGGTGATGTCTTGCTTCTCGAAGAAGCTTCTTTTTAGCTTTGTGGGGGATAACCTGGAGTTGGCTTATTTTGTCAGTTGTTGACGCACAGAATTGATCATCCACCAAAATTGTCCTCACTCTCTATCACAATTCCACATGTCCACTCCTCCGCCGAACATATTTGATCTTCATTTCGCGACGGCGTTGAGAATGTTTATCCTGAGCGCCATAAAGCTCAGGGTCAATAGATATGAGGATGTCGGTGATGTATAAAAAGAGGTAAGAAGATGAATTGTCGGGTAGATAAGGGAATAGGGCATTAAGGGGTTAGCGGGGCGGCATTTCGACTTCTCTCTCGTCGCTTTCAAGCCAGGAAACTCCTCTACCATGGAGAAATGAATCGGCTTAGAAATTAACTCAGTCATGAAAATCAACTCTGCACTGAGCAAAACAGAATCGAAACAATACAATTCCACCGTTAAGGTCCGCGAAGTTTCCGGTTTAGAAGTCGAGTTCGTTGTCGATGACGAAAAACACCGGTCTTGCGACAGACAAGCAGATCCGAGGTCAAAAATTCCTGCGCATTGATTACTCTCACAAGCTATTCTACGAGCTCATGTCTCAATGCAGGTTGCATCTCGCAGCTCCACTTGCCGCAGTGCGGACCAAACTCGGCGTGAGTCAGCAAACCCGGGAAATTTTCCACCCCTGCAGGCACTCCCCTATTCGACGACGTCCCCATTGGTCAATTCGGACTCCCCGTTCGGGCAATTGGGTCTGAGTTCGGTGCGCGAGACGGACGCACGAGATGCGAGCCTCAATGACATCAAACTCTGCTTGTAGCATTTTGTATTCTTTCAGATCTATATATTTCCTTCTCTCCCAAGTTTGCAATCGCTTCAGCACCAAGCTTTAAAAGATCTGGGTTTAATACAGCTAATCACCTCAAAAACTTTCACAAATCTCCTTTCCATTTGACTTCGTTTAAAAAATTCGTTTCTACTCCTCGGAAAGCCATAAGATGGCATCAACCTCCAGAGGAACAAAAGTCCTCATAATAGGCGCCGGCATCGCGGGCCCCATCCTCGCGCTCCTGCTCAAAAAGAAAGGCTACAACCCGATCGTCCTCGAGAAAGTACGTGAGCTAGGCGAGGCCGGATCGGGAATAATGCTCATGCCTAATGGTCTCAAAATCCTCTCGCTCGTCGGTCTTTCGTCCGCTATTACCGATGCTGTCCCGAATTTGGAAGCCATTCTGGATCACACCTGGGAAGGCGGAGAGATCGGAGGCACGGATCTGCCGAAGGAATGGAAGAGCACTTATGGACAGCCTGCGTGTGGCATTAAGAGGAGTGTGTTGAGCCTAACATTGAAGAGAAAGCTTAAAGAGGAAGGGATCCCTTTACTTGAGGGTTGGAAATTGGCCGACATCAATGAGTCCGAAGATTCGGTCACCGCGACATCCTCGGACGGACGACAAGAGACTGGTTCTTTCCTGATAGGCTGTGACGGTATCCGCTCCGCTACACGCCAAATCCTGCTTAAGCAAAGAGGAGTAGAGGAACCAGAGCCAATATTCACGGGCCTGCTTCAAATGGCCGGCATCTCGCCTACGCCGCAAGCTTTATTGGGAAAGAAACCAGCAATGAGGAATTTCTACGGGCCTGAAAAGCACTTCATCACGTTTCCCAGTTTTCGCACCGAGGCTGGGATGACGGGTTGGGCTATCACTTCACGATCCTCGACGCCGAACATCGAGACGTGGCAGTCGATGACAGATCGAGAACTCGCTGTCTTCAAGCGGAAGCTGAACTCGGAGTTTGAGGGGTGGTGTGAAGAAGTTCGACAACTAGTAGGAGGCGCGGAGAAGGTTATTCGGTATGGACTTTATGATCGAGAGGCGTTGGAGCCGGAAAATTGGAGGAGTCAAGGCGGAAGGTGTGTGCTTGTTGGTGATGCGGCGCATCCGACGAGTCCGCATTTGGGACAGGGTGCTAATCAGGCGTTGGAGGATTGTTGGTGGTTGAGTGTGATGCTGCCGGATGTTGAAAGGGGGAAGGAGCTAGAGACGGAGGGGTTGAGGGTGGTGTTTGAGGAGTTTGCGGAGAGGAGACAACCGAGGACGAAGGCGTTGGTGAAGGGTGCGAGGATGCAGGGGGAGTTGAGGGTTGCTGGTGGTGGAGAAGACGGGAGAAATAGAGATGAGAAGTTGAGGAGAGGGTGGAAGGATGAGGAGGCGGTGAGAGAAAAGTATGATGGGTTACTGAGAGAGCCTTTTGCATGTTAGATCTTGATGAGGCGGAGAACATGTCGTAATTAATATCCTGCAAGACGTCTAACCTCGTTCATCCATTGTCGTTTGTTCAATCAGTGCACCTGCGTAACCTCATCCCGTCGTCACCTTCCATGATGCCAAATGAATTACCACCCTTTTCTTTCTTCTTAATCCAATTATTGACTTCCGAGTCGGTAGCTCTGTCCGCGAATTCTAGTATTGGCGCTGTTTCGGGGCTAACGAGTTGTGCAATAGCTTGCCATGAGTTATTCAGCATGGTATGCCTCTTCGAGGATAGGAAGAGACCAGTGATGCAAAGAATCAGAGCCAAGTGGAGGACTATAATGATGGAAAAGATTACGAAACCACGACGTGCGGTTGGTTGGATGCGAAGGACAAAATTGGTGATGGACGCCGGCGCTTCTATGTCAAACCGCATTGCTGTCAGATAGTAATACATGCTATATTGTAGAGTTCCGTACGCTTGCAGAGCTGTGGCTGGATGTGAAGTTTCCTCTAGGATCTGTTGGAAAATCGCGGATTGAACGGCATCTGGAAAAACGTTTGGAAGTTGGTAATGATCTTCCAACAGAGCCGAAACCGGAGGATCCCATATGCAATATTGGCAAGACGCAAGGGAATTGCTAGTTAAGCTCGGGCTGGTAGAAAATCCCTCCCAACTTTGCAAAGAATCCATGCTTGTATTTTCCAGGCCGATATTACCTCCCGATGTGAGGTTGATGGGCCATTCTAGAGAAAAAAGACCGCGTTCATCAAGTGTCAGCGGCTCTAACGTGGCTCCGAGTTGCTGTCTAATGGCTGAGGTGTTGAACTTTTGCCCTTCGGCGTCCCAAGTAACTGAAGGCTCAGTGCGATTAGAAGTGCTAGATGCGAGAATATTGAGATTCTGGTTGCTGTACACCATCGTACAAATGCTCATGTCAAGCTGTAGGGTTGTACCATCATATTGGCTCGTTATGCTCGCCCATTCCCCATGTGTAGAGTGAGTCCAATGGTTCAGATTGTTTGTAAAATTAGCATCCCACCAGCTGTCAGCGGATCCAGTAACGTTAAAGACAACAAAGCCGTACCCGATATTGGTGAAGCCAACAGGGATATCGGCATCTGGTGATGCATCCGAATTATAACACAGAGACAAAGTCCACTCTAACATGGCGTACGACGTATTGCCTGGTAATGGCACTGAGCAGTTCATTGTCCAAGCAATCGTATCAAAAGAGAAACTATCTAGTCCAGGCGCCGTAGTGTCGCTGATATTCGTGCTCGCGGTTAGTTCTATGCTTAGACTGAGAGCGCCAACGCCAATATTTAGGTCGTAGTCTAAATCTGGTCGCCCACAAATAGTCCTCATGCCCAGTACAGAAGATACGCCCTTGAAGGTGTGTAGAGTTGAACGAGTGGAAGCCGAGCTAAGTGGGAAATAAGAGCGAAGAATAACGCCAGAATCGTGGACGCCATCTATTACGACAGGAGTTGCGTTCATATGCTCAGCAAACGTTGGATAGAATGCAGGTCTCGCTTGCCAAAGTTGCGGATATTGTGACCATTCTGCTATGGAGTACAAGAGGCCAAGATTGGACAGATTCCAACCATAGTTTACCGTCAAATTTTCGGACTCACTTTGGATAGAAGCGATTGTGAAATCTGACAGCAGTATGGTTGAAGTAAACTGTAATAGCGTGGTCGACAAGGTGAGACTTAATGCAAGACCATAGAGGATATAGCGAGTAATTCGATGACGGTTGCCAGATAGAAGGAAGGTCAGATCCCACGGCCCGCTATTATTAAATCGCATCAGGGACAGCGGTGCTGAGTCGGATAAGGGGACTTTTGGCCGTTCGAGGATTAAGCCAGCAAGCATCGACGTGGCGAGGGCTGCCTGAGATGCCACCACCCAACGCGACAGGACCGCAGTGATTGTCACAGATCGCACTCCCCAATTAGCTAACATGATGCGCTTCCAAAAGCTGTTGGATTCATCGCTAAACCATAGGAACACGAAGAAGCCGAGCGTCGCTACTATGGTTGCTGAGCCAAAGGCCACGAAAATTGCGCCCTGCTTGCCAAGGATTTCATAGCTGTTGCGCTGAGTTCGAACGGAGGTGACGGGATCAAGAGAGGTGCGAGTGATCGTAGAAGGAGGTCTGCCCTCCTTGGTCAACGGTTGGAGTAAGAACTCCTCCATCGACGCTTGCTCGCTGGCAAGATTTGCCATCTCTGATGAGCAGAGTTGCGGAGGGACAAGGCGGTTGAGGAGATTTCGGGGCAGCGCCTTCTAATGAGCTGATAACGCATCCAGACCTCGCTAATCTTTCCCATCTTGCGACAAAGCCTCATTGCTATTTAAGTATTTCATGAGAGGCTGAAACTCATCCTATAGCCACCCGTCAACACTTCCTCAGCTCTCGCCTCGCCACCCAGTCAGGGTTTGGCAGAACCAGCCACGGCGTCCTCCTCTCCCGCAGGTTCTCGATAGATGTACAATATGCTGGAGACCGCAGTACATGAGGAAGGAAGCAATAACTACAAAATAGTGTTGGCAGAGCGAAGGTAGAGTGATATAGATGAGTAGGTGGCGAAGACTAAATACAATACATAGCTGTCACGTGATAGTTCTGACGACGTTCTACTCTTACTCATCTAACTCTTCGTCTCTTTCGCTTAAGTTCCCGAAGTCAAACAGTCTATCGATTTTGAGTGCTCACCGAGATTTGCAGCCATCGATTTTGCATTTCGGAGAGAGGTCCGAAAACAAGTAGTACAAAGCGACGAAGGAATCCTCCGATTGTGGGACAATTCCTGACTAGGCAGCAGGTCTAACCTATTATAAAATCGAAGCTCCTCGGTCCTTCTGACGGGTTTATAGCTTGATATTGTCTTCAATTAATAGAAACACAAATCTCCATTGCATAACTGTCTCTCGGATTTTTGCACTTTCTTTCAAAGCCTTCACGTACAAGTGGACAAACTAAGCTATCCGCAGCTGTACCACACAGCACATGCGTACTTCCTAGTGAATGACACAGGCTAGATACCTCGGAAAATACAGCCATGCGTTCCACAACAGATAGCGTAAATAGTCTCTTGTAGGACAACTCTGGCCTGGGAAGGGAAAAGGGAACGAAGATGTGACCTGAGTCATCTACCGACCGATGAATTGGAAATGAATTCTCTAGAGGGTACTAGAACTTTGAAGACATTTTTGGCTTGGAGCTTGGGAACGCAAGAGAACAAGAAGTCAATAGTTTATCAGAAGGTGGAGATTTGCAACGCGGATATGAGGAAGCTAAAGAGGAGCCTTGAACGATGAGATGTGCTGGGTATTACTCCGACTACGCTGCGCCTATAAAGCTCGGACCTAACCCATAACGGATTGAAGTAGTGGTGTGATTTCATATTAAACGAGTAATTGTGACAGGCCATTCGGAAGGAGAGAAGAAAGGAGGAAAGGAGGAGGACAATGGCGTACGTCAAAAAGCCACTCTGTCACCCGAAGGTGTTGCGAGTGATCACTAAACCTGTAGACCTGATTGGATGAAGATACGAGCATATTATAGCGAGGGACACTTATTGGTCTCTGGATGCATTTCTTAACAATTTCGTTGACAATTTTGCCGCAGTGAGACAATTGATGTAAAAGGATGAAGAGGGGGAAGAGAGTATGGAGAAGAGAGGTTTGGTGGTGGCGCTCGGGAGGAGTCGCTAAGTTCTTTACTAGTCGTCGCTAGTGTCGAGATTTCCCCGCTGCCGCTGCCTGTTGAGCCGAAGACGCGCAAAAGTAGGGCCGAGAGGTCGAATCCGCATCCCTGGAACTGCTGGAAACCCCTCAGCGACAGCGCCATCCAGCAGCAGCCAGCGCCATCCAACGTCCCAGACCACCAAGACCCCGCGTTCTGACACCTGCCGCCAGCCGAGCTATCCCGCTCCAGGCCAGTCCCGCGGCCCAGAATCCCCTGACCTCTTGCAGTGACAGCGACGATCAGCAGAAAGTCCTGCACTTCCCAAAGTCTCGATCCTCGATCCTCGAAGCAACCCCACGTCCTGCCGCCTCAGCGACCCGACTTCCTCCCCCAACAGCAGAACCTCGAAAACAGCATAGGGCTGTGCAAGCGTGCAAGTGTGCAAGCGTGCAAAGCAGCACCTTCTCGTGAGACGTGCTACGGCAAGCAGTACTCAATCGATCGACGACCCCCGGGCTAGAAGAGAGGCAGACGACACCAAACGAGAGGCGAGCTCGCTGTACCGCTGTTGGGCCCCAAGGTAATATATGCACCCCATAGTTCCAGCTGTCCCACTGGACGCCCACAGCGGGACCATTCATCTCCCTACATAAGCTCGGTGCTTCCTGCGGTCCCAGCTCCATTTCAAGTATCAGCGAGGAGGGGGTGTGGGAGTCTTGCGGCGCCCGCCCAATCCTGATCCTGACTTGTCCTAGCAGCGAGCATTGCAGCAGTTCCGGGAATACCCCCTACGAGATATTACGCTCCTGGTCCAGATATTGAGCCTCTCGCCCGCCGCTGAAAACCTTCCGTGATATCATCCCCGCCATCCCACCTTCCTCCACGAACATTCACCGAACCTCCTTGATGATAGCAATCTTCGAAACACGACCTTCACGATGTCTGCGAGCGCAAGAACGTCCTCCTCCTCTACGGAGCTGACTGGAGCTGGTACGTATAGGTTACACAAGCTATCTGGGCGGCCGGCTGATCAATTGGCAGCGAAACTGGAGGATGTGACGAGAATCATGGACAAGCTGGCGTCGGACCTGCAGAAGATCAATCTGCTGCCTCACCGTGCGTGTATGCAGCCGCGTTGGTAATCTGCCACTGACATCTGCAGAACGAGATGCACATCTGGAACAGCTTAAAGTCTACGGACGTGACCCCGCCAACTCAGACCCCATCTTCACCAAAGAGGTAGGTTGCACTCGCCTCAACCACGTCTGCGGAGGCTAACTCGCACAGGGAATCGAAGTTTTGACTCGACATGCCTTCAACAGCCCCTCGCTGACGACCTCACGAAATGCGCTGCGATGTCTTGCGAATGCCCTCCTCCTTCGAGCGAACACGCGACAGATATTTGTGGATCTAGGATATGAGCAGAAGGCTTGCAACAAGTTGAAGAATGACAACCGGGATGATGAATTTCTGGTCTCGCGGATCATCTTCCTGACAACATACGAATCGAATGTTGATATCGAGAAGCTGATTGATCAATATCATCTGGCGGAGAACATATGTCTGAACATCAGCAGGCACGCGAAACAATATGTCACCAAGCAGAAGAAGGTGAAGGAGTTGGATCCGATGGAGGATATGGCCCTGATCGAAACGCTGAAGCTGATGTTTAACGTCACCCACTTCTGTCCGCAAAGAATAGGAGCTTTCTCCCCCGCACTTCCCCACATCCTCACACTTCTCACAAAGCGCGCCATATCCAGCAGCAAACCCCTCGAACCACCGATCGGACCCCTCGTCAATTCTCTCATGAACATCCCCATCGAAACAAAAGAGAACCTAGCAGTCCTCTTCCCAAAAGGCTCGGTAAATGCCAACATCGACCGACTCCACGAGATACTCGAAAAGAGCATAAAAGTCTATGCAGACGACGAACTAGAACAGCTCGTCTCCCCACTCCTTACCCTCCTCCGAAAAGTCTACGAGAATGCCCCGAGAGAGGTACAGCGACACATGCAGCGCGCTCTCCTCCCCTCTGAAGCAGATCGAGAAAAGGTGCTCGGACGAGCAGAATCGCTTGCCTCACGCCTTCTTCGCCTCTCTTCGAATCCTACCACGCCGCAAGTACGAGAAACGGTTTCCACACTTCTATTCGACCTAAGTGACAAAGATGCACGGAAGTTCGTCCAGAATGTAGGGTATGGCTTTGCTTCAGGGTTCCTGTTCCAGCATAATATGTCGATGCCAGAAAATGCACTGGAGGCATATAGTACGAGCGAGAGTGAGGGGAGCAATGCACGTGCGAGTCAGGATAGTCGGGAGCCATTGGCTGGACGGGTGAACCCTGTCACTGGACAACTATTAGATAGGGAAGAGCGGGTGGAGGAGGAGCCGATGACGCAGGAGGAGAAGGAGAGGGAGGCGGAGAGATTATTTGTGCTTTTCGAGAGGTCAGTCCGATCTCACCCAAACATGTAGTGGCCAGTTTGACTAACGTGATTCGTTGTAGGTTGAAGAAAACAGGCGTGATGAGCGTCATGAATCCAGTCGAGACGGCGTTCCAGGAAGGCAGGTTTTTGGAATTGGATGACGATGCTGAGTCGGAATAGGAGGTAGCGGAGGATGTATATGGGAGGCTCACTTGCTGGGTTTGCATCTGAATCAAGGAGTGTAAATTTGCATGGAGGGATGGTGGGATGCATTTGGTGTTAGGTCTCAGGAAAATATGCAGGTTGGGGACTTGGTGGGACTTGTATGATACGATTCCAAATTTCGTGTTTATATTCCCAGTCTCCTCTGCGAGAGACCCGTGAGAGATTCTCTACACAGGACGCAAGATGCTATAATTCTTGTTTCCTGGTTTATGTCGTCGTTTTCGCGTCCATTTTGCCAAATTGCCGACTCCTACGCAAGTGCGAATCCAGCCCAACCCCATTATTTGTTTCGATAATACAACCTCCAAAATGCTTTTGAAAAAGACTTTTCATCTAGGAAATCTGACAATTGCCGAAAGTCCGCGCTCTTCGGAATCACCACATAAATGATGGGCTTGCGGGGTAGCGTCCCGTGAAGCCGTTGACCGTCTAAGAGATTGGTAATCGCATCAATCGGCCATTCTGTCTCCCCGCTATAGTCCCCGAGTTGAACCAGGTCGCGGGTGGAGTTGTCCCGAAAACAGTTCTGTAAGGTAGCTACTTGTTATATCAAGTCCGCGCTCACTAGCTAAAATATTTGTTACCTCATACCACTTTCTTTGCTTTTAGCCTATTACTCAACCATGACTTCTCTCCCAAAATACTCTTTCACTCACCCAACTCTAGGCCATCTAGAAGGCGTTCACCGTTCAGAAACCGTTGTGCAATTCCGCACCATTCCCTATGCACACATACCCGCTCGTTTCAAGCAAGCCGTTCCAATCACCTCCCTCTCACCCGAAGAACGGGATTGCACTGAGTATGGCCCGGCATGTCCTCAGGTTCCGCAGAACTCTGCTGCGTTAGGAGGCCCGTTGCCAGGGGAAGTCCCGGTCTGGTATGATGAAGAGAAGTGCTTAAACCTGACGGTATCGGTGCCGAGGGAGGTGCTGGAAGGGAAGAGGGGAAGGGTTCCAGTCATGGTACATGTACATGGTGGGGGCTTTGTGGAGGGGAGCCATACACAGGGAGCGAGGGGTAACCTCTCTTTTAACCTACCATCACCATAATGCCAGTAAAAATCTAACGGAAAACAGACACAGCAAGGATGGCCGAGCTCTCAGCAAAAGAGGGAATGCCCGTAATAGTCGTCAGCATCCAGTACATCCCCTCCTCCTGATCCCCCAAAGAAACAAAACGCAAGCTAACCAACCAAGTTATCGCCTCCACTGGCTCGGCTTCCTCTCCTGCTCTGACCTAATCGCCGAATCCAAGCTCTCCGGCGACCCATCAACAAACTTCGGCCTCTACGACCAACGCCTCGCCTTCCTCTGGCTCCAGCAGCACATCCCAGGCTTCGGCGGCAACGCACAAGAAATCACCGCCTTCGGCGAGAGCGCGGGGAGCATGTCGCTCGCCTTCCACATGTGCTCCACGGTCCCACTCTTCAAGCGCGTGATCCTCCAATCCGGGACCGCGAGTTCCGCGCGTCCTGCCTCGTTCGCGCAGCGGGAAGAGGAGTATCTCCGGCTTCTTGATTTTTGCGGTATTGAGAGGAATGATGAGCAGAGGTTGGAGAAGTTGAGGGGTGTGCCGGTTGAGATGATTGTGAGGGGCGTGCAGGGGATTGGTGTCTTTTCTACGCCACCTACGGCTGATGAGCGGTTTTTTGAGAGGGGCGTGCCGGGTTTCTTTACTGAGGCGGGGTTGATTGGGGGTTGTGCGTGGGTGGAGGATGTTATGGTTGGGGAGTCGTTGTATGAGGTTAGTATCTCCTTTCTACTTGAGCTACGATTTTAGGGGGCTGATGAGGGGAAGGGATATCTGTTCGCGGAAGCAACGCGTAATATTGAGCCGGAAGCATTTATTGGGTACCTAGAAAAAGTCTTTGAGAAGGATGGTTCCGAGAAAGTGCTTTCTGCAAGCCAGATCACACGGACCATGGATAGGAATCTCTTCTGGACACGCCTCAACACGCTCATCGGCGATGTCATCTTCTCTGGTCTGTCCCCATTCCCTCCTATCCCCTCCAAAATCCATGAACTAATACTCAAAAATAGCACCAACGCACAACCTCCTCACTACCCTCACCTCCCCCTCTTTCCCCTCCGAGAACGGGAGAAAGAAGATCTACCGCTACAACAACGCGCTCCGCAACCCCTTCCCAGGGACGCCCTACTACGGCGTCGCAGGCCATCACTTCGTCGAGCTCGCGTTCCAGTTCCTGAATTTCTGCGAGCGCTACCCGCATCCGAAGCTCGTGGATGTTAGTGTTGAGTTTGCGAGGAGGCTGGTTGTGTTTGCTAATGGGAGGGAGCCGTGGGAGGAGTTTGAGATTAGGGATGGGGAGAGGATCGCTGTTGTGAACTCTGGGAGAGGATGGAGGACGTATACGCGCGAAGAAGATGAGAGGGTGGGGAATTTGGAGGAGGAGGGTGGGAGGAGGTATGCGGTTTGGGAGGCGTTGGGGACGGTTTATGAGCAGGCGAGGGGTAGGGGGAGGAATGTGTTTGAGGAGCTGAAGATGGAGAGGATTATGGCGCTTGGGAGGAAGTAGGGCACTGCGGAATTTGCTGGGCTCTGTGGGGAATAAAATGAAGGGATGACTTGGTTAGGACTGTTGAGGGTGAGGGGTGTGGAGTGGTTTGAGAAGCGAGTAGTCGGGATGAGTAGAGATGGTCGTGAGAAATATTCGTAAGCATAACTTAGAACAAGCATCAACCTAGGTTTACTCCACCATTTTCGTTCATGGTTGTGCCATTTTGCTTCTTTCTGTCCCGTTCGTTCTCTTGTAGGTGTAAGGTGCTTGCGTCATTTGCAGAAGTCCATATCTTTCGTGCAAGGCTGAGCTTCTGATCGATCTAAGATTACAAATTGGCGAAAACGAAGCTCGTTTCATTATTGAACCATAGACGGTGGGGCCTGGAAATAATGGCTATCACTGTAGTCAGCAATTAATTGTTGGATGCAGGGTTGTTTAATTATATGAGGCACATCGCGGATAAATGCTGGAGCTACACAACTCGAACAGAGAGCTAGGGGCTAGACAAGGTTGTTTGATAGACGATAGAGGCTGTGCAAGCACACATAAGAGATTGTATTCCGCATTCTATCCAGTTTAAGAGAGCGTATCGTCTCATTTACGGCTTCCACAACCAAGATGTCCACAGCGCTCTACACTCCAGGTATCCAAACGGGTTTCTGGAGGAATTACGACCATGGCGAAATCCACGGTGCTACATTAACTCTTTCTGCTAGGCATGGCGGATACTTAATTGCTTTCCTCGCTCTTTATGTATCTGTCACTGGTGCACAAGTTTGGGTGATCCTGCGATTTGTTCTGCACCAGCTGAATAATCCACGCAAAAGACGAAACGCATTCTACGCTCAGCAACAGCTGGTACTCCGAAATAGCGAAGGGACATTGAATACGGCTTGGCGACTATTTCAAGTTAGTTGGGCTTGGAGACGCTTGGAATCTTACTCCGTGATACGCTCCTTACACTTCATTCTGCCAGCAATTCTTGTTTTCGCATCATTCTTTGCAGGTGGAATATTTTCCTCGGAAGTCAGCAAAGCTGCTGGCTCTAGCGTTTTAGTTAAAAGCAACCAGTGTGGTGTGGTGGATATGCTATTCGAGCCGGGACTGGATGTAGACCCTGTGAATTTGCATGCAATACTCACACAACTTTACAATGCAGCGAGTCAAATTCTCAGTGCTAGTACCTACGCCCAGTCCTGCTACGCATCCGACACAAATCGAAATCAATGTTCCCGCTACCTCAAGCAACAACTAAATTGGACGACTACGCCCAATGCTACCTGTCCATTTGACGAGAACCTCTGCATTTTGAATGGAACAAGCTCGTTACGATTGGATTCTGGGGTTATAGATTCACATAGCGACCTTGGTATCAACGCTCCTTATGAGAATCGTGTCCACTATCGAAAAGTCACGACGTGTGCACCGATACACACAGAGCCTTTCACGTCACTTCGCAATAGCAGTTTCATCGGGGACGATTCGTCGTTCCTCCTTAAGCCCGCCCTAAACGACACAACCTGGGGAATGATGGGACCCTTCCAAGACTTCATGTATGGAGCATCCGACGGCGGTAACTCAACTTATTCATACAACATACAAGATTCATATAATAACTTGGGTATATATGACATCACGTAAGGACACTTAATTGCTCCCGTATTTGCGTTCTACTAACCTTTGATATACTTTGCAGCGCTGTTGGATCGTTTGACGATCCAGACTGGACTCCGATCTCTCAACTGAACCGTACAGATGCCGACATCGTTCTCTTCTTTCTTGGCGCCAACTCAATCAGCTACATATCACCTGTGGATGATCCGTGGTTTGCAGCTCATCGACACCACATTTCTAACATTGGCGTAACCGAGAACACTTGGCGGTCCGACGCATTCATCCAGGTTCTAGCTTGCGCCGACCAGTATCAGATTTGCAACCCTGGCACAGATCAATGTTCCTCTTTAGATTCCTTACAAGCCACCAAGCAGCAGCTTCAACAAATAGGGCTGAACGATTATCAAAATCAGACAGCATTTATCATTATGGATATTGGGGCTGCATTGTTCGGTACTGGCGCTGTGTTTGAAGCCCTCGGCTCAGGTGCTCTTCTGGCTACAAGTCAGGTAGTCCCGCCTGGAGTATCTTTTTCACTTCCGGACAACCAATGGATGCTCGAGGCCACATGGTGGTTTACCATAGGCTTAGCTGGCTTGCAACAGTCAGTTGTGGAGTATGCTACTGGGCCAAATCCAGATCACTTAGTAGATGGGCAGGCAATTCCCCTTTCTACCCTAGGAGACCCAAACTCTACAGTGACGCGTACTATATGCAACAGTCAGATGATCAAATCAAATGGAGGTTATCAGAACTTCTCCGTTCTGGGTCTTTGCTGCATTCTTGCCATTGGAGGGTCGATTATAATTGTATCATTGTATGTGGAGTCCATAGTCGGATTCGTACAGAAAAAGGTAGATAAAGGAGAGAAGGGTAGGACACGTTGGATGGCTGATTCAAATTTCCAAGTTCAGAGAATGATGTACGAGGGAAGGGGTTATGAAAAGTGGAAGGGTCAGAAGGACGCTGTACCAGTTTATCTTGGGGGAAATTTGGAGTTTCCGGCTGAGTTAGAGGATGGAAGATTCGGGCTCAAGAAGAGAATGACTACTGGACAAATGAGTGCTGAGGAAGATCCAAAGACGAAAAAAGACGGCGTGGTTAAGGTTGTGGAGGCATCGAGTCGAAGCGAGACTACCACGTCACTTGAAGTGCTTGCAGTTGGAAGAGACATAAGTCAAAAAGATGAAGTGAAGTTGACTACAGAGGCAAAAGAAGTTTCGGGGCAAATTGGGGCCAGACTTTCTCAAGGTATTAGCAGATCAGCGGATTAAGTGCAGCGAGGCGTGAGGAAATATATCCCATGAAGAAACATGAGATGGCCTTGAACAAATTATTAATTTAAATTATAACTGGAAAGGCGAGCCTACTATACGTGACTCCAGTCTTCCGCTCTCTATGACTTGAAAAAAGAATGTTCACAACTTTCATATAACGCAAAACATAAATCATTGACATTTTAAGCTACATGAGGTATATTTGAGGCAGAGGTAGCTACAAATGCATGTGGAGGAAGAAACAAAAGGGTACGGAATATCTCCACTAATAGAATCAGTCTACCAACAAGATACAAAAGAGCAAGCGCTAAACCAATGATTGAAAGAAGTATTTCCTGGGTTTCAAGCTCCAATTCAAAACAGATCGCGAAAATAATAAGCTGGACAGACACTACTAGGAGATAAATCAGTGCGAAAGTAGTGCAGAATGTACTGGCCACGCGCCAAATAATTAGATCTGTTCTTGTATGGAAATGGAAATTCCACGCCGCCATATGAATACCACCGAAAACAAAACAACCAATGAATATCCCGGCTAAGAGAACTGCTTCTAGGCTGGCAGAAGTAGTATGCACTGTCGCGGAATAATCATTCGGAATCGGCTGGCCCAGTCTAATTTTCTTTGGACTCAAACCAATTACTGGGGCAAGCGAATGAATTTTCTTTGTAGAAAAATCCATTACCCCATTCGTTTGTATGATTATTCCGTAGAGAATCTAGAGTGCTGCCCAGTGTTTCACCAGGCAGCACCACCAAAGTATACGGCGTCTTGATATCTTTTGGTTTTTGCCAATGGAGAAAGTAGATAATGACTGCGTAGGCGGAAAATGCCAATATACTGACTTCGAGCTGAGAGATGGCCAATTTTCGCCCAGCGCAGACGAGAATTTGCACTACCATCCATAGAATCTGAGTAACCGCAATGCTCTTGATGAAGAGATTGGCTTTGATCTTGTCGTTTATTTCTTCCGAAGTGATACAAGGCAGTTTTGAGAGGCTGCCAGATTTCCGAAGGGTGATAATATCTGCCGCCATGACATGGCATGGATTCGGAGGTAGATCTTGAATTGTTTCGGACTGAAAACTGACAATTCTTAGGCGAGAACCGTTTTCTTGGACCCTCCTTATCACAAACCCTCCCATATTTTCAAAAAGTGTATGGGTCAAAGTCCATGGAACTCCATCCTCCTGAGCCAAACGCTTCAATTCTACTTGGCTGAGCCTCGCATGTTGAAGATCGCTGGCACCTTTTGCAAGCAGGAGCTCCGGAGCAAGAATGGTGATGAACATCCATTTTACGCTCCTCCAGGTGTCTTTCAAAGACCACTTCAAATCCCCTATCCTCCAGGATCGCGGCCTTCCCGTTGCTCGGGGACATTGAGGTGTTGGATCGTTAGTGTGCACGCAATGATGGTGAATAAGCAACTCCAGAGGATATCTAATGTTTTTCGAGTGTCGGGTGATGAGACGAAGTGAGTTGTGGTGTTTGGAACGGTGCACATTGTCTTGAAAGCTGACTCGATTGAGGAGGCTTTAGCGCTGCCACCAGGGCGAGTAAAGTAGAGGGAACATTAACGTTGCAGAGGAGTGATATGTCAAGATATATTCAGCGTGAGGTAGGATAAGGGTTGAATTCGAAGAACGAGTGTCTAAGGTAAAAGAGTTGACGTGATAACGAGGCTGAGGAGCTGAACTTGCTTTCGTTATCTAAGCTACACCAATCACCTGACATAAACTTGAGCTTTGTGTAACAATTATCGACTGATATCTGTAACTCCATTGTCATCTAGAAAAAGAGAGTTGAAATCGAGAGTGTAAATCAGCATACTTTTATGAAGCCTTGTCTTCTTTTATTGTTCAGCGAGACTTTCAGGCATTCTATCAAATAAGCTCAAGCAAGTTGGCCTACTTCACTAACACATGTCTTTACACGATTGACAGTCTCTCGGCTTGGTGGTCTCCTTCATCCAATATATCTTGCACTGCTATTTATAAAAGACTCGTCAGAAAGAAGAAGGTGGCGTAGTTTGATAATATACTTCGCATACCCAGTCTCAACACTTCAGCAGAAACTCTAGCTACTTTCCTTGCATAATCAAGAGGTATTGATGATAACTCTTTCTCTCTTATACATCGTATTAGATCAGTGAATTTGCCGCTCTTGGTCAGCGCTAATTGCCCTTGACTCAGTCAATTCACCGGACTCCTCTGCAGCACCACGCCCCCCTGGGCAAAAGTTTTGCATTATATACCACCCTGCCCTGGATACCCCCAGAGGTTGGAGCTGCTAGGATACCATAGAGCATGTCCTAGCTATGGCATGGTACCCGAAACCGGGCGGAGTGGTCTGCAGCATTGGTAGGGCAATCCTTCTAGGCTGCTGCGCCACGTCATGCGGTGCTTCTGTGCCGCATCTCAAAACACCAAAACAATACAACATTTCCTCTTGTAATACTCAGCTTTAACGATAATTCTTTCACAACAATATTAATAAATCTATAAGTTTCTTGTCGGATCTCTGTTCGAAATACTCTATTTACCTAGATCATTCATGGGAGAGCACCAATACCGTTGAAAGCGCAATGCTATCTCTATCCTCTATCCTGACCCTCTCAAGCATCTTGAGCTGTATAGTCACATGCACGCCTTTCAAACACCAGAGGCCATTGAGAGAAGCGGATTTAGCTTATAAGCTATCTATTCCTGGCGGGTCAACTTTTAAATACTGCCCTGAATCCGATCCCGAAAATGACATCTTCACCATAGGTTCTTTTCTTCTTGCACAGCTCTCAATTCCAAGTACTAATCGTCCGGCAGAGAGAATTGCATGGGAACCCAATCCACCAACAATGTATTGCATCCTTTCTTCCCCTTTATTACTAAATCATTATCTTCTCATAAAACGCTAACATGTCTTTCTCCAGCTCTCGCGAACAAAGACTCCTCGTCTTCGGCATCTTCTCCCAACGAATCCCATCCTCCGCAACAGGCACGGCAGAAATCCACATCCCAGAATGGCATGATCCGTACTCTCCTGCCTCCAACCACACCGACACAGAACCATTTTGCGCCTGGCCTAATTTCGTATATCAAAGTGATGAGAACCGTGGTTTACATAAGGTCTGCGATAGTCCTGTCGGGGCAAATGACAGTGCGCCAGAAGCGGGACCGGCGGTTTTGGTTAGTGAGGATATATTATTTTGGCCGCTGCCTGAAGGGGAGTATAGACTTAAGTTAGATGTGTTAATGCCCGAGAATGAGGACGGGGGTGGGGGGGAGAGGATCTTTTGTTTTGAAGGGAGTGCGTATTTAGATTATTAAGAGGCGAAGCCGAGATGGTGGAACGATGGGTGAGCCGTAGTTTACTTGTATTCCGCATCTGTTAAGCATCCATTGCATTCCATATGCCTATTTTGGATTCAAACTAAGCAACCCAACTGTGAACTTTCCAAACACAAACGCAAATCAGCTTGCTAAGCAATGTCACATTTAGCAGCTCCTCCATTTCAGAGTCAAATCCACGGTTCCGCTGTCATAAAGGACTCCATTTCCAGTCGAGGTTGAATCTTTAGTTACTCTGACTTGATTGTTGATATTTAGGGCACCCCCTGCCGAGCTATTACAAGGCGACCAAATAATAGTTCCTGTAGGATCAATAGCTTCTTTGAAGCTATATGCTCCTGAGGTAGGACCCACAAATGCTTGACTAGTTGACACTTGGTCGCTCGCTGTATAATAGTCAGTAGTTAAGCTCCTGTGGATATATAGAGCTATGATACTTACCTCCAGAGAAATAATAAGTCGTTTTATGGAGCCCCTGCACACCAGCGTCCAGGTTTGCAAAACCGCTATACCCAATGCTCACTGGGGTATACTGCATTCCATTTGGGTATTGGAAGTATAGATTAATCTGGCAGTTTTTGCGACTTTCGGTTGGTGAGATGTTCAGCCCGATCGAGGAGTTATAGCCATTAAAAACCATAACTCCCCTAAAATGTTTCAGCTTTCTATAAGTAAAATTGGGAACATTATTCCAAACCTAGTATCGCTTATAGTGGAGACTGAAGATAAAGAACCTTGTGGACAGCCAGTTCCTCTGTAGGTGATGTCCTGCGAAGTGTAGCCGCTGAAGGTCTGGGCGAGAACCGGGGAAGACAGAGTATTCATTAGTGCAAAGAGCACAACTCTACTCAATGAAGATGAGAACATGACTTCTTAGACTGTGAGATAATTGTCGTATGCAGTATGTAGCGACGTAGGGAGCTTAGCAAAAGATGATCAGAGCAGACGGAACTGGCGGAGTAGCGGTTGCCTTTTATATTGTATTGAGAAGACGAAACCACGAGGGAAAGTACAAGATCTAACTAGGGTTCATGTTTTCTAGCTTATAACTATTAAATTGCGTCTCTTGAATAAATAAGGTCAGCCTGGTGATTCTGGTGATGTTCCTGGAATTTTCAATTAAACGAGTGGCACAAATATAGCCTGAGTAACTTCAAGTTCATTTATGTTAAAATCTAGATTTTAAAGGGCGAATCGGAATCTTTCCATCGCTCGTCGCTCGTCGCTCGTCGTTTATCGCTTTCTATTCTGTTTACTGAAGTGCTATGCCGTAACTTAATAACAGGAACAACCTCCCCCTTATCCATGATTCCCTAAAGATTGATAAAGGGCCTAAATAGCGGCCGGGATTCTGGGCAAATGTTAAAAACAAGCAGGGGCGTACTACCAATCACTCCCTCCCCCAATTAGATTCATTAAAAAAAAAGCCGTGAGCAGACCCGCAGTCAGGTTCTGCATTGCCACTCTCATCACAATCCAGCCAGAATTTGGGGCTGCGAAATCACACAATATTTGCGAGATTATGGAGGTCAAAGCCGCCAGCGAATCAGAAATTTATTTAATCTGGATATCGGATTGCTAATATGTCATTAGGTAACAACCAGCCGTTTCTTTAGGGATCTTGAGAATTCCAATACATACGTACGTACTTTTTGCGAACGTTAATATGCGTAATTCTAAGCCCTGAAAACAAAACCGAACTTGGAACGATTGCTTTCCTTCCTAAATCAAAGAAGCCACTCTCTTTTAGAATAATGCCTCAATTTCTAAGCCGTGACTAAAGATGTTGTAGCAACTGACCTGTCCGTTGGCTAAATCCGGAAGGATTGATACTGCAGCAATGCAGCGATCATATGCCGACTAAAATCGGCTTACAGAATATATAGGGCTAGCCAGATATCTCTTGCTGTGTCAGCTTTAATAGGGCCAAACGTGCAGGCTTGAGTTTATGGACTTCATAAAATAGGTATTCAAGAGCGGACCTGAATACGTGCCGTAAATAGAGGCATCTTGCATAAAACTACCGTACCCAGCTCTTACCCTAGCGAAAGTAACCGAGGAAGAGGATCTGTTCAAAGCAAGTCAGAGCCTACGGCTTGTCTGGAGTGCAGTATACTTATTATTCTGAAGCCGATGCCCTCGAAGATAATGAAGTGATATTAATTAAAAGGAGAGGCGTATATATATGGCATGATGAGTGGAGATGCATTTGGGGGAAGGAGACAGAAACAGCTGGAGAAGGAGTATACTGAAATTGAACTTAGTAAATATGTCAGGCGTGTTTATAAATGACGCCTTGGGAGGCAGGTATTGGGGAAGGAAATTAACCCCTGCTAAATGAATTGAAAGTCTTCAATTATGTTCCGCAAAGATGAGATGAGACCTATACGAGCACGATGTTGTAAATATTCTATTTCTGCTGCTTGAAGTCTATCCACCATGTTGACGGTTTTGCAATGCCTCCCTGCACCACTTTATGCGAGTTTCTCAGACACAAGCTTTTTCAAACCTTCCTCTGTCAGTTCCTTGACACCAAGAAGTTCATTGTCAGTCTCATCATAAGCACTGCCGTAGGTATCGCCAGCCAAAGCCGTGCCTGCCAGAATCTTCATAAGGACAGGCATGCTAAAGTCTCCAGCACCGACTCCGTCAAGACCTTCCTTCAACGATGCACTGGTCTGAACCTTACTAGTCTCCCACTTGATATCCGGTCTCAGCTCTTCCGCAATTTTAATCAACTTGTTCTGAGTCAGAATGACCTCTGAGACTCGTACGATCTTATTTTCGGTAGCCTTGGCGTTTTTCAAGATTCCAGCAACGGCTTTACCGATATTCGCCAGAGACGTAGAGCTGGTCCGATTGTCACCTTCGTCGTACAAGATCGCCTTGTGATTCGCAAAGTCCAGAAAGAGAGGTTGACCGAAGAGAAACTCCAAGAAAGACCCACACGCAAGAACAGTCCAGGTCAGCTTTCCCTCCTTCGCTTTTTCCTGCAGATAGTTCTTGATTTTGAACATCGGGGCATAAATGGGGAAGGCTGCGAGTTTGGGGTTCGTCGTGCAAGAGCCGTATTCCGAGGGGATGAAGCGCTTTACTCCGGCCGCGACAGAAGCGTCGATGAGAAGGGTCTGTTTTTCGATGCCTTCATGGCCTACTGTGGACACCAGTGCGTCGATACCTTTGAGTGCTGCAGCTAGAGACTCCACAGATGTGTAGTCTACTTCGACAACTTTGACACTGGCATCGTATGCTCCTGGCTTGTTGGAACGCGTGAGAACCGTGACTTGGAAGTTTGCATCGACGAGTGCCTTGAGGACGTGAGGTCCGAGGTTGCCGGAAGCCTGGTAAAAAATTTAATACTTGCTTATTATGTTCTTTTCGGAGAGGCTCTTACACCGGCAATTGCAACTGATTTGATTTCAGACATTGTCGTGAACGTGCGAAGGTTTGGGGGCTTTGGAATTCTTGGAGAAGTATTCAGTTCGATCTACGGTGGGGAGACGAAGTGAGGATGATGAGGAGAAGTGAAGGCGAAAAGATGAGGTGGCGAGGTGAATGTGATCAGCGAAAATTGAAGGTGTTGTGATAAAGTGAAGTGCAGAGTGTATTGTGTGGTGCTTTGATCCTCTGGTATGGCAGGTGGGGATGAATTGGGGCATTTTTCAACGGGTCAACCGTCCTTTTATACTCTTACGGTCTTATCGGGGTCGGGACATCTATTTTATTGTTGATTCCCAATCACGTTTCTACGAAATGTTTTGCGTGCCACTTTCTCTCGCTACAGAGCAGAGCCCCTGAAATCCCGGACATCTCCCGCTCACGATCCCGCATATCCCGCACCGGCATCCCCACCCCTGCGGAGTCTACCCGCTCTTACAAAGCATTCAAATCCTTCAAGATCCCGCCGCACCCCGCACATTTCTGCCTCCAACAACTCATACGGCAACGCAACCCTGTGGCAGCGATTCAACTCGAGCCAGTCAGAGTTACCGGTATGAGTACCGAACGCCCCGCATCGACCGCAAAGAAGGCTTGCACACGATGCAGTACCCAGAAAAGGCGATGCGATAGGGCGATTCCAGACTGCGGTCTCTGCAGAAGGTAACAGACGAACCTTCTCGACTAGTACTATAAAGCCTTCCTTTCTAACTCCGGAGATTTGCAGACTCCGTCAAACATGTGTATACGATGTCCCCTGGGTGTCATCCTCTGGTCCCACTCCCTCGCCCTCTCCAAGGCCAGAGATATTTCTCAGCTCCGGGGCGCTTACACTAAGCCACCTTAAGGACGCTATCACCCAGAGGCTTGGGGCACATACACCGGAAGATATTCTCTCAGCTTACTGCCGCGCAATCGAGCCATGGTTCACCATTATTTCAGTATCTAGGCTGCGAGATCGGCTCCCACCAACATGGGACGAAGCTCCTCTGGATGTTGTTCTTCTCTGCCTGTCCATTGTACTCGTCACAACTACTCCACCATCCTCTACAGAAGATGAAAATGATCCCTCCGAGTTCAAATCTCTGTACCTCTTCGCCAAAACCACCATTGCTTCCACTGAAGGACTTGGTATAAATTCCTTTCTGATTGTCAAATCGAGGATTTTGGTGACGCTTTTCGAAATCGCACATGGCTTCTATCCTGCTGCTTTTATCTCCACTGGAGCTCTTGTCAGAGCAGCAGATGCACTCGCAAACCATTCAATGGGGGATCCTTCGCTCTCTCTGCTGGATGATGATGGAGAGAGAGAGGAGACAGCGCTGACTTGGTGTGGAATTCTAATCCTAGATGGGTACATCCCCTCAGCTTATTTACCACACTGGGAGCCTTCTTGTAATCTAATTACTACCCATAGGTACATAGCCATAGATTCTGGACCGCAACCCTCCATAACATCATCACGAGTCCAACTCATTCACGATCTCCTCAAACCCACCTTGTGCCCGACCCATGACCACAATCAAGACCCAACGACCTCTATCTGCCGTTTTTCACGCCTTGTGGAAGCTTCCTCTCTCCTGGATAAGATAAATACCGGCCTAAATAGCCCTACTGCAGAGCATGCATTCACCATGGAAGAGTTGATGCTAACGGTTCAGACTTCAGTCAATCTTCAGACAATTCTGAATGAGGAGATTGGGAACGGGATCCACCTGTACTCCGGCGGACTTGCCCTTTGTAACACGTGAGTTGTTTGCCTTCACAAATTTGTGTTTTGGAATGTGCGCCAGCGCTAACATTGGGACAGCGCCCTTCTCCTAGCATTTGAAAATGGCAGCAAAGTACCTCTCGTCGGCAATGTAACTGCGGATTGCAATTCTCTCGCTACCACGTCTCTTATTTCCGTCATAGCCACCATAACAAGTGCAGTTGAACCTTTCGCACTGGGCGCACAATCCATTGATTTTCACTTGCTTCCACCGTTCGTTTCGTTTCTGGTGTACAAAGCAGCAGAAATTGTAACAGAGAGGTTGTTGATCAATATCAACTCGAATGAGAGCTTGCAACAGTTAAGGGTTCTTAGGAATTTCTTGATCATCGCGGGCAGAAGATGGTTGGGATGTGGTGAGTGAAGCGTGATGTTACTCAAATGGATTGAGCTAACGGAATATGTGCAGAGCGTTATATCAAGCTTCTCAACGAGGATACAACACCACGTATTCTGAGGGCTATAGAGCAAGGATAAATATGCAATCAAAGCAGAGACTCTACAGACTGCCATGTATTAAAAAGTAGGAAGGCGTTCATGGCTTTTATGGTCTCTTAATCATTAGGACGCACACCTTCGGGGCTAGCTACGTACAAGTGAGTTGGGGACAAATTTTTGTTTAGTGCACAAGTTTCGCATTTGTTCTGCATAATTTCTCCTCAGCTGGTCGGGACTAAGCCAATGTCCATTCATACTTTTAATTAGGAATCGCTATAAGAAGCTGGCGAGAGTAGTTCTTAAACCCTAATTCCGGATCCCATGATCAACTTCACGTAAGACTCCAACCCTTGACGTCATCGGCTATTTCCTCATACAAACCTTCGCCACAGACCGCCGCCAGTAGTCATTTCTCATTGGTGAGCCAGAGCGAAGAATGATCATCGAATGAAAAATCATAGGAAGCATTACAACATGCACATTTACTCTGTTCTACTTGGACGACGCGAGGACACCAATGTCAATTGGGGTCACATGACCTCACCAACCTCCGGCTTCCCTAGCTAGCCTCTGGCAGCTGAAAACTCCGTACATTAAGATTAGATACGCTTCTTCTTCTCTTTTACTCTTAGACTGAATGATAAGACTCTCAAAACTGCCCTCAATTGTAGTAATTACGACCAATTGTCACATTAGCAAACAATCAGAAATTAGCACAACGCAAGTAGGGCTATCCTGCTGCACATCATAAAGTTCGGTCGCTCCCCTTAACCCATAGAAAATAGATGACCATTGGCTGCCACACCAATAACCTTTCGTGCGGCCGCAGAAACTTCGAACTAGGGCGGGGTCGGACTTAGGCTCCGGAATTATGTAAATAGCGCAATGGGGGATTTAAATACTTCACATTTCCAATCATTCGAACGGCACACAGCGAACTGCACACAATCTCATAAACCAAATACTCATATTATAACATAACTTCCAAGCGACTTTCAACACTTGTTTACATTATTTTACCATATTGGTCATAATTCTCAACATGTCTGCTGATAAGACTATTGTGTTGATCACAGGTACGTTTCGAAAATCGTTACCGAAGCTGGCCTACCCTAATCTTGGAGCAGGCGGCAATGGAGGCATAGGCTACCTTACAGCTGAAAGCCTAGCTGCATCTTCCCCGAAATATCACATAATAATCTGCAGTCGCAACCAAGAGCGTGGAGAAAAAGCCCTCTCAGACCTCCAAAAAGGCAAACCCGAAGGATCCTTCTCCCTGATTCGTCTAGACGTGACCGATCACGACTCTATCACAGCTGCAGCTGAGCAGGTAAAGACGGAGTACGGACGTCTCGACGTCTTGATCAACAATGCAGGAATCATCCCCAAGTCGACGCCTCTAATCAAGAACCTACGAGAGGTGTTTGAAACCAACACTTTTGGTCCAGCTGTCATCACCCAAACATTTACCCCTCTGCTTGAGAAGTCCAAGGATGCACGAATCATTTACATCACAAGCGATCTCGGCTCGCTAACCGAACGGAGCGACCCATCCAATAAATATCACAAGCTGCCCGCCATGACATATCGCATGAGCAAGGCGGCGCTCAATATGTTGATGGTGTGTCATCATGTTGAGTTGGGCCCCAAGGGGATCAAGGTCTGGGCCTTCAATCCGGGATATGTGGTAACGAACCTGAGTGGGACAGGAGAGAAGGGTGTTCAGGAGCGGATCAAGAATGGAGCGGGGGATCCGAAGAAGAGCGCTGAAGGAATTGTGGCTTGCGTGGATGGAAGGAGGGATAAGGATGTCGGAAAGTTTGTGAGTAAAGATGGATTTCATGAGTGGTAATATCTTTTCATCTTTGTCAAACGTGTTACAAGTTTCGTTGGGTTCTGGCCGCTTGAGAATAGGGATTCATGGTCAGCTTTCCTTTGCAGAGCTGAGGCGCTCCACTACTTTGCTAAGGGAAAGCACTTTTCAGCACATCTCAGCACAGGACAGTTCATCAATCCAATTGCAGCTTCCCAACCAACTATCTCTTGCTTTAACAAAACTGCTTCCCAGTTTGCGGGACGAAAACTTTCCTAAGCCGACATCTTCGGCTTGTGATTGATGGGCTCAACTTGTGGAAATCCACGTGCAGTTGCGCCTACATGGTCTAGACTCTTCAGCCACGATATCCGGCGCGCATTGCCACGAGTGGGGAAGCTCAGCACGTGCATATTCCTTCGCCACTCAAACGGTGGCCCCAATTAGACTTCCCAAGAACGCGCATTGGCCATGCTGTGAGACATTTATTGCAAAATACATGTTTTCCCCAGATCTAATGAATTGCTTAGCTCTCTTACTGCACAGCATGGGGATTTGATAGGTCGGGCTGGTTTCCAGAGAGCCCAATACCAGGTTAAGGTGTCGCTTAACGAACCACGGTAGCCTCAGAATCAATATTGTTTTGTTCAGCGCTAATGTGTGGGTTGGCTTATGCAGGTGTTACGCAGGGTCCAGCACATGGAGGTGAAGGTTGCATCTGAACGCCCAACGAGTCAAGCTACCGGTAGATTTTCACCAGATCAGTTCCAGAATTTCAGGAAAACAGAAATAACAGAAGGCAAATTCGAAGTCGAACCTAGCAGTGCTGTGTTTGTTAGTGATTAAACAAGTTTGCTATAATTCGTCAGAATGCTTTGGTAACAGTGAACGATATTCTCACAAATCTTTAGAGCTTTTTAAAGTGCTGACACGAAGTCAAATTAAGCTTGATGGACACAAAACGGGATTCTCATGCAGGATGAAAATTTGATTCAGATCATGATGCCGGGAGACTCCAGGTGTCTTGACCAGTAGAGAGTCCAGTAGAGAGTCTTCCTAGACCGATTTCCGTTGACGTGCAGGAGCCTAGTGCCGCACCCAACCAGTGCGTACGCCGCTGACGATCTTGACGGGACGTCCCGTCCCATCTGGACCCTTCCACAATTGCATGGAAATGGAGACATCCATTCAGCAGTTACACGATAATCAAAATTATGAGGGTCAAATCCACGCCCATGGGGAAAAACTCTCAATATCTGACGATTTGAGAATTCAAGCCAGCTCAGTAGCTCAAAGCACCTTTTCCTATATAAAGAGCTCTTCCCATCATGAAATTTTCAACCATCATTAACATTGCTCTCTCAACTTCTCAAGGCTTAGCAAAGATCCTATCTTATCCATCTCAACACTTCATAATCATCTGATCCTCTTTCGCTCGCTTTCCCATCCAAAACCGCACCTCGATTTCAGCTTTAACATACAAGCTTTGTTCACCATGCAGTTCACCATGTTCAGTTGTTCCAAAATTGCAATTCTAGCTGCATCTGCTTTGCAATTCAGTGCCATCTCCCTTGCTCACCCAACCCTCGAGCAACGCACCCCTCCCATTGTCATGGGACTCGCGAAAACCTTTGGTGCCATTGCCCACACAACTCTTACCTCCACTGGTGCAACAGTGTAAGTTTGTTGATTCCTTGAGTTGATTCTCTTTCTACATAAATACTGAATGTTTTGCCTCTTTAGTATCACTGGAGATTGCGGTACTTGCCCTGGGACAGCAATCACAGGATTCGGTCCTGGAATGGGTGTCTGTACTGGGAGCATCGACGCCGGAAACACTGCGGCCTGCAACGCCGAAGCAGCATGCCTCACAGCCTACAACAATGCAGCGGCACTTGTGCCCACTCACACACCTCTTCCCACTGACCTCGGAGGTCAGACCCTCCCTCCTGGTGTCTACGATTTCACCACCTCGAACGCAGTTCTGTCAACAACACTCACTCTTAACGGCGCCACGAACCCCAAAGGCCAATATATTTTCCAGATCAAGACTACCTTCGTAACTTCAGCCAACTCAAAGATTGTATTGATTAATGGTGCCCAGGCTTGCAATGTCTACTTCATTGTTGGTTCTTCTGCCACGATTGGCGCCGGTTCTCAGCTGCAGGGAAATATCTTGGCGTACACTTCTGTTGCTGTGAATTCTGGAGCGAGCGACAAGGGGACGCTTTGTGCTCTGAACGGAGCTGTTACGTTGATTGATGATGCTATCACCTCACAGCCAACTTGTTCTACCTAAGATGATGCTCACTGTTGTGCAGTGGCTAATCTTCCAATGCGATACGGAGAAAAATTCTTCCTGGTACTATTGCTCTATTTGTCGAGGCTACATTTCTGTGGACAAGGACGGGTACCTGGTTGCTGGAGTAGTGCTATCCCGTGGTGTTGGGAGTTTGATCTTGAGTGCTCCAAAAATTTCTTTGCTAAGCCGAGCCTATTGAGATGAAATAACGAATGAACAATCTTTTGTGACCTTGCTGCTCCTGACTCCCGTGACCTCGCCACGACGGTGGATATTTTGTACCAAATCACATTTAAGCTGAAAGTAATAAGCCACTGATTTTTCCTCTCTGGTTCATACTCATTACCACAAGTGTTCCGAATAGCCTCGCCGCGTTTTATAGTTTGCAATACCATGATCAGCGGAGCCATCCGAACAGTACGCACTTGTTTTTGACTTAAACACTGCCTGATTCATATTCCGCAGCCCCGAAAACCTCATTAAAGGTCAGCGGCAGTGCATTGACACGCTGAGCCAATCGAGCTTTAGCCTCCCTCTGCGATTTCTCCCATGTCTCCCAAATATAGTGGTTCTCCCAATGTTCTTCCACGAACTCAACCGCACCACAATCTATCATCTGCGCTTTCCAAACCTCATCATTATTCAACCCTCTCCCAACATTCGGAAATCGAATACTTTGTCCATCGGCAGAATTCTTTCCCTTCTGCTCCTTCTCATCATCAAACCAATTGTAAACCCAAATCAGCACCTCCATCTTGACTCCATTCCTCTCTTCAAGTTCCAGCTTCCAACCCTTGCTAAACCCGGAATAATAACCCCGGTATCGAGATGCTCTGGCGATGCGATCTTTCTCTATTTCTTCTTGTGTGCGCCCCGCGGCCTCCTCTCCCATTCCAAAACGACAGGATCTGACTATATTAGGAGTGTATATGCCGTAGATCCTTTCAATAGCTTCTTTCTGCTGGTCCGTCACAGGTGCAGGGAAATAGATCTTCGTGATTGAAGGTCGGTATTTGTTGTCTCTGACCACACCATTGGGGAAGTACACCTCATGGTATTTCGGCAGTCCCAGTTCTGAAAGCCATTTGAAGTAAATATCATATTCTGGTGAGTTCTTGAAGTCTTCGAGTAAATGACGAGATGTCCAATCTGTACAATTTCAGTGAGAATGACGTGGTATGCATGGTAGGAAAAACTACCTGAAATGAGCAAGACAGTTTCTGGCCGTTCGATGAGCCGGCCCCATTGTGCATGCTTCCAACCTGGCGCGTTTCGGAGTGGGTTCAATGTCATTGCCCACTTTGCTGATATTCCTGAATCTTTATCGAAATTGAGTTCAGAGATGTTGACGTTGGTGGAGAGTTGAAACTCTGTTATTGTGGTTATTAGGTTAGGATCTGGTTGGTATTTGATTACTTTCGGTGGCATCTTGCTTGCTTGTTTGTGTACCTTCGTCGTCAAATAGTCACAAGGATGAAAAGAGTGCAAAGTTCAGCAAAACATTAGTGGCTGGTCTAGAGATATAGCCTGGTTGCACTGCCTCGTATCACCAACTTCCATTTCTGGTTCTTTTGGATAAATGGCCCATGCCAGAGGTAGCGGTCGCAACGTAATTGGTTACAGAGCCAACAATTAGGCAACAGTACGCAGGGTCGGCCCCTACTACGAATCGCGAAAAGTAAGAGAACTATATTTTAAATAAGAGCTTGACAGGATGCTAGTTGCTTCAAGGGATAATAAATTCGACTGTCTTAAAATTGAGCATTTACTATGAAATCATGTCCATTTAACAAAAGAAAAATCGGTTTCAAGGAAGAGCTCTCGCTGTGCGTTTTATTTGGACTAAAATTGGCCGAGATCTTTGCTCTTTTATTAACACTCTCATACAAATTCACTCTCCTAGCCTCTTCGCCAAGCCTTCCAGCTCGCGAACCCCAAAACTCGACTTTTTGAGTACCCTCTCAAAACTCAATAAAAATAAGGCTGGACTAGAAACCCTTATATATATAAGAAGCTCTTAAGTAGATGGTTGTTTTTATATATATTATATAAAGGCTAAGCGCTTCTTAATTAAATTATACGTGCGTCTAGTTAGAGGATGGAGGGCGCGCCAGAAAAGAGGGCGTGGCCCGATTTTAGCGCGATTTTCATAGGTTAATACAACTAACTGTAAGCGAACAAGTCAAAGGCTTAGCTATATTTAGATATTTCAACCTCATCTGACTGAAGAACGCTCATGTTAGACAATTGCCAATAGTACTACTATATTAGAGGTTCAACGAAGTATCTAATATCTTGTCATCCATAGTGGCTCTATAGTCGAAGCGCGAAGATTAGGTTTGAGTACGGTTATCTTGATATCGCACGATGGAGTCGAACCTCCAGCCATCGAGAAGCATCTGGTATCAGCCGCTCCAAAATGCTTCCGACAAACGATTAATTATACTTCAAGAGGCCAAGAACAATGTGCGTTTATGATCTCTTCAACTCAGAAATTTCAGGCAATTTGCAGAGCAGTTAATATCCAAACCATAACATTTTTGAAGCTAACGCCTTGATTAGGAGGAGATTTCCTGTGAACTGATTAAACCAGAGCTTGATTCTAGCCTCAAATATGAAGCTCTATCCTATGTCTGGGGTCAATCGACGGAGCAGAAGCAAATTATGTGCAACGGTACTCCCTTCCCAGTGACCGGGAACTTACGCGCAGCTCTCCGTCGACTTCGTCGTCCTGATGAATCCCGGGTCCTTTGGATCGACCAAATATGTATCGATCAAGAGAATATCCCCGAGCGGAATCAGCAAGTACAAATCATGCGTGACATTTATCGCGGAGCAGAGAGAGTGTTGATCTGGCTCGGAGAAGAAGAGGACGATAGTGACCTCGCAATGGATTTCATCAAAACTGTCGTCGATGCCATCTGGTCATTACCACCAGGAACTTTATTGACGGATATGAATATCAATGATTGCGGCCTACCTACGCCTCTAGACAGGCGTTGGTATGCTCTAGGTAATTTGTTGGGAAGGCCATGGTTTCAGCGAGTATGGATTGTCCAAGAGTGCGTTATGGCTAAAGATGCCGTCTTGCTTTGTGGAGGAAGAGAACTTCCATGGCTCTCATTGGAAGTGCTGATTGTGGGCCGAAGTTATTGGCCATTTGTGACACACCCGATTCTGGAATATTGTGTAGCCCACTCGATTTCGAATGATCCGCCACGACGAACGGCTCTCAGACAAGTTCATGGGATCACTATGGCGAAGAACATATTGATAGGCTCGGATAGACTGTATGATATAGCCAATATCTTAGTAGCTTATGGCGATTGCCTTGCTACAGATCCTAGGGATAAGCTATTTGCATTTTTGGGGTGTGTACCCACGGAAACTTCAGCACAGTACTTGTCACCTGATTACGGGCGATCTGTGAAAGATGTGTATATGGAGATTGCATCTATATCTCTTTTGAAGTTTAGCAACTTGAAGATTCTGAGCTATGCGGGGCGTGGGCAGCAACAACAGAAATATTATATACCATCTTGGATGCCAAAATGGTTGGAGGCGGACAGCGGTGGCACCACCATACTTCAAGCTAAAGCAACTGAGTCTATCAATTTCCAGATATCGGCGAAGATTAGCTCGGTGGTATCGCTCTACAGTGCCAGCAAGCATTATAGCCCCAATTTCAAATTGGATTTGGAGAATGGGATTCTGACCGTCTTGGGGAAAATCGTGGGAAAGCTCGACGCAGTGGCGGAGCATCTAGGAAATGATAAAGTCCCTGCAACAACCTCGTCCGAAGGTCTTCAAAGCAAAGTCATACGCATTCTTGTTGACCGGCACACGAAAATCAAACACTGCTTCGAGATGGCCTCTCGGTGTGACCCCTATCCATCGGGAGGCACCTACATTTCAGCATGCAAACAAACACTCGTCGCCGGCGCGACACCGTCCGGGCATAGAGCAACAGCATCAGAAGTAGACAAGAACTTCGAGGGCTATTATAGGGTAATGTCTCTCTTGGCTGCAGGTACCCGCCCCCAACTTAGCGACCAGACTGAAGAGCAGCGGAGGTTGACTAAGGCTGCTATGTTGGATTTCGAGTATGCATTTGAGGAAGCTTGTTGTGGGAGAGCTTTCGCAGTAACGGAGGAGAATTATGTTGGTCTTGCGCCGGTAAAGGCGAAAGCTGGCGATCACGTTTGTATCATTCTTGGCTGTGACGTTCCTTTCATTGTGAGAGAAGATGATGGGAAGTATGTGCTTGTTGGGGAGTGCTATATTCATGGTATCATGGATGGGGAAGCCATGGATTTAGAGAAGTATAAGATACAGGACATTATCTTGAAGTAGTGTTGAAATGAGGTAATGAAATAGACCACCGAGGAAAAATCACTCAAATTTCTAATGGGTTCAAAGGGGTTCTTCTCAACATGTGCGGTATTAAAGCCCTGATTTAGTCAAACTGCAGCTATAACGGTACCCCAGGATCCAGCATTATCTTTCATGATACAGTGACCCACAATAAGTATTATCCACAATCTATAAAGCCGTATAGGCGAGCACTACCGTCCAACGTCAAGAAATTCTAGCTCCAAGATTCGAGATTCGAGATTCGAGAACTGCGAGGCACTAGATCTTTAATCGAATCTCAGGAGCTAGTCTTGGAAAGCAAGTAAATATTAAGAGAGTAGTAAGTTCCTCTAGTACTTCCATCGCGAGCTGTTTATAAAATGATATCGCTTATCTTACTCGTATATAATAGCTTTAGGCCCCCCCCTATTACTAGTCTTAGACGAAATAAATATATGTAAGACTAGTTATCAAAGTAAAACAATAAGAAGATTATATTAGAAGAAGCGTTTTAAAAGGAATATTGCATATATTTGGGATTTGGCTGGGTTTTGTATCTCGATTAGAGTCTTAGCCACTTGAATGCTTCGAGTTCCCTTCTGGTGGTTAATATACCTGATGACGGACATATCTCCAACTCATGTCTCTAGACGCTTTCAGCCAAAAGCTTTAGATTGCAGCAATCGACCCCAACCTCATCACAGCCTTAACCTCATCGTCTATCAGAGGTCCCTCATACTCCTTTCGCCCACGTATCCAATACCAAACCACACTGAAGATGATCACTCCTCCAGTAACTAGGACACTATAGTTCATTGTTGTAGCATCGACAGGTGTTGCAGGAGGCCAAACGCTCCAGAAGATCACAAAGATCATGTAAAGGCAAGCGTATGCGTTATTGATGATGCCAAGTATACCTGGAATCCGAAACGGCCCCCAAGCCAGCGCTGCTTGTGCGACTTCCACAATAGGTGCCTCTGTATTAAGATTCCCGGGATTGACAGATTTCTCTCCTTCACCACTTTTACTCCCGATTACCGGATCATTCGTTTCATCAGCCATTGTATTTGATGGCACGTCCTTCGTCGAGGCAACATGTCCTTTGATTCGGTGGTATAGCAAGAATGCAGCGGGGAGGAAATATGATCCATAGAACCCAGTGATAGTCAACGAGATGACATCGTTGAACGCAGTTGCTGAGCCGACATATATCAGTGTTAAAAGCGCAGAAAATACTGTAACAGCAGCCACAGAAATAACTGGGACTCGAGTACGAGGTTCAACTTTGCTGAGGAATCGGGAGAATGGAGTTCCACGGTCTCGGGCAAAGGACCAAGTCATTCTTGATGCGGTGGTGGTGATCCCGATTGCGCAAGCCCAGGTAAGTGCGAGAACAACTGCTGTCATGGCTGTGGCTCCAGCAATGCTTCCCACGCTGTCGTAGAAGATCTGGATGAATGGGTAACCCGTCTTTGTTCCGAGGACGGTTTCGAGGTCGCCAATACAGAAGAGGAGTGTGAGCATCATGGCGAATCCTAGGAGGCCGTTGAAGATCATGCTGCCGCAGATGGCCCGAGGGATGTTGATGGCGGCATTCGAAACTACACATTGTCAGCATGTTGAAGCAGTACGGTCACGTGAGCACTGGCAAAATGGGGAGAGGGATACATACTTTCTTCAGCCATATGAACACTAGCATCTGCTCCAACAAAAGTGGCAACGTTTCCCAGAAATCCAACACAATATGAGAGTCCCTGCGTTGGCCATCCACCCTCATTCAAACTTGTTGCGAAGACCGAAGATGCACTGCTATGAGGCGAGTACACCCACAGTACAGCCATGATAGCAATGAATCCAGCGCAGTGGAATACTAGGATGAAAGTCTCGAACTTTGGTAGCAAACCTGGAATCACTACGTTGATAAACACAGCAAGAGCAATCACCAGCCAAGCGAGAAGTGTTCCTTGCCATTGCTTCGGCTCATAATCAGGATAGTCTAAAATGAGCAATCCTTGGATCATTAAGCCAGCGAAAATGGATTCCGTGGCTACCGTAGCAATCCAGGCGAGTGATGTTAGCCACCCGATGATGTAGCTTGAGAACTTCTTATACCGCACAGGAGCAAGCATATAGACCCAATAATACTGGCCGCCAGCTATGGGCGCCATGGAAGCGAGCTCAGAGATCACCGTATACACGGAAAGTGTGGAGAGCCATGCAATAAGAAATCCGTAAACGAGGCCTGCCGGGCCACCATTGTTGAGACCTTGACTGAACAGAGCGAGGACCGTCTCCCACGTGATCAACTCGCACATGGCAAATCCGAAGATTGATATCAGGCCAAATCGTCGCTTCAGCACTTGTTTCTTGCCCAGAAGGGCTAACACATCGCTATCGGCATTGCGCTCGCTGTTGCGTTCGGCAGCAATTTCGTCCATGATGTAACTACTGATAATGGAGGTGTGATTGGAGAACGGTAACTGCATAGGGTAGTGGGAGAGGCGCCTCGCGATACTAATCGTTTGCACCTCGAGTGGGACTCAAGAGGGTGGAGTTGAGGAGTGGAGAAAGAAGCTTCTAAAGAGGAGCAAATCAAGCTTTTGTTTCGAAAGAGAAAAGGTACAAATCAAGCTAAAATTCGCTCGGCATCGCCGCTGACGCCGTCGGTAAGCTAAGCTGCAACTAGCGCTTGACACCGCTGATCCGATCCCTGAAGCTGCAGCGGGGTGGGGGAAGATGATGATAGAAGAGCACAAACTAAAGTTAGGAAACGCGACATCTCAGCTCTGCTTTGTGGAGAATTCCCTGGGCTGCAGAGCAACGACATTTAAATGTAGCATGAGAGGTGAACATAAAGGATAGTAGAAGGTCTGGAGCGGGAAATGGGTCTGACTGAAAATGAAAAGGGGTACTTCGCTCGCTTGCTAGTGCTCCGCTAGCGCCCGCCCTCCCCTTTCCCTGCCTAGCACTTCTTCCTCTTCTTCTAGACTTATCTTCTCGCAAAATCAGCCACGCGAATGTAGCAGAGTCGAACATTCCCGATCCTCAAGATAAGCAGCGATTGAATGAATGATGTCGCATTTCCATGGCTCTCACGTCATCACCTCGCCACGTGGCCCCTGACTTCTAGACTCAGGACAAAGTTTTAGTATCCAGCATTTCATCTCATAACCCTATCCGCAGGAAGAGAAATCGTCTCCAGCAACCTGCCAAGATCGAGTTTAATGTTTTGAAACTGCATGTGCACATATAATTGCAAGTCAGTCGTTCTTCCTCTCCCCCACTAATCGGAAAATTTACCCCGCACCGAAACAACGTCCGACCGGGGATGATCGGGGCAATCAAGCGTGCCGGATGTATATGATATATATGAAAACTAATTCCATGCCTATTTGCTTCAATTGACAGCCCGATTGGTGGATTCATCAAAATTACGAGTACCTCGGAATAAATATCTGCGAAGTCCCATATTATTTTTCCATTCTTATCGTTCGTGCTGTTCATTTCTCGTCCGTTCTTCAGCTGATGCAAGATCTTCGATCTCTTTACGTTCAGTTTTCTCCATTGTTCTCATAAAATTTCTCGCAATTCTTCCCCGTTACTTGTATTAAAATGAAGTCACGAGTTTCTAGGCTCGTGGTTGCGCTGCTAGCAAATGTGGCAGTATCAGCTCCAGCAGAGGAGCAGGCAAAGCGAGCAGCCGCACCCAAAGTCTATCTGGCAGGTGACTCAACCATGGCCCTAGGTGGTGGCGGAGCACAAACCCAAGGTAATCATCTCCATCTCCCATGCCATTATCCAGCTAAAGTCGTCAGGATGGGGAGTCTACCTTCCATATTCTCTCCAAGACATCACACTCGTGAACGACGCAATCGCCGGCCGCTCTGCCCGCTCCTACTACAATGAATCCCGCTTTACCAAAATCGCGAACGTTGTTGCACCAGGAGACTATGTAGTAATTGAGTTCGGACATAACGATGGAGGATCGCTCTCAAAGGATAACGGACGCTCAGACTGCAGTGGATCGGGCAGCGAGACATGTACCACTGCCGATGGAGTCGTCGTGCAAACATACGTCACATATCTCACGAATGCTGCAAAAGCAATTATCGCGAATGGTGCAAAAGTCATCATCTCTTCTCCGACGCCAGATAATACATGCGAGAGCGGGACTTGCAGCTATAGCCCAAGCAGGTTCACAGGGTACTGCAAGATCGTTGTGGAGAATGCGGGGTCAATGGCGAGCTTTGTAGATCATGGCCAGTATGTCGCAAATGAGTTTGCGAAATTGGGCGCAGATGTAGTGAAGGGGTATTATCCAAAGGACCATACGCATACGAGTCCTATTGGGGCAGATGTTGTTGCTGCACAGTTTGTGAAGGGTGTGCTTTGTGCGAATGATTCATTCTCAACTTATGTGAAGAATACAACGGCGAGCATTGATGGGAAGTGTTTGTAATTTCGAAAGGCACTTGAAAAAGACCACCTCATGGAACATAATTCATTGATGGTGCCAGGAAAGTTGCAGAAGCCAGATTAGATGAAGCGAGGGGCAGACTTATGATGTCGCACAGAATAACAAAAAGAGGCCGCTCTGAGCCCTGACAATTGCCTGAATAGACCCAATTTTGGATAAAAAAGCATGAATATCTTACCTCGAAGGCTTTGATCGAATAATAAAATGAGTAAGACTCAATAGAGTAGGACAAGATATAATACTCAGGAGAATGTTAGTCTTTTCCTATTAATACATTACTTTTATATAGCTTATATAGCTAATATAATAATAGAAATAAATAGTTAAAGTATTATAAATTTAATTAAGTAGTATAATAGAATATATTTAAGACGATATATAATTCAAAGAGGATATTTTAGTACGACTAAAGCTGAAATAAAATAAAAAGTAGCAAGTAAGGCATTTGAGTAATAAAACAGTATACTGTAATTCTCGCAAAGAAGTTAGAGTAGAAGGAATGAACTTTTCAGATTTTCAGATGTTGTGAAGCTGTATAATAGACTAGATGGATTGTTCTCCTGGTATTGTCGATTTTTGTAGCAGAAAAATTAATTAAATGATTACGAAAGATAAACCAGTCCATCTTTCGCGTACTGTGATTTTAGGACTTAGAAGTTGCTTGCAGGGATGTGGGCATTTGACCCTGGCCTCGTCGACTGAATTTTGACTTGACGAAGTCAGCCAATGCGCCGTCCTTAGGATTGCGACTAGTGCGTGTACTTTAGATACCAATGAGATAATTTCACGGCCGTTCCATTAATGAGCGCTGGGAGCCTTCTAAGCGTAGATAGAGCTTCAGATTTGGAGGAGGCGCAGAGTTGGGCGCGTGGCGCTGGTGGCTTTCATCAGCTGGACCGCCAAAATACACAGCCGCAGAGAAGGCATTTTCTTCAATAAATTCAGGCGTCTCGGCAAGTCCTTTAGCTTTTACCCTGTTCTTTTCTTGACGTACCGTGCTCATCAACGCTCTGCAGATCTTCTCAGCGCACCATGGGTGTCCCTCAGATCGTTATTAGCGCTGAAGATCTTGAAAAAGGGCCACTTACGGAAAAGCATGGTCGGCCACAGGACGGGGCTGGAAGCACTCTTCCAAACGCATACTACGACATTGTCGGACTCAAGTTGCAGCGCCGCCCGTGGCTAGAGTGTCTTCATCAGTTTATGAACCCCGCTACAGAGGGTTTCGCAGTGCAGTCCTTTAGGAGAATGAACGATTTCGATATCAAAGTAATTCATATTAAAGAATCTGGAAACCCCGACCCAGCAATAAAATGTTCCTGTCCGGAAGAGTTCAAGCAGTCGGTCAGCGAAGAAAATGAACGAATAGGCACACTCATTATTGCCAAAGGCCTCTCAAGGTCAATGATCGAAGTGTTAGGAACTACCTACGAACTTGAGCCAGAATTCTTTGCCAGCTATTTAGCAGGCACAGAAATGTTTCGGCAGGGCCATTATGAATCACCACTTGTACGTCTTCCTGCAAGATCGCCATACCTTCTACCAGATTATATCCGGAAATCTCCATTCTATACAGCAGAATATCGGCGGCCGTATCATATCGAAGGTGGATTTCAGATGGTTTGCAAACTCAGGGTTAAGGTTACCAATATCACTCGGGGTGTATCAAATGTACACCATAACCTTCCTGATGTTTTTGTCGGTGAGAAAATCTCGGTATATAAGAAAACGGGCTCAAAAATCGGTATGTAAAGCCTTATAAAGTCAGCAACTGATTCAATTTACATGGAAGCTTAACGTTGTGTTCATTACTAGGAATCATTCTTACCGATCAGCTCCTTTCAGATGTTCCTCCTGCATCCCATATCCCAAACCCAGTCTCACTGCTCGATGATGGTTGTGAGAACTTTGACACCGACACTTACCGGCAAATCTCTGCTCGGCGGGAGTTGATCTCATGGATCCAACATCTTACGCCGGACGAAACAAAGGCTCTATTCAACGACCACGCACAACTCTTCCTCCAGCCTGTCCTAAAGATCGTAGAACGCCACAGCGTAATGTTTCTTTTGCACGTCCGGTATATAATGAACCGCGTCCTCATCCGCAACTGCGATGCCCAATTTCCCAATAGCATCCCATTCTTTCTGTCGATCTCGCGCTCCCTTCACCGGTTTATTCACCAGCATCAAAGACTCCTATGCAACTCGCTAGCAATTGCATCTCTCCGGGGCGGCGACGACATCTCAGAGCAGAAGGAGGACTTCGCCTTCCTGGACGGGCAACTGAGTAAGGCGCTAAACGCTCTCGAAGAGGACGTGAAGTTCTTGGTTGGGGAGGCTTCGGTGCGAGAAGGGAAGATTGTGGGATGGGTGTCGAAGTTCGCGGCCTTGTTCCTCCCTGTCTCGTTGTTGGCGACGATTTTGTCAATCAGCGACCCGGGATATGTGAAGTGGGCTATCTTGGGGGGGTTGAGTGTGCCATTTGTCCTGATCTCAATTTACCTCATGTTCATGTTCCCGACTTATTTCGATGGCCTTGATTCTTAGCCTGAGGAGGGCTATAAAGTCAAAGTATGGACCTATCTTGAGAATTTCGTTCCACCTTCTGTCTCGCTTCTCCATTATATAGCCCTAAGTAGTTTTCTTTCAGGAGCTCATTTTCCAACTAATTTAATCACGATATTTGCCGTTTACTTTACTAGTAACCGTTTCAGTATTCGTTGATGTTGTGAAGCGGATTTGATTTACTGCGCCAACTATTCTATTGAGATTGCCAAAAGACATACCGCTCTTACAAGAGTCATACGATCGCAGCAAGACAGAAAGGAATCCTGAGGACTTGGTTATTCTGACTGGTGTGGCGGTGGTCTGGGGCGAGACACAAGAAGCGGCAGAGCAGAAACACAGAGACGTTTCTTCGCTCTGGCCCATTGAAGTTGCGGTCACAACCTTGGCTTCAATTTCCTGATAAGCGAAGTTGCTCTCGACGCTCTTTTACCTCAAAATTATGATCGAAGCAGTGGTGGAGGTTTCAGATCGTCGGGAAGAGCTGCCGCTATTGCCTCGTTTGCCAAAGCTAGTAAATTGACTCTCAGGCAGACTGCTGAGCGCTGTCCTATTGGCCTTTGACATCGTCCGCTCGTGGGAGTTACTCAGCTTTTTGCTGATGACCTGTAAGCATGGCTCGAGGCAGAGGCTACGGATGGTTTTGCTGTCATCCAGCCTCTGATGATAAATGCCCTGCGTGACTTTTCTGAACATGTCATTCCTGAGCTGGTGCGTCGGGATTTGTTCCGGTCAGAGTATGAAGGAAAAACGCTCCGAGAAAATCCAGGACTACAGAGGCCGAAAAATTATTTCACAGTCTTGAGACGGGTGTTTTGTAGTAAGGTTGGGGCGGGTATGCCGGTCATGACGACAACCATTGGCTACCCAATAATCAAATGTTCGTATACTCGTCATTTTATAGAGCTCAAAGCACTTTCAAAGTTTCAGATGACTCCTAATCCTTTGAATCAAATGACTATAATCTACCTTAAAAAAATCATACAACAATCAACACAGTAGAAATTCGAAATAGAAAGCAAGGGGATCACCAGAAACACCGCAAACTACCACTCACTCAACATCCGGACTAACATAGCTTTCAAAATGCCCCAAAGGCCATTGCAATCAATCCCCCGAAGCCAGCGATCCCAAATCCCACAAACAAAGTGATGACTTTGAAGATATCGCTGCTCAAGGGGGGTGTATTTTTAGATGAGTCGCTCTTTTTCGTTACATCACCAAGCACTGATGAAACAACGCCTCCAACGGACCCTTTAGTTGTTGTGGTTGCAGTAGCGACTGATGTGATAGTACTACCTGCGGCGATCGATACGCTCAGTGTTACGCCAGCTGCACCCGTGGGAGTTGGTTGTCCCAGCTGTAGATCGAGATATTAGCAACCATTAACAGAACTAGCAAACCGGGGGGGTTACATTTTGAGCCGTGAAAGTGGCAGGAATGTCTGCAGCTGCACTATCGCAAGCCATATCCTGGGTTCCAATTTGGTTCACAAGACAACAAAAATATCCAGACCCCGCATCTTCGCTTGTTGAGTTCCATAGAACCCAGAAGCTATCGGCGCAGAATGGATTTAGCTGCAGTGTATCGAGACAGCTCGAGCCTAAACAGTTCAGCAAGTCGCACTCAAATCCGGGTCGTGCTTTACTATACGCAACTCACCTTTGGGGCAACATGTTATCCCATTAATTCCGCCAGTTCCTTGCTGCTCGAAGCCGTTGGGACAGCAGAGATGTGGACCTCCACCGAAATTATTTCCAGCATCCATCTCAGTTGTTCCAGCAGGGCAGTCATCGTTGTTATCAGAAATCAGAAGGGCCCATCCGCCGCCAGCGTAAGGTGCACGTTGTCCAAGGCGAATGGCAGGGTTGATGCTGGCTGCAGTTACAGTTGCAAGTGACAAAACTCGTGCAAGCAACATTGTGTAGATTGTACTTTTGAGTGAGAGTTAAGATATGAGAATAATGATCGTCAGGTGAGTTAAAAAAAGCTGAGAGGGACTGGGCAACGGACATGATATCTTTGGTGCTTTACTACTTTTATCTTCAGTCAGTCACAGCCTCCTGTTTCAGCCTCGCTCTTCAGCCCCAAAAGGCCACAGAGACCTTTTCACCTCGTTCAATGGATGCCCGACAGGTCACATCTGAATTTCCGTCGCTTGTACTCATTGGCTGTGCAAGGTTTACACGAACTTCTTCTCTGCTCACCCTTATTGGCCCCGAAAAGCGAAAGATATTCCTCCCCTACTTAAGACTTTGATTGGAGAACCACCTAGCTTTGACACTTGCTAACTTTAGATGGCCTCTTCGGTCCCTTTACTGCAAAATTTCTGGCAATCTTTGATAAATTATGGAATAAGAGAGGCTGACCAATAAAGCTTCTGTACTAAGTGGGGTTTATGGCAAGTATCTTGACTTACGGTAAAGCAGCGGAAAGGAGTTATGGAAGATGCAAGTTATGGATGAAAATCCTTCTTCAGCTTGGTACTTATCCGGCGGCAACAGTTGGATCAACGGGCGTTCTAGGGTGCGCTGTTTCCTTGCCCCTGTTGGACACCATTGAGTTCCAAGCCCTTCAGGGCTGAGATTCGTCCGCAAAGTTTCGTGTGTGGGCTAAATCCTCAAGGGTAACTTCTGTTAAAAATATTAGCACGCATTTGAAACATTTTTTGTGTAGAAGAGGACTATGAATTTGGCTCAGCGTAACGGTTAGTGCACGAGGCTAAACCGCGGGCAATGAAACCACAGCACGGGAAACAGGTTTCCATTACGATCCCGTATTACTCCATTACTCATGGGTCATGAACCTATTTCGGAGCCAACCCAGCATTGTTATCCTCATCCTCATTATTCCAATATGCTGATCAGCACCCAAACATCAAGCAAAAGTCCATGCTCTAGAATCAACGCACGTGGATATCAAGTTTTACCAGCTGAAATAGCTCTGATCAGATTATGAAGGGGGGTGCCTGATGTAGTCTACATAGATATTACTTTTGAAGTTAGACCTTTTAGATTCATGGAGTTAACATTTACACCACTTAAGACAACCAACTCAAATGATTGTTATTGTCTTTTCCGGCCACTGTTCAGATACAAATGCAGAACGTGTTGCCCCCATACCCCATCGCTCGTACACATTCGAATCTATAGAGCTGATAACTACAAGCAAGAAGTAATATTCTAAGGGACCGGAGACTCTGAGAGCAGTTTCACCGAGAAGGAGCCAGTAGATGTTGGGGGGCGGGGGCTCTCGCGGATAATCCGGGTAAATAGTGTATTCACGCCCATGTCCAAGTGTTCTTAATTGGAAAAGATTTTCCGCGATATGGCCTCTAAGGCAAATCCATCCTCGAGAAACCTGGCCGAAAGGATCACCAATGGGCTGTACAAATGCGTCTAGAACCTCAACCCTTTTGATGGCGGTGATGCTTGGCCAAGTGATGAGAAAATTGACGTCGCTGTTGACTGAACACCAAGACCACGACGGCGCAATATAGTCCTTGGGCTTCTCTATGCTCTCGATTTCAAGTCGTCTGAACCAGCATAAAGTGTACCAAAGACCTTCGAGCCAAAGGCCTGCTAGGTACGGAGAGCACAAATCGTCTGCACAAAGTTTTGCTAAGGCGGATATCGCAGGGAGTCGGTCAGTGGAGAAGGTAATCTTAGCACGAGAGTAATTTCTGACAACTAAGCACCAAGCATGGAGACGATCTTCTAGCGTCTCTTGGGATCGCATTTCAAGAAGTTGGCCAGGTATTAGAGCGCCATGCAATCGGGGCACCATGTCTTCTCCAGCAAACCCCTCTCTGCATTCCCAAAAGAGTTGATTCCGTGTGAAATGGAGATTGCGCCGCGATAGAAATCGCTCCTGAAACGCCCAGGCCCGACCAGCTAGATGAGTAGAATCCAGATCATGATGGTCAGAAAAAGGCCAGGAAGGGACGTATAAGTAGCTTTGTTGGCCACTGGATAGTACGCCATTAATGCAAACCATCCGCTCCGCCTCAAATACGGGTTGTTTACTAAGATCTTTGAAGCAACCGCCCTCCGAGTTTGGGCTCCAGTCAGCTGAAATCGTCACATGAGTGTTACTATAAACGTATGACATGCGGGCAGCTTCACGAGCCCAGTCCTCTTGTGAATCTTGAATGATACACAAACTATCAATCCAGAGGTACCGGATCGAGAGAAAGCGACAAACTGCAATAGCATCACGGTAGGTTTGGGGAAGGCCTGTGTATAAAATCCTATCCCTTAGGTTATGAATGGTGCGCGTAGTTGCTTGGCATTTTGTGTCGCCACCCCAGCAGTGACTAAGCGTTGCAAAGGGACTGCCAGGAGCTGGGCTTTCTATGAGTCGAATATCCGGACAGTCGTCGCCAAAAACTCGCAAGTCAAGCAATCGAGTTGGATAGAAAGTGCTCCTCTCGTCAATTGCATCTGCCAGGTCTTGAGGGGTGTTTCCAGATCGCCGTGGCACAAAAAGGCTTTGGTGGCATTTATGGTTCTCAAGACAATGCCTGAGCCAGTTCTTGGCAACGGATAGAGTTTCTTGAGGGCCGCTTGATGCCATCGATCTTAACGTCGGGAGACCATAATCAACTGCGGCGGGATCTCCTACGAATGTTGGAGCAAAACGTTTGTATCAAAGGCATCTCGATACTGACCTTCCTCAGTGACAACGGTCGTGGTAGGTCTCCAGTCCCCCATTCCCGAATCATTCATGAGATTCCAAGTAGCAAACCCCGTGAATGATTTCAAATCTCGAGATAATTTGACTCGAATAGGCTTTTCCTCCGCCGGATAGCGGAATAGATATTTGCATAGAAGACATGACTTCGAAGCCAGCTTCCAAGTTGTATGAAGAAAGCCATCAGGTGATGAGAGTGATTCAATGTTCATTCGGCTACAAGTAGCACAGATCTCTCCAGTAGCTCTAAACAGCGGCGGCATCCTCGTCTTATGGAAAGGCCAGAAATTCTGGCCCGGAAAGGTGAATGTGAGGACGAGGGCTATTAAATAAGGAGTTTTCTGGTCTCTAAAATGAGCACCACATAGATCTTGAGAAGTGGGATCAGTGTTCCGATGTGAGATGGTTGATGAGGTGAAATAGACGTGAAAGAGCATGTAAAGGCTGAGCGTAGTTTTAGGCACAAAGGCTGAGATTAGGCATCATTGACATGCACGTGATTTGGGCTACCATCAGCAATTGGCTGGTCAAATTTCCATAGCTTCATCGGACTGCAACTTCTTGAACAACTTAATAAATCGCCGAGAATTAGTTTTCTATATCCTCTAACCGTATATTTAATCACTGTAGTTTCCCCAGCCTCCTCTCAACAACTATGAGGCTGGATTCTAGCATACGTGGGAATTTGCGCCTAGTATTCGCATACTTTGTCCCGCCTTGAATTATAAGACGTAAGCCCTATCTGCAAAAGTCGTTGGGTATAAAGTAGCTAGTAAATATCGAAGGTGATATGCTTACCATTGGAAGAGTTTGAATCGGATTGAATTGGGCAGTGATTGCGATTGTCCGAACTTGCTTACGTTAGGTAAGCTAGGAAGTTCAAAGGCTTGGATAGACCAGCCAATCTTAAACTTGAGGAGCAAACTGAAATTTACAACGATAGTATGAGTAGAACAGAAGCAGCTCGACTCTTTTGGTTTATTTGAACTTCAAGGGGTCCGGATCCTAAAATTTGGTAAGCGAGAAATTTCAGGGGTTACTGTAACCTCCGTACTATTGTGCGAATTAGGTCCTATACTCGGTGTTGGAACTAGTAATTATAATGGTGCTATATCCACTAAATAGTCCAAAATGTTCTGATTGATTTACCTTTTATGTTAAATGTTGTTTATGTATCATTTGAGTTGGGGAGATCGATTAGACTGGAAGACAGAAGGTAGTACACTAATTCAGCTGGTCGCAACCCCAAACCGCATTAGCAGGACCGCCTTCTGGACTCCAGGCCTCCGCTTTGGGAGAAAGCACGAAGAACTCTCCTTCCAGAACTCAATACCGCTACGGATTTAGTTACTTTTCATTGATAACCCACGACCTGCATGAATTACCTCCAACTTGCCCCGAATGTATATATCCAGATAGAGTTTGAAATGTCGTACAACCGGAGGTCGCTCTTCCCGAGCAGACGATCTTCAGCGCTGCGCGCTCTCAATATTAATAGCTTAAGACACTCTCTGAAGGTGGGATGCGGTGCGACTTCAATACCCCGCAGGTTGTGTTACAGACGCAAGACACTTCGCAAACGACCAACTCTGTATCACCACTTCATCAACGGGTTCGTAAGCTTCCGAACCAACTCACCAAAACAGAGAGTTGCATGCAATGAAGATCTTGATCGACAGTGCTTGAATGTATAGATGTTGTGAAATGATCACGGTGCAGTTAATCAGCACAAGAATGCAGCTGAATCAGCATACAAGTCGCGGAAAGATGAACGCATTCCGCGCCTCAGTCCCCCAATATACCCAGGCGAGAATAAAAGCACTTCAGCGAACAACACAATCCCAAACCAACAAATCCAACGCAAAGGCTTAATAAGAAGCCATTACCTAACGCGGTTGCACAAACACCTCTCCTCAGCACGCCCCAGGCCTCGGGCCGCCATCCCATCCCATCGCAGCGTTCCGTTCCGTTCCACAAGGCACTCTGACCATCGCCAACGCCACACGGGCACTGAGGGGGCTATGCAAAAGCGCAGAAACGTTGCATTCGGCCCCGTTTCCTTATCTCGGCGTCACGACCGGGGCTGCGGGCCGAGAGTGGGCTGGTTTTGCGGCCCGAAAGGGAGCATGTCTCTGACGGATGGGGACCTGCCGTTGAAGATTATGGTGCATAGGTACGGGCGTATGAGTGGCTGGGGCTCGGGACGGAGCGAATGTCCACTCCGTCGGATTGAAGACCAACGAAATTTTGAGGTAGAGGCGCGGGAATAGATTATCTAGCTTTGAGGTTTCGAAGGTTTTAAGAAGTTGGGAGACTCTGCAAGTGTCTCGGATTCGCTCCTGTTGTTGTTGTCGGCGGAGCTGAGAATTTGTTGATGCGCAGCACGGAGAAATAGTTTGTGTGTACTGTTAAAATTCCCAGGTGGATACTTGAGGACTAATGAGCTCAGATGAGAAGACTCCTGGATAAGTGATATGTTCTCAGATAAAGCTATCTTGCAAAGTTCTGTTTTTAATCAAGTCTATTCATCATATATTGTTGGCTAAGTTGCAAGGTATTTTTTTGAAGACTTAAAAAGTGATGCTATTCACAAGGACAGGGTCAAAATTTCACCTTTGGAATATATGCAATTCTCCATATTTTCCCCACTACTAGCACATATCATCACAAAGCATTCTGATGTAGGAAGTTAACCTATGATACCACTTATTTATCTTCAAAACTAGAATATGGATGGAAGTAAATTTCTTTGTGGTGAATCTCGAACTTTACTCAGAATAGTTTCTTTGTTACCCTACTTAGGAAGCAAGTCAAATACTAACCTTTTACAAGTACAAGCGGTTTCAAGTCAACATAATCTCTGAATATCGTTGAACATCCTCCTTCTTCATCAGTCTTGACGATGTCAACACCAACTCACCTGAGGAGATCAAGTCTTCCTACTCCTCGCTATTTAACAACAAGACCAACACTAACTCACCTCGAGATGTCTTTCGATAACCCTCCTCCATATCAACTCCCAAGCACTTCGACAATACCTCACCACCAGACATCAACCTTTGCAACTCCTCGTTATTCAGGAGCCATATCAACACCAACTCACCTCAAGATGTCCTTCGACACTCCTCCGTATCAATCCCAAAGCACGTCAACACCACTTCACCACCAGATATCAACATTCGCAACTCCTCGCTATTCAACAAGAAGATCAATACCAACTCACCTTCAGACATCAGCCTTCGCAACTCCTCCGCCTCCTTATCAATTCCCAACAACACCAATCCCCTCTCTCTCACCACCACACTCCAAGCTACAAACCTACTCCGACCCTTCCAACCATCCCAAAACACCCTCCTACAACCTCTCAATCACTCCCCTCCTCACCCTACAACACCAAATCCACCACCCCATCTCCGCAACCTACCTCTCCCCACAAACCACCAATCACCAACACCAACTCTACACGCATCTCCGCGCCCTCTACCAAAAATGGAAGCACCAAACCCTAACAACCTTCTACACCCGGATCAAATGTCCACGGTGCGGGGAGCTCCCGATTTCAGATCCTCTGTACCATTCCACCTCCTCCATTTCGTTACAGGATCTAAATCATAGCCTGCCTCGAGAAGCGCTGGTGTTGTGGCGCACGCTGAGGAGGGAGATGGAGGGAGTGGATTTATTGCGGGTGAGGCAGGGGCATTTGGAGTGTGTTGTTGAAGGTTTAAGGGAGGTTGAGAGATTGTTTTTGGAGGGTGGTGAGGGGAGTTGTGGGGAGGGGTGGAATGGGGGACGGGGTGGGCCGGCGATTTGAGGTTGAGAGGGGATGGAGTTAAGGGTGAGATTTGAGAGGAGAAAAATATATGCTATCCTTTGGGGAAAGTATCTGGAAAGTTAGAGAACAGTGAGCTCGGCCAGATATCTGGAGGCATGTGAAAGGCGCACCGAGGAAGTCCGAAATAGTCCAGACTCTGCATGAGACAAGCACAAGCACAAGGACAAAAAGAATTAAATCCGAAAAAGATTACAAACCTAAGATTCCATAAAAAAATAATCACTTATTTGTTTTCACCGCGGGTAAACACTGGCTCCTTCTCTCTCTTCCTCCTCCCCGAGCCGTCCACAAGTCCACCCTCTCATCCCCCTTCGGAGCATTATCCCGCGCACCATGCCCTGCCCTGCCTCCAGGCTCCAGCAAAAGCCGACCCTACCCCTTTCCTTTCCTTTTCCTCCCTCTGCTTTGCCTTCCCCAAGAAAAAACCCGAGTCAAGGGCTCTGCAAAAGCGAGTGAATCCGGTAACGCGATCGCAGCCCGACACGCATGCGTCTGCATCCGCGTGCTGCACAGGGCCATGCCTACCTACCAATACCCAATCCCCAGCGCGCGCTTGCCAACGACCCCCCGATTCCCCAACGACATCCCGATCCCCCCCATAAAACCTGACGTCAAGGGTTCCTCCTCTGGCCCCAAAAAGCAGAAAGATAGCAAATTTGTTGCCAAAAGCATGGAAAGGAGGGAAGAAAGTAAGCAGCGTCTGCGTCCTGTCCGCCGGGACCCAATCACAGCGCGCGGAGCAAGGGCGCGCGCAGCAGCGATAAGACAGCACCGTTTACGCACCAGTAAGCAGTTGCGCGCACCACTGCCGAGCCAAGACACACAACCCGCAACCCCCAAACATTGATCCTCCACCTCCACCTCCACTCCACCTCGCACACTCCCACAGGCTCCAAGCCCCATCAACGTCGAGACCCGCAGGTGTGGTCAGCGGCCCCGCCTCGTCCCATTCCGTGCGCACTTGCAGCAGCACCCTGTCCCCACGCGCGCCCTGGGGGCCCTGGGGGGGTCGCACCACTGGCCCGGGGCGCACCCGGATGCCCCGCGCTGGGGCGACTGGGGCGACTGGTGCACTAATCACGACGGCGCCAATGGGCGGCCCTTGCGCGCGGGTTGGGCCACTACCCACGAGCGCGAGCGCGGGGCGTGGTTGGTGGTCCTGGGCCTTCTGGAAGTGCGGTGCGCGTGCTTCTGCGTCGCGAGCGACGCAAGACTCAGCCCTGCGTCGGGGGTCTGATGTCTGATGTCACTCGGATCGGAGGGGGGAGGGGGGCGGAATACGAGCGTGGTTGTGCGCTGCAGGATGCTGTGTTGGGATGGTTGTGTGAGTTTGGGGGGATGGAGGGAGGAAGGGGACCCTGTGGGAAGTGCCGAAGGATGGAGTGCTGGAGAACTGAATGACGGAGGGAGAGTGGGGAGAGGGAGCAAAAGATGTAAGCAACGCAATGGAATTTTTCGAGTCGATCGCCCGGCCCTGTGTAACTGCTGAACGCCATGCTAAAGCAACGCTGCCTTAATATTCCATTCCCATTTCCAATTCCAATTCCATTTCCATTTCCATTTCCATTTCCACACCCCTTGCCATGCTGCAAAAACACCCCCCGAATTCCAGTTGCAGTGCGAAAGAAGAAAAGCAAACGCGAAAAGGTGGAGTACAGTCTGCCAGTGTTTTTTTCCTCAAGAGCAAAAAGCCTAGCCCGAAAACGACATTCAAGAAAGGGAAGCGCTCCGCCCGCTATGCATCACTGCCATCGCATTCTAGAACGAAGAAAGTGTTGTCACATGAGCTGATTAAGTGAAAAATCCCAGCGCTGCTGAGGAAAACGTAAATTCGTGCTGTTGGTTTTTTCCGCATCCGGGGCCATTGGGGGAAAAAGGGGGGGCGAAGGAGGTGAGATAAGGGGGGGTCAGTTGACGACTTTCAGCCCGCCGAAATCGACGCCGACCATGGACTTTGCGTCGGCGGGGCCGGCCAGGGAGCGAGCTTCTGCTATGACTTCATCTTCACTGCTGTTAGCAGGTGATTTCATGTTCATGATAAAGAACAGTGGGGTGAATGCAAGAAGAATGGGGGGGAAGTGAGAGAACAGGAATGGAGACATACCAACACTGCGTCCCCCGAAATCCACTACACCCTCTCTGGCCAGCGCTGCAACAGCATCCGTGGTCCAAATAATACAATCGTAGCCGCCCAAGACCTCGTTGCCCTTCTTCGGCCCCAATTCTCGCTCCCGAGCTTCCTTTCCTAGTGGCACCGAGGCCAGGATCTCTCGGATGCGGGAGAATTGGTCGGCGATGGGGGCCAGTGAGGGGTCCAGGGTGCCGAGACGATAGAGTAAGACCAGTGAGTGGGAGGTGGAGACATCGCGGACAGCGCGTTGGTCCAGATTCCAAGTGGACGCAGCGTATGCGGCGTGGAAGAGCGTTCCACTAAAATTGAACGAGGTGTCTGACTCTGTGGGGGTGTGAAGAGGCGGGTGAGTGAGGAAGAGGCCTCGATGCTGGAGATTGTTAACTCAGTGAAGGATAAAATTGAAGATAAAGATGAAGTGGGGGGTGGTGAACGCTCGAGGGTAACTTCTCCATTCGATGGAGCCCCCACTGTTGAAGAATGGGGAATCGTGTAACAGACACCAATGAAATGAGTTCACATACGTAGTCGTCGACTTGCGGAGCATTGAAGGTCATGTAGAGGCTGTTACGCCGGATCTTGTCGACTTCTGAAGCGGAGGACTTAGTTCCATTGGAAACTTTTACCCCATTCAATCCGTGGCATCCGTTGGTGACTTCATCGTTGGCCATCTTTCGCTGAAGGAACGAGTTTGAGGCTGCGTCCGAGGACGTTGGAGTGGGATCTCCCCGTGATGCCGTACGAGATCTTGACTGCTGAGGTCTGGATCTTCGGGTGGTGGTAGGAGATGCGTGGTGGCGAGGAGAGGGAGACGTATTATAAATTGAGGACTGCATTTTGTCGACGACACCGATACACCCTCTCTGAACGACGGCTGCAGGAAGTTTGATAAAGGATCGAGAAAATTTCACTCCTCTCGATCATCTTCAACACGCCGAGTCCACTGAACACCGGTAGCCAACTAACACACAGTAATTAGGGACGAAGAAGCAAGTGGAGGCGGAGCTGGTACCACGCGACTAGCTGAGGTGATGAGGAACGACCGAGGCAGCAATTCTGTCATGTACTGTATTTGCAAGAATGAATAGCAAAGATGCATTAAGTAAGATATTAGTCTCCGATGATGTATATTGAGGTGCGACACGTGGCAGCCAAAGAAAAGTGACCAACATCCTATATATAGGCACGAAGGACTAACATTAGGAGTCGGCCAACCTTTTCTTGGCTTTGGAAGAAAAAGTGCGCCGCCACGCCCGCCGAAGTCGAACGGGTATTCCCAAGATCTGCCTCGTGATATGCATCCGCGGAAGCAGTTTCGATCCCGCAGCAGGGCCCTGGTCCCGGGATCTCAAGCCGGTATGTGAGGCCGATGTACGACGTTTCGAGGGAGGTCTAGCGCTGCTAGAAAGCGATTCGGGCAGGTTGCAACTGGGAGCTCTGAAAGGCCCTTTCCGCCCAGCGTGGCGGTGAAACCGAGGAGATTGTGGTTCGAAGGGTCAGGAGAGCCCTTGGTGTGCCTGTCCTTGCTGTGCGCCCGGCTTTGCTTGCCTGTGGCATGGAAGGGCTCGTCTCGGGGGAAAAGATATCACTTTTCAGATTGACAGAACGGGGTGTACGGGGTGTGCAGAATTTTGCAGTATCGCTGCATTGGGTAGCATCCAGTGTGCCCCAGTGTGCCTCTCCTGTGCTAGCCGCTGGAGAAAGGTCCTCGAGATCGGCCAAAGAGGGTCACATCGGTATCCGCTGCAGGTCGACCGAGCACGAACACCGCCATCACGCATCTCCCGGAGCTTCTGCAGGGGCGAGAATGTGACAGCGACGGGTAACTGACTCCCAGGCGCGGCAGAGGTCACACAAGGAAGTCGAACTTGTCCGCTTTATGGCCAAGCGCGAGTGCTGTTGAGTGGAGCAGCTGAAGGGATCTCAAGGATCTCAGGGAAGAACCGAGCAGATGTTTCGGGCCTTCGGGGCAAAGGAAAACCGGAAGCACCAGGAAGCACTCGCAGTAGCTGGGGCGCCCTGAGCGGTGGGATTCGTAAGGATAGAGGGGGGACTGTTGGGATAGTGATGGGGGCCATCACGCCGGAAGCTGGGAAGCTGTTCCCCCCGCGAGTGAGACTGGAGAAGTGGAGCAGGAAAGCAGCGCTATCTTGGATGCTGGAGCGAACGGGGCAGCATCAGGACAGTGGGTTCCAGGAAAAGGGGGAGGGCGTCGGCGTGGCGTGCAGCACCTGTCATCTATCACTTTCGTGACCTGCTGCGCCGCCCAGGGCCTATCACAGCCAAATGAGCAGCTTGGATATTCCCCGAGCACAGCTGAAAGCGGGCAGTGCTTCCCTCAAACCCCTCAAACATGAGGAGACAACAAAAGCAACGAGCCCGACGGAGTGGTTCTTCCTTGAAGACAGATCGTGGTTGCGTGCCGTGTCGGCGTGTCGGCGTGTCGGCGTGTAGGTGGAAGACGGGAAGAGAGGTGTCGTTGTGAATAGTTACACGTAAAAGTGTAAAACGGGAGACGGAAGAGGTTGGGGGAGGCTGGAGGCTGGAGGCTGGATGCTAGGGGAGGAACCTGACTCCCGCCTCGCCTGGCATGGCATGGCATGACCTGGGGGCACGACCTGGGAGCACGCGGCCGCTAACGAGTTAACGAGTTAAGGCCCCAGCCTGGCGAGCGAGAATGCAAGCGCAACCAGGGCCATAACCTGGCCTGGGCTAGAGGGGCAACCAGGGCCAGAGAGGCTAGAGAGGCTAGAGGGCCAGAGGGGCCAACCTTAAATTCCACGCGGCAAATGCCCTGGGGGTTTGGGAGGGGACAGCGGCAGCGGCAGAAACTGCAATCAATCATTTATGCATCACCCCATCCCATCCTCTCCAACGTCATTCTATCACCACCACAACCTCTGCGTGTCTGCAAGTCTGCATCACACGACCCGAAACCGAAGTGATATCGGTGCGACGTGCGACCATGGCGCAGGCGTCGGCGTCTCTGAGCCAAGAAGACCTCAAGGCTCTCGAGCAGGCACGGCAGCGGCTCTATCAGCTGTCCAACAACATCGCATCCCTCAAGGGCGACATCCTGCGAAGCAACCCTCTCCCGCAATGGTACGCGGGCCGGCACTTGCAGCCTCATCCCTCGCCCGTGCTTAACATCAATGCTAACGGGGTGTTCATGCAGGTCGTCTCTCCAGACCTCCGCCGCCATCCTGGCCAGCAACGTGGTGGCTCTTACCGCCCACCTCAACAATCACGCCGAACTCCTCAGCAAGACGGTCGTCTACCCGTCCACCAACTACCCCGGTCGCACACAGGAGGGTCTGTTGGGGCAGCTGCTGCGGAAGAAGCTGGAACCCCACGTGGAGACGTGGGTGGAGGAGGGTCGTGATCTCCAAGGCGAACTCAAGACCGGGCAAACAGAAGAGGCGCTGCTGAGCTGGGCCAAGGAATGGAGCAGCGAGCGAATATCAACATATGCCTCAGAAGAGGCGGGAGAGGACTACACGGTGGCAGAGAGGGAGATGGGCATTGAGAATGTCAGGACTGGATTGAAGCGCAAGCTGGAAGAGTCCGACAGCGAGGAAGAAGACGAAGACGACGAAATGGAGGATGTTGGAGTTCAAGTCACAAGTGCGCGTAGATCCAGCATGGGACAAGTGGAATTTGGCATGAGTGAGGTCAAGAAGGATCCGAATGGCAAGGCTAGGAGTGTTGAGGATATACTGAGGTTCGCGACCAGTGGGATTGACCTGGGTCCCATCCGCCGATGATTGGACGTCATTACGACCGACTTTCTAGGGCACCAAATACGCGGAACATCAAACTCGACTACAACTTAGTACAGTCAGCAAATCCTTGGCTAAACGAACAATCTAATTACTGGCCGGAATTCAATGCCTCGATCAAGGTATACATCAGTCAGATATCACGTACGGAGTACATCCTTTTCGAGTGGCACCAATATCCTATTTGCGCCCGGCCCGATAACCAGCTTGACCCCCACGAAGCAAGAGGTTCCCTGTACACGGCCCAGAAGTCACAAATGGGCTGCCACGTTGGCAAGGAATACCCCGCTGCTGGGACCACAACCCAAAGGGCTGTTAAAGTTCATCAATCAGAGGCGCCAAGAAATACAGCCACGCCAGCCATGACTGTTGGTGGCTCCCTGAGACGGCGAGGTTCCAGGGGGGGTGAACCGCCATTGGGCACTTTTCGCGAAGGGCTGACCTGAGGTCAGATCTTGGCTTGTCCGACTGCGGCTGAAAGGGGCCTAGATTGACCGACCGCACAGTCAGCGCTGGAGTAAGGCTGGCATAAAGACCGACTCAACTCTATGTGAATTCCACTTTCTCTTTCTTTTATCTTTTGCAAACTGTTTCTGTGTGCATCAGCCATTGTTCATTTATCTTGTTGATTGGATAGTCTTCAATCTCTGGTTTCCATTCACGAGGTTCGACCGCCCCCGTTTGACCACGTGACCGCGACCCTGACCACCTTCAATCTCTGGAGTGTCTTCGGAGGAGCCTTTTAAATCTCATAATGGCTTCAATAACTACTCAAATGCCCATCGCTTCAACCAGAGCAATGCCCGACTTCAGTTTCCCACCAAAGTTCACCTCTTCCGAAACCTCCGCTTCTGTCCAACAAGCACACATCCCAAAGTCACCTCCCCACTTCGGCTTCCCCTACTTCCCACCACCACCAAACCCCGCTCCCACACACATGCCAGACATCACCTCTCCCATCACGCCCCTCCCACCCAGCCTCCACCTGCCCACCAAGCCAGCATCAACCTCCCCATTCCTCACCATCCCCCTAGAACTGCGTCTCCAAATATACACCCACGTCCTGCACTCCCACCCAATCCACCACGCGCACCTCGCGCCCCTCGACCCATCCCCCTTCGCGGGCCTCAACACATCAGAATTCCACTCCACACAGCTCGCCCCAACACTCAACAGCGAACGCTCCCGCGCCTCCGAGATCCGCACTCTAATAACGCACCTCGCGCCCACCGCCCAAACAGCCCAGGACCTCGCCGCGCTGTACCCGCTCTCGAAACCGACGTCCCTCACCTCATCATCCCGGGAGCGCGTGCAGGGCAAGATCCCGACCGCGTTACTGCTGTCCTGTAGACAGGTGTTCGAGGAGGCGAAGATGGTGCCGTGGGAGAGCAACACGTTTGCGTTCATCAACTGGTTCTGGTCGGGCGTGTACGCGAGCCGACAGTTCACGCGGAGTCTGAGGCCGTGGCAGAGTGATGGGATCAGGTATGTGGGTGTTGAAGTCCTGGCGCGCGATTTGAGGGTTGATGGTATGGCGAGGATTGGGGGCGGGATTGGCGGGGCGAGTGTCAGGGGTAGGGAGATGGGGGAGTGGTGGGAGCTTTGTGGGTTGTGGAGGGGGGTTTGGGGACTCAGGTTGGGCGTTAAGGGCGCGGTGGGCGAGAAGAAGATTGAGGATGGGAAGGCCGGGTGGAATGGGGAGCTTGGACCTCTTAAAGATGAGCAGGAGAGGGGGGTGCTGGATGTCAGCGCTGAGTGGGTGGCTGATGGACTGCTGAAGATGAAGAGTCTGCGCTGGGTGGAGATCGAAATCGAAGACGAGGATGTGTCGCAGGAAGCTAAGATTGCGTTTTGCGGCGAGCTGGAGGCTGCATTCAACACCATCCACCCCGCAGAGCAAAGAGAGAGCAAGGAGGAAAAGAGGAAGGTCAACATCATCCTCATCTCGCGCCTGCCGGCGCCAGAAGAACCTGTAAGCAACAAAGATTTCACCTGGTACGGCGGCACCGCCGACGACGACTCGGTGTGGGGACTGGACATGTAAGCCGCTCCTAACCTCCTTCTCTTCCTCTAGGTGGCCGCCGAGATCCTGAGCCCGGAGGAAGCGGGCTTTGAGAGATGGCTGTTGATCGGTGGTACAGAGTTGATCGCTGTCTTTGCAAGGTCGTTGATGTGCTGTGTTTTCGGTGGTCTGCGCTTGACTGGGCGGCTGAGGCTGCGCGGTGGTGAGATGGGTGCTGCGTATAGGCTTTGGGGGGTTTGATTGGATACTGAGGTAGAGGGTGCATGGTTTTGGGTGCATAGCAAGGAGTTCTAGATGTTTTGTTTGAATTAATTGCATCAGGATGCTATCTTTAGTCATTCATGCAAGCTTGGTTAAAGCTCAAGTCGCAAGCCTCACAGCTCAAAAGTACTTCATAGCAACCATCGCGTGCTGGTCGCTCAACTTCCAATTCCCGCTTAGAATCTCAAAAGTTCTGTTCATTCGCCAGCTGTTCCTTCTCCTTAATCTCACATAACATACACCCAAATCCTTACTCGCTAATCGGCACACAAATCTCCCGCCCAGGTACAAGCAACCCACAATCCATCCCATGATTAAGCCTGACTAAATCCTCGACCATCGCACCCCGCGCATGCGCAATATCCCAGCACGAGTCCCCAGGCTTAACCAGGTACCGCAGCGAGCTCTCCGCACACGCGAACGCTTCCGACGCGGCCGCTGAGCCGAGGAAGCGGTACAGCGCGAGCAGACACACGGATACCAGTAGGAAGAATGGGAGGATGTACCGCCAGGCTTCGTTGTAGCTTTTGCGGAGTTCTTGCTCCTGCTTACTGTTAGTTTCATTAATTCATGAAAGAGGGGAGAGGGAGACGTACGTTCTCTAGTGTCATGGGTTGGTAGCCGCTGCCGCCTGGGTCACGTGGTTAGTTTTGACTACCATGCCAAAGGGGTTTGAGAATGGTTGATTGGGAGAGGATTTACTTCGATGCAACACCCCATATCGAGCGCCGGGCGCGCCTTCCCAGTAGCCGCCGTCTTGGTCGCGGTAGCTGTATGTTTGCGTGTCGGCGTCGTAGCCTACTCGCTGCATTTCATCGGGCAGGCGAGCCTCGTCCTCTGAACCCTCCCCGGACCGGCGACTCATGTTGGATGTTGGATGAATGGATCGATGGATCGATGGAGCTGCTGAGATGTGTGGTGGTAGGTGTTTGGTGGTTGGGGTGGATATTGAGCTGACGATTGTGATGTTTGGTGAGGTGAGGTTGTCGTCTGAAACATGGCGGCTGAGCAAGCGAGGGGGCTGACGGTGGCGAGTCACGTGGGGTCATATCATGAGTCTACGCTCATGATTGAACCGTGCTAGGCATGCTGCTGCAAAGTCGGCCTTGATGGCTCTCCCCATAATGGCCGGGATATATGGGCGACGTGATGTAGTAATAGAAGGTCGCTTCTGACGATGTGGTTTACTACTAGAAAAGTTAGACTCTAATCTCATATTCGCTAGTTCCAGTTTAATATCTAGACGTGAGAAGCTCTGCTTTAACCTGAGCTGAGGATGAGGATACCTGAGCTGATGATGAGCACACCACGCCCTACCTGAACAGAGCCTGAACAGTACTTGAGCAGAACCTGATTAGAGCTTGAGCATCCTGAGCACGCCCTGAGTGTCCTGCGCACCGTAATGTGAAACCCATTTGGGCCTCTAGTATGCCCCAGCTACAGTTTCTTCACTGAATTTTTACTTAGGATCCGTTTCTGCTCCCGTGCAGGGTTCCTGCCGGAGCTGGTTTTGGATCCCATTTGTCAAAGGAATTGATTGCATCGGTTGTTGGGAACGAAAACTGAATTAAAATTTGCTTTAAAACCGGTAACAGGTCGAGTTAGGCTATAATACTAGGGCGAAAACAAATGTTTGAGAATCCAAAACCATAGAAAGAAAAAGGATGTGAGAACTAGAGATGAAAGTGTGATATGTCACGTGCATCGCCTAACCCCCCTATTCGCTATCGACGGTAGGGCCTCTGATTGGTGAAAATTAGGCTAGCCTGTCGAGCTAATCGCCTCTTTCTGCCTAATGAAATAAACTCGCTCTAGAGACATGCAGTGCAATTCTTTCCGATAGCCCAAAGCTCAAGTCATCCATAATGCGATCGAACCTCTGTCAGTTCTGCTCCACCATCGATTTTGACTACATCCGAGTTCCCACAGCCGGCCAGTTGCGCCTCCTCTCCTCGGGCCACAATGTTACTGGCTCGAAGCCCTTCTGCCACGAGCCTGACAAGGAGCCGTATCCTAGTTGGACACTTGGCTCCCTGGCGCGAGTACGGGCATCCGCCAGGGAGTGCCCACTGTGCACAGCGGTAGCCGAACTAGCAGAGAAGATTAGCAGCTTGTCTAGTAATGTCTTGACTCCAGAGACCGTCTGCAAGGTCATCTGTAGGTGGAGTGGCGGGTTCCAAGCCCCAGCTGGTGCAGAACTGTCCGAGGAGCTAATTCGCCAGATGGCAAGCAAGAGAACGGAGGATGTTTCTTTCAGCCTTAACAACTTGTCTATCCACTTTACGACGCAGCCATCAAACGATTTTAAATTGAACCTAAAGTCAACTAAGATTGTAACCTGGTGGATCCAAGCGTATAACCCAGGGCACGCAGGAGAAACTGCGGTGCCCTTCGATGATAGTCACGTCGCGGATGATTCCCTTCTCTTCTGTGGGCGTCCGACATCGCCTATGGTGCCGATGGATTTGCTTCTAGCATGGATGAGAGAGTGTAAGATTAATCATAAGTATCATTGTGCGGCAAAAGTCAAACCCAGGTAAGAGAACCGTGCCCCGTCGTCGTCAGAAGCATTGCCTATGCAATCAAACGTCAACAATTGTCTCTTATATTCTATGCACGGCGGGCCAGCTCAACTAATTTACGTCCCAGAAGAGTCGACGTCTTCCGGCTGATTGACGTAAAGACTAAGGCGGTCGTGCGATTCACTGATGTCGATGTTGCAGAGTTTCGATACGTGGCATTGAGTTATGTCTGGGGCATGGCACAAAGGCTGTCTATCCGGCGCGAGAATATGATGAGGCTCGGCGCCCCGGGCTCCTTAGTCGGCAAAGTCTCCAAAACTATCGAAGACTCTATCTCTCTGACAGAGTCCCTTGGCGTCCAGTACCTCTGGGTAGACGCTCTTTGCATCCTCCAGGATGACACATCCGATAAGCTCAACCACTTGGCGTTCATGAGCTACATCTATAAATGCGCTGAGCTTACTATACTCGCTGCCTGTGGGCGGGATGCCGAAGCGGGCCTACCTGGCATTCGAGAACCCCGTGTTTTTCAACAGCACATCATCAAAGTCCGAGATGACACAGCAGATCAACCGCTGGGAATGCAAATCATCACGTCACCAACCATCCGATTAAATGATGTCCAGTCTTGCCTCGAAGGTACTGTATGGTCAACACGTGGATGGACTCTACAGGAGAAGGTTGTCTCGCGCCGTGTCTTGATCTTCACCCCATCTCAGATTTCGTGGAACTGCCGGACAACCGGCTGGGCCGAGGACATTTTCCTAGAGACCAGTCTCGCGCGGCCAACAAACCGCATATGGGAGGACACCATGCGCTTCCTTAGCGACGCAGAGCGTGAGAGCGCTTGGAACGACGATGTCAATGTCGCTTGGGATACGCTCCGCATGCTGGTAGATAATTTTTCGCACCGGCAACTGAGCGAGCCTGGGGATGCGTACGACGCGTTTTGCGCCATTGCCCAGGAATTCCAGTCTTTGACACATGTAAGCTCCATCTGGGCCCTTCCAGTGACCCGGTTCGAGCTTGCGCTATGCTGGACGAGGACCCAGGGGAGGCTTGTGCGACGGACGGCGCTGACCAGCCTGCCCATGACCACGCTGAAATGTTGCGTCGCATTTCCAACATGGTCGTGGCTAGGGTGGATTGGAGGTGCATCGCTACCTATTACAGACCAGTACGCCGACACTGGGTAAGTCATATATATGCTTTGCATGTTTAAAAGAAGGTCCCTAAGTAAAGTGTTAGAATGAGTCCGGAGATCCTCTGCTTTATTCTCCGAAACTCCCCTCTACGCGTGGTGAAAGTCATACAAGTCACGGGTGATGAGACTGAAATTCCGACACCAAAACTTCCTCCCGGCATCTCCCATAGTCCGCTCGCGGTCACTCTTGAGACTGTGCTAGCTGAGCATCCCCACTTCACGCGCGAGCGCCTCCAGCAGACACCGGACAACCAATTACTTTGTTTTTGGACGGAAACTGCTTGTTTTTCCACTTACGGTCCAATTGAGGAGGTGAATGACACCTGGCCGGAGTCGAAATTCTTCCGCTACGAGATTCGAAATTCGGAGAGCCAAACTATTGGCCGGACTGACCTTTGCGTGCCCGACAACCCCGAGGATATGACTTGTATCCTAGGTGAAGGTGTTTTAGAATTTGTACTCATTGCCCGGAATGCAACCCAGGCTCATGTTGCCGAGGAACTGGTGCTAATGGTAGTGCGACGGGATGGGATTGCCAATCGGGTCACCACTGCGAATATTTTAGAAGAAGCGTGGATTGCGGCTAATACAAAGAAGGAGCTGTTAGTATTAGGATAGATGGAAGTAATTACCAATGCTTTAATCATAAATTATGCAAACCATGAGCTTTGCTACGAACAACATAGTTTACAACGACATCTCCAATTTTGAACGAAAAACCTGTGATGTAGTTGGGAAGGTAGCTTTTTCATTAAATATATTAATGCAGTCGTGCATATACATCTTATATGAACTATCCACATGCAACTTTTCCACCTACTGTTTAGAAAATTTCCCGTTACCTAGGCATGATATATTAATTACATCACTTATTAATTATATCGTAGAGTTAAAAGGATTTTGTAATCTAATTCAAATTCTAGATATGAAAAGATTAGGTTAAGGAAGAAAACAACCTTTTCTAAATGGGAAAAGGGGTAAGAAGCCAGCATCATTCCAACTCAACCTTCCACTAACTCTTGAGAGGAGTATCCATATACTTACTCACGCCTTACTCGCGATTTAGACTTCATTGACCGCTTCTTCCTCACCTTCCTTATCTGCGTTTCATGATTAATCACCACAGATCTCAAAGCAGGTGGATGGCGCATTCTCCATTATGGGGTGGTGACCGTGCTCAAAACAATGTTCAGACTAGCGTGATAATGTACTGTGGTAGACCGTTGTGTTCAGGTTCTAGAATCTCTTGGTACATAGTCTCCTCCATAAGCGTACCAGGCTGTGATAGAAGCTGCTGCATCAGTTCGTCGTAAAATTCGAAACTGGTCATAATATCCCATATTCCCACCCGACCGAAGTGTCCGTCGCCATCAACCGGTTTGACGATTAGTCCGTATATGCTAACGAAACCCTCGACAATACTGGGGTATTCGATAACTGGCATGAAAAACAGAGGCTCCCTGGCGTCTTCACCGCCATGTTCAAGATCGAAGTATATCCCCTCCCCCATTCTTCCTTCCCCGAACCCGAACCGGGATATAAGATGCTTTTACTTTCCTTTGAGAAAAGTCTTCATCTGTGTTCGTCTGGTGTGCCCAAGAGTTCTTAAAGGGCGAGAAAAGAGATAATATGACCTTGCCCATGATCAGCGGACCACACTTAATCTCCAGCTTGGCATCCCGTAGCTGTCCCATAGCGTCGTCTCTCACCGGCAATACCTGAACAGTTTGCACTTCAATCAATGTAAACGAGTATTTCACTGATCTTTTATAGGTGATGTCAAAATCATACAGCCCCAAAAAGATAGGTTAATTTGTTGAGGCCCATGACCATGACAGGGCTTGATAAGATGACTGATCTTGGTCGGTGGTGGTGACGGCTGAAGTGCCTCTTCCGACCCTCCAGCAAAGTTGTTTTTCGATGTTCGACCTCCAGAGTCCTGCAACGTATTCGTCGCCTGTTGTGTTTTTGAAAAAAACGCGCAACGCCAGATATTGCAATGAGCTTGGCTTTGTTGAATGTTAACTTGGCATTCGAATAAAGGACGACGGCCTAAAAGTCAAATTAACTTGGTTTCAAAAATTTAGTACTGCATCTAGGAAGATGCTTAATGCCCGAGTTGTTGAGGGACGCTCATGAGATAGCCCCTGAAGAATATTTCAAGCCTTCTAATTTGAAATTAATGTGCAATTATAAGAGCATTTGCATACCTGGAACCAGTTCTTGGGATCGTATTTCTTCTCTGGTAATATACGCTTAGGCACATTAACTTGCCATATCGCATCCGAAAGTCCCTCTGGATGTGACTCGCAAGCAGTTTGACAATTATACTCGAAAAAAAACCTGTCTTAGTAAAATGGAAAGTCCTCTTCGCCAGAAAGCGTCCCTGGAAGAACCAGCCGCGCGCCGTGAGACAGGTGTTCTCTAATGATCTTTCATACAATAGCTCCTCTCGAGCTTGAATCTCGAAGATCTCCTGTCCGTTGATGCGGATGTAATGCTTCGATTCTTCAAGGGTATTTCGTTCAAAAAATAACCCTATTGATCCATCCTTGGCGCCCTCTGCCGCGATATTAACTGTGGCGTTGCCGTAAATCTCGCTCATGAGAGCAGCTTCTTGACGCCAATCGTCCTCATCGTCTTGGATAATACATAGGGAATCTATCCACAAGTACGAAAGGCCTAAAGACCAGGTGACTTTGATTGCTTGTTGGAAAGTTTTGCATAATTGATCCATCGGTATCTGTTCCTGGAAGGAATTGATAGTACCCTTCGTTGACCTCAATGTAGTAAGGCCTCCCCAGCAGTGGCTCAAGGTTGCATGTTGGGGAGACTGGCTGGCTAGAGTAACAAGTCGCATGCTACCCTCAAGGACCAAAATCAACCGAGTCTGTGACTTGAGATGATCAGTGGTGCGACACTCGTCGTGAGAATTCAAACAGCTCTCAACCATCCTCCTTGCAAAATCCAATGAGTGCTCTGATCCAGTGTATGAATCAAGCTCGATAGAGAAGATCTCGGGTATTTCAGGAGCTGGATTAACACCCTCCTGTCCGAAAGGAGACCTGGCTGGGGAAAAAATGGTCCTTTGAAAAAACATCCTCTGAAATAGACAGTCAGTCTCACTAATGAAATAAAAGTGAGAGCTTTATACCTTCTGATACCGGAACCAAAGACAAGTGCTTAGTAGTAAACCCTTCACCCAAGTCAGAGAGCACTCGTTCGCCATTTTCATTCACGTGGTAAAATTCGCAAGTAATGTCAAAGGATCCCGGTGCTAGAGATCCATCCTTGTCTAAATCCGAATCCGACTCAGATTCAGAGCTTGAGTTTGACTCGGACTCAAAGTCCGAATATGAAGAACCCTTAGCTGCCTCCAAAAACATGTCATGCAGACTAGCAGCCAATTTAGGGCCCATCCCTGCATCGGAATCGGAGGAATCAGAATCAGTAGTGTGGTCTGTCTCTGAATCGGAGGAATTTTCATTTGCTGACAGCTGCGATACGCTTCCCCTTGTTTCGAGAAGTAGTATTGGAATTTAAGTTAGGCATGTCGTCTATCTCGAAGTTCGAGGGAGATATGTGATCCTCCGAATGATCAGAGCCAGATCTGTTTTCATTGTCCCGTGTATGGTCGGAGATCGAAAGTGTCGGCTCGAGCTTGGTGCCACTTAAAATCGCTCGTCTAATCATGTCTTCTTCCCCTTCTCTGCGCCCCTCCAGTAGTCGCATACACAGCACGCATCCGCTCTTCGCAGACACCATGTAGTCTTGCGCATCTTTGTACCACCCTGAAATCTTGTAAGGCTGTCGGGATTTGTCCTTTGAAGCTTGAGCCTCTGTCTGCTTTTTTATTTCTTCCCAGGAAGCGAAGATCTTCATGCACAACGGGCATATTTTCGACGTCTACAAGCGTGGAAATGGTTGAACTCGAAGAAGATGCGATGCCTGGGAAGTCGCGGACTCATCTGTACTAAGAATATCTGGAAGAGGTGCGTGTTTTGCCTGTTGAAGAGTAAGCATCTTGTAGGGTTTTCCCCCCCGCCTGTTAATGATCAGCATTAAGCATGTTTTATGATAGTTGACACTGACGGATCTCCATTGTTGGTTATTGTTAAGAGAGTCACTCGTTAACCGCCTGCCAATGTTTTCTAGATATGTATTTTTGAAGTCAAGGAATTGAGGCTCCGAGCCTCGCCGACATGAACCTTGATATATATATAGGCATCTTTCGCTTCCAACTTTCGCAGAAGAGCTCTCATCTTTGAGAGTTGGAGGTTTATACTGGGCATATGGAATATTTCATGAGAAAGTAAGTATAACGCATAGACTAGAGGGTATCCAACGAGCTTGGTGACTAACTATAATTCAGATTGATGGGTTTGACGGGACACAGATACCTCTGCGGAGGTTAACAATCAAAGGAGCTCTGGGATACGACGATCATATTTTCCCTGCTGTAATTAGAGCGCTCGACGATGGGCGACTCGATCACGATCTGTTACGGTTGTGGATCACTGGTCGAATCCAACTTGAGGATACTCAAGAGAAGGGATTGGGAGAACTGGCAACTAAGAAAGGTAAACATGTTAAAATTCTTGTTCAGGTCAACAATATATAGGTGGATAGTTTGAATACTGCGAAGTTTTCGGGTTTTTGGTGACACTAGGCAGCCACTGTCTCTCAAGCGACCTGGTCCTAGATTTTGATATACCGCAAGGCTTATGGGAGCCTGCTGACAATGGCGACCTCAATATTCACGACGATAACAGTACAACTAGAAACTCGGTCACTTGCCTTCTCAGGCTTCTCTATGCCATAATGTATAGAATACGCTTTGACGAAGACTCTAGGCACTCTCGTCAACCATGATAGCCAATTCACCCTCCATACTCCTGATCCCAATCTAATTTAAAAGGTTTTCTTCCTATCTCTGACGAAGACAACCCAATATGCGCAGCTCCACCATTTCCAGCATCAACACGATATCTCACCAGCCGCTGACGTTTGATCGCATCCTCGATTTCCTTCTCGGTATAAGCGCACGTTTGTGGTCCTAGGTCTCGATTCAGAGATTCTGCAAGATCGAGTATGGTTCTCCAGGTGCCAAGCTTTCTCCCTTTTTCCATTAGCTCGCTGTTGTGTTCTGAGTCTAGTAAGATGATCCAGGTCCCAAAGAACCAGATAGCATTTATGCAGCTGGTGAGAAGGAGCCATGCGTAGGAGAAGCCCTGTATTAATAAGATCGGTCAGAAATGAAGCTTGGTTTTCGTAAATAGGCAGAAGGGGAGTTTACCCATTGATATATGTCTTGAGAGACGCACTCATAATTTGCTCGTTGAGAAAGAAATGTTTGATTGAAGAAAAATTGTGCACCAATCGGGTCATAAACGCTGGAATAAGGGTCACCGGGCTCGAGTAGCCGGAACCAGTCACCGCAGGAAGAATCAGCATAGCTGAGCAGTTTCCCCGAAAGTGTGTCAGTGCCGTCTCCCGCAGTTGTGTTAGTGAACCAAAGCTGAGAAACGGTCGAGTTGATGCAAACAGGAACAGCCACATATGCGTGATGATCGGGGAACATTGCTCTCGCAGAAAAGTATATCTCGTAAAATCCGGGAGATGACCCATCCATAGTCCCTGTGAAGTAGTCTTGCTGAGATTCCCAAGTGATATTAAGACTATCGAGAGAAGGACATTCCCTTGGAATAACCTCAGTCATGTAATTGCCAGAGTCGCTCAGCAAGCCATGAGTGAGATCTACTGTCGAGCCATTGTATAATTTCAACTTACCAATAGTTAGCAAAATAAACACGATAGACCAACGCGCTATGGAGGTTACCCATGTCATCTGTATTGCCTGATAACCACTAACAGCATCAATAAGAGTTGGGAAGAGCAATAGATAACCGGTCGATATAAGAAGCCAAATAAGAATGAACCTCGTCTGTTGTGTAAGCTTCGAAAACGTTGCTTTAAGCAAGGGCCATAGCGCTTTCCTGCTGGTAGTAAAGACGCCCAAAACACAAAAAAGTTCGTAAGGTATGGCGTCCCTTTCTGATATTCTCATCAAAGCCTGCGTAAAAGCTTTATAGGCGATTGCAGATAAGACAGCTTGAAGGCCCCGTCCAGCGATAGTGTTCCAAATTAGGTCGATTCCCTTAGCTTGAGCATAGGTCATTCGACCGAATGCCAGGTCAATTCCTCAACCGCTGTTAGCATTCTTTGAAAGGGCACGGGAATCTAGGGACGAATACCTTGAAATGCGAATACGCCAGAGTAACTGAATTTTTGATCAGTTATGACTTTGGCTTAGAGTCAATCACTTACGTGCAGTCGTAGAACGGAAGGTTTCCCACATATTGGATGGCAGGGTACACACAAATCTCAACAAGAACAATTGGAACAATTATCAGTGGTAAGATGACAAGGCTCTGCCAGACCACATGCTGCGCGTTAGCCGCTCTGCGTGGTCTTTCGAAAGCCTTTGTTGGGAGTATGGATGCATTGGTATCAGCAACCTTCTCGATGAACGGCGTCTTTTCTGGTGCGGGTATGCCGTACACCGTGCGAAACTTTAAATGGAGGTTCGGAGAAGGTTCTGATGTGCTTAGATTGGGAAGACTACGGAAAGCCATAAGAACGAAGTGTGCCAGCGGCACTCGCAAGTTTGATTTAGCACTTTGACTTTGACTTTCGGCTACGCCGCACCCCATTAAAAACTTAGGTCACTAAATTTATAGGCTATCTCGCCTATAACTTAGTACTTAGAGGCTTATATTTCTAGTGAGTAATACCTATAATTATAGGCTTACTTCTTATACTCGTAAATCGCGACTTTACTCACAACTTTTACTTTCGACTTTCGACTTTCGACTTTCGACTTTAAGCTACGCGCTATACTCTACTAAAATTATTTCCCACTAAAATACTCTCTCGCCTCCCCTATTTTATCTCTTCTCCTCTCTCCTCCTCTCTCTTCCTTACTTTAAATCTCTTTTCTTCTTACTTCTCTTCTTATTCCTTACTCTTCTACTCCTCTCATCTCTTCCCCTCTAGCCCCCCTTTCCCCTCCCCCCCTTTCGCCCTTATTATTATATAAACCTTATAATAAAAATTCCTACTTTCTATTATTACTAAGAAGTGGGGAGAATAAGAGTAAAAGAGAGGAGGAGGGGGGGAGGAGATAAAAGGAGAGGGGAAGAGGTGGGCGATAATTTTTGGTGGGGTGCGGCGTAGCCGAAAGTCAAAATCAAAGTGCCAAATCAACTTGCGAGTGCCGCTGGCACACTTCGTTCTTATGGCTTTCCGTAGGGAAGACAGTCTGCAGGCTCGATCGAGGTTGTGTCTGTGTTGTCATTAATCGCAGAGAATGATATCTTGTCGCGTTCGGGGTTATCATCTGACGCCTCCGTGCCATTGAGGTCTCTGGTTAGCGTGGGCTGAAGCCTAATGTTCGCGGGAGACGGCTGCTGTAATGCCATTGTGACAAGTGCGGCGCAGCATTAGACACGAGAATATTTAAGACTCGCCTCAGAGGAGAACCTATGGTACGGTGAAAAGGTCTCCCAAAAATAGGGAGCGATTGGAAATCTTCGTGAGAGATACGGCGCAGCAAAAGCCGGGGTACTCGTTTTACGTTGCATGCTAGCTACTACTAGACCCGATACAGTATGTGAGTACACGTGCACCGATCCCATACAAAATCGTGATCAAATTTCCCTGCAATCATTCTCGTCAAACTTGAAATATGCGCCACCACCACGTCTTTCCGAATTCAATTGACGCCAGCAAGAGAAAACGATCGTTCGCCGGCCTCAATATTTGCGCACGCGCACCCCGTCGAGTTCCGTTTGCGTCCTGGCGATCGACCATCTGTCGCGCACTCTGACAACGCCAAGACGCCAAGACGCGGCTCGGCACGTCGTCCAATCATCGTGATGTCCCCTGAGAACGACGCCCGCTGTTTTGTTGACGTCCGAAGAAAGGAGAAGTCGAGATATTTTGATAATGAGGAGGGCTGCGCTAGAGTTGGAGTTGCGAAAGCAGGGGATTGATGCTTGCTGGCCAACAACGCTTGAAATGTTCGGGAGGGAGAGATATTTTGAAGTGTTTGCGGAGACAGCAGAGGGAATGCATGTAATTGAGATGGGTGCGCATGAATATAGATACCGTGTGATAACAGATGGTTACATACTTGGAATACGTACCGCATGCTGAATCTGATAGCTTGAATGATGATATTGAGACCTCGACCTCCACTGTGACCACGTAATGCACACAGTCCCATTTGTGCCCCTCAAAGATTAAAGGCTACCATCAGTTTTCAACCCCGTCTCCAAGACCAAGTCCTTGCCTACCTGTTGCAAACCATAAACATGCTCCCATTCTTTGCTTGCAGGTGCATGTCAATCTACAGCCGCGTCCCAGGGTCGCGTCTCGCGGTCGCGTCTCACAGCCTCGCCCTTCAAACTCGACCCCCCCACTGCAGCCTCACGCTACCTTCGGCAATCACTCAATATTGTGGGGATCGTGCTCTGGAATCGTGCCCTGACTCTCGGCATTGTTTGCAAACATTGAATGGGCCAATGAGAAGCCGCGCTAAGGTTGGTGATCGCGAAAGTCGCGGCTCAACTGTAAATTTATAAATTGACCTTTTTCTGCCACGAATATTTTTCTTTCCACTTCAACGCGTCTGCTTCTTTTGGCATTGCAACACCAACACCATCTCAAGCTCGCTCTACTGCGCATGCCTTGCCTCTCTCATCCGTAGAGGCAAACGCCCATACTTGCAGGTCAGTACAGCTTTCTTTTCCCCCTTTCCGCGCACGGCGGTGGACTGTCCAAGGCGATTGAGACCAAAAACGGCGACACCAAGTGACTCACCGAGCGACGGGGTTCCGTGTCGGTTCTTGGCGTGTGGCGCGGAGTGCTCTGCCGTAGCTTCTACGGGGCAGTGGCTGTCGTTTTTTCGTCTTGGATGTGCCTCAATTGTCCCCCGCTTCATGGCGCTGGTGGCAAAGTAGGGGTGGACCGGTGGTTCATGAAGTGGGACTTTGTCTCATGGATTCTAGTGCTCGCGTGGGTAGTTCCACGGGCTGTCTGCGCTTCTCTGGGGACGGGAGAGAATGTGAGCGGAGAACCATATGTGGCCGCTGGCACTCTTGATTCTTCGGATGACGGTTCGTCAGAATACGGCTCACGGTTGACCCCCCTGCGTCCCATCGTGGATTGGGGATTAGCCCATTTGGCTGCATCTCATCAGGCATTTTTTCTTGGGACACTTGGCTAACACTTCAAAATGCGGAGGGCAGAGGTACCTCTTCCTTACGGGGTTGAGAACCTCTGCCCACGCGGCGGGGATAGGGGCACTCTCTTGCCTACGGGCTTGAGAACCTCTATTCACCCAAGGTTTTTTTCTCCAGAGGTACGTGCTCCCCCATTTTAACATTTTGGCTGACGCGTTCAGGGTGCCCAACACGAGTCTGGCGTTCCCGTTCGCGTTGGGTGTTACGTCTCGTGGCTTGCATGCTGCAGATACCAACAGACTCCCAAACGTAGGTCGTTCTGTTTGCTGACACGGACACCGACATAGAGATGCTCAGATAGATGAATAAAATTCTTTTCCATAACTAATTCTCGCCTGTTTTGCTCTTGAATGACTCCCATCGCGTGACCGTGCCTTTTCATTGTTTCCTTGGCTGCCTTGGACCACACTATAAAAGCGGGCCCAGTTTTTCCTGCACCAAAGCAATCATATTGTAGTAGGAGAAGGCGATTCACTCACAGCTTTTATTTAACGCTTTAGTCAAAAACTACCATATTTTACACTCCCTCCATTTCTATTGTACGCCTTGCCAGCCTACCCAACAACATTGGGTGAGCGACGCAGGGACGATTAAAGGCATAGAGTCGCCGCAACCGCCGACGAGAAGCTTGCACGAAGAGATGGAAGGCAATTCGATTCTACGGTACGGGCTCGCGTGGAGCTGTCAATTCTAAGCTGTCGATTCCAATCGATTACGCTGTCCTCGCACGAGCGATTCCTACCCCTTTTTGACGACTCTCCTACGATTGCCTTGCAACGGCACCCCTTCCTTCCTTCTTACGAAAAGAGCATCTGCGAAGACGATACGAGATGAATACCCATTTATACGAGAGACGGTGCCTGCCAAGCTTGGTTTGATTGGTTTGAAAGAGCAAGAGTAGCTTGCAGTGCTGGATAGGCGGCCAAAGAAGAGCGTAAGATCGGTGGTACCGAGCGAATCTTTCAGGACGAAACAAGACTACTGGCATACCGAATTGAGGATACAATGGTTGTTTTGAGCTTGGGATTAGACATAAAGCTGTGATTGGACGAAGGAGGCTAGCCAGCTCAGCTTGGGACGTCCCTTAGTCACGTGAGCTTCTCATGAAGGATATCAAAATCTTCTTTGATCATGGCTGATTCACAAGACCCTAGCTTTGGTGAATTCACTTTGGTTTGGTGGAAACTACGTGATCCATTGGAATGGGCGGGAGTTGATGGGTCGCTAGCGTCTTACTCGGGATGCAAGCTCAATCTGGATATCAGTCCGTACTAGTGGTAGATTGATTTAGGGCAGTGCCGTCCAGAGCACGGCGGACTTCTCAACCGCGAAGCCCGCAATCAAAGCATTGGCTACCGGAGCACATTGATGGAGAGACACCCCAACATCCAGTCAAGTGGAAGACAGGTCATGCTATTGATATCAAAAGAATTTCAGAGATTCAAATGCATCCGCCAACGCCTTCTACGATCTCATAAAAGAGATAGGTATCAACATATAAACGCCAACAAGATAGCCACAAAAATCCTTTCCAGCCTTTTTCGCCAGATCAAAGCAATGTATTTACTTCATATCTCTACTTCCACCACATTTGTCAATCACCAAGGGTACTACATGAAGGATGGCCCGTCGACATTCTTCCCTGCCAGAGACCTTCACTTCCGCGAACGGTTGAGGACGCAGCAGAAGAGCCGAATTTCGCTTTCTCTAGATCGTTTCCTTCCACCAGCGAGCCTGGATGTCCTGGTACAACATTACCAGCTCCCGGTTTCTCGTGTTCCTGTGGCAGTTCAAACTCAGAAGATTGAAACGACATCAAATCCCTAGTCTGCTCTCGAAAGCTGGGGAATCCTAGCTTCAGCAACAAACTCCCGACTGGAGCTTTCAGCAATGGTGCAGAACACGCAACAATCAACACAGCCTCTTCGATCCTGCACCACAAGAACTCAGGCATCATCTCTCTCAATGCGTCTTGCGAGTTGCGATTGTATGTGTATGCGTATATGATCTTCATCACTCCCGCACCCGTGGCAAAGAGTCCCATCGCCATGAGGAAGGAGATGAGACAGCGTTCAATCACTGAGCGTGACAGGCGCCAGATGAGGAACATGGGCATGATTGCAAATGTCAAGTCGCCCAACATGCCGATACCTGTGAGTCTCTTGCATCAGTATCAACAAGCATGGATGAGAGGAGAGTGGCTTCGAACCTGTATACACGTATCCCAATGTCCACATCACACTCGGCGCATTGCACTTCTCTCCCGGCACCTGCTCCCAAAACGCTCTTACAGGTCGACATTGAAAAAGTTCAATAAGCTCGGTTCCCAATAGGGTAATAATCTGGAAAACAACCAAAAACCACAAGATGACGTTCCAGGTCCTTGAAGGTGCAAAATCGAGTAAAAGTAAGGCAACTGAGACGCGGGAGAAAATAGACGCCCAGAGGCCGGCGAGGATCACGCCGAAGAGGCATTGGAAGATCTTGCGATCCGATACTTGAGAGACGTAGATGCTGTGTTTTCCGAAACCGAAGCTGACGGCGGTGGCGAAGAGTGCGTAGGTTATGGTTCCCGAGACCTGTTGGGGTCAGATGAGTGGGTTTGAGATGGAGAACTGTGGATTACGAACTATGGCAATTGTGCATGCCCAGTCAGCGGCATTGAGCTTATATTTAGGGACAACGCGGGTGTAGATTCTGATCGAGTAGAAGAGGATCCCGATTGCCAAGATTGGGGTGAGGGCAGCGAGAGCCTTGGGACCGACAGAGTCGTTGGGTAGAGTCTGAGCTTGCTGGTCCATGATACGCAGATGATGCAGCAAATGGATGAATTGCTGGGGAAAACCCGAGATGATTTGAGCAGTCTGCGAAGATTCTTATCAGCTCCCTCCTTCAGATCGGCTTCTCCATGAAAGCGCCACTTCCTGCCACATGATAGGACATGACTCCAACCCATGTCCTAACAGGGAACCTTAATCTTCGTGTCCATCCTCGCGGGGACGCCGACTTCCCGAAGAGGGCCTTGCGAGTGTCGTCAATGTGCAGATCGCAGCCAAGGGAGTCAAGCAAACGCCTCGGAGCATAGAATCGTCGAGCGTTCATTGGTCCATCCAGAATCTCCGACTGTACACTGAGCCACCGGAGGCCTATGCTCATTTCCAGTTAACTTTTTGGACCTGCAGATGGCGCCGGGGAAGCTACCTTACCGTGCCGGAATCCTACGTCCACGGTATCGGCACTGGTGGCGCCCCGAGAAAGGTGATGAATCGCGACGCCTCGAGTCAAGAAGTCGGAGTTTGGCGCAGTGGGTATCAACTTTGATTGGATGAAGCGTAAATACGAAGATGGCCGCCGGACTAATCCCAGAATGAGGCTGAGACACTTCCCAGATGAAGCTTTGCGGGGGCGGTGGGAACGGCGACCGCAGCAATTAATGGCCTGTGAAGGCACTCTGATTGAGATAGTGCTGGTGGAGTAGGCAACTCCACGACAAGAAAAAGAGCTGTTATCTCTTCATCGGCCAGCGCTAGCGGCCGCACAGTATATCCCCAGTTCAGTAAATAAAAACATGACTCCTCCAATTAACCTTTCGCATTCATGCGGCCGCTAGCGCTGGACATGTCTCACCGGATGAAGGAATAGAGATACCTCCGCCTGTTAAAACAGGAGATCTTAGAAACGAGTATCGTCTCTCAGCATCATCCCCAATAGGTATCTCCTAGAGATGAAGACACCCTTTGATGATCTCAATATCTTCTTTGAAACCTCGGCCGCTAAGCTTCGAAGCGTTAAGAGTCAAGGAGGACCTCTCTTTAACTAAACTCCTAATTACTTTCTCAGCTCGATATTTGCCCAGTAAGGGTGACTCTACCCATCTGGCATTACCCGAAATCACTAAATGCGATCTAATAATAACTTTTAGGGCAATTATGTTCTTTTTCAGTAATGAAGAGCATTCGGTTCTATTAATTTTAGAGGCTCGCGATACTCTATTTTCAGCGGTCAAGAATACAAGATTCAAAATCCCAAAGACTGAAAACTCGCTCTTTGAATTGGCATAGAGCCAAAAAGTCGAGCTGTAAGTATCACGAATCAATAAAACTATTCCTTAGCCAGATAATAAAAACTAACTTTTTGATAGCCAACGATTTTAACGACGGGGAAGCAACGTTGGCAGTGCCGGCGCATCTACCTGTAGATTCTCCTCGATTACCTTCTTTCTTCTCGGCACTAGTTTTGAGAAGATATACATTCCATGTATAAGCTAAACTTAGCTCCGACCCTGGAATTTTCTCTCACGACCGATTGAGGCTTGAGGTCCCTGTTCAAGTCATCCATGTTTCACTAAAAACAAAATTCAATGAACGAGGAGATGAAATGTTAGAAGATGAAGCTGAAGTCCCAGATTGTGTCCCTTGAGGGCCTATCAATGAAAAAATATTTGGCTACAGTGCGTCGTAGAAATATCGAGGCAGACAGATTCAATATTCCCTTGGTCGTTTACAAGTCATGACTACGTTTAGTAGCCTGAAACATCTGGACCTCTGAATATTTCTCATGCCGCGATTTCCCCAAAACCGGGCTAGTTACTCAGCGCGCGGGAACGAAATATACAAGCTCGCGGTGGACTAAAACGCCTGACTAAATAGCGATCACACCAAAACTCACTGTTTGATCCGTATCCTACGAACGCCACAAAATCGTAAAAATAAGCCAAAAATGTTTTCACGCAATTCAGAAGCGCTCATGTCACATATTTGAGTTTCAAAAGTATCTGAAGGGTTGTGCTGTGCTAGTATGGTCACAAACGCGAATTCGTTATTTTGTCCTGGTTTTTGGGTGAGGATGCCGTGGCTTATCAGTGTGATTTTTTTGTGTCCACCGCGAGACAGTTAAAGAGGCTTCTCCTTGTGTAACCACCTCATCCAATGAGGAGTCCGACAGAGCCAACGGCCCCTAAAAGTAAAATTTTAGCGCCAAATCCAGGTCCCATTCCGGTGTTAACACAGAACCATCGATATTCTTTCAATTCCTTCTCTTCCCTTTCCAAACTTTTCTTGCTTCAGCCTATGTGAAATCTTCTCGCTGGCTGACACGAGTATCATCTGCCTAAATTTGTAAAGTGCTATCTGCTGGCGGCCTAACCATGGATGCCTACAACAACTACAAATATCAACCCTTGGGGGAAATGGAGATTCGGCTCCTCAAGATATTGCCCGCACCCGAGCTAAGATTCGAGGTCATTCATCACAACCTCAAAGAAAAGCTCGACTACGCTACATTGTCTTACAGATGGGGTGATGGGATCCCTATCTTCAACTAGACCATATATCTAAATGGGTACACTTTCTATGTCACAGTTAACCTTCACGACGCTCTCCAAAACCTGAAACTCCGCCAACTATCGAAGGATCCAAAAAACAAATTCAAATACCCTTGGATTGATCAGATTTGTATCAACCAAACCAATTCGAAAGAGAAGGATGTTCAGGTTAAGATGATGACAAGGATCTATGACCAGTCGCACCAAACCATTGTTTGGTTAGGAAATCCAGAAAATCTGGCCACTGCCGCTCTTGCTTTCCAGAAGATGGAGGACATTGTTGCCAGTATGAGCATTCGATATCCGAGAACACCATGAAAGTAAGCCACATAGGCCGCCGCGACCCCAATTCATCACATACTGCGAGAAAACAAAAGCATTTTTTGCTCATGTCAACCATCTCTGCAGAAGACACCACGTTGTTCGATGTGGAGGGAACACCAAGCCATGCTGCTTGGCTTGGGATCTGCGAGTTTTTCAAAAATCCATGGTGGGCAAGAGCTTGGATCTATCAGGAAGCTACTATTCCACTCAAAGGGATGGTTGAAAGGGTAAAGCGTGGTGGTTTCAAAGTCGCAATTTTATGCGGATTTCAGACGACCCGCTGGACTGCGATATCTTGTACTATTGATGTTATCAAAAAAATTGCAGCCTCTCAGCTACATCATGCTGCTTTCTTGGATCAATGTTGGGCTGGTTCCGAAAGACTTGAGGACTTTAAGAATTATCGACAGGAGGCACTGGTTTCACCTCGGCAAAAAAATCTGTACAAACCAAAGGACTTCAAAGAACTCCCAGCTTCGCCACTCTTGGAACTCTTACAAATATTCCGAAATACTGAAGCCACCGACCCTCGAGATAAGGTTATTGCTCCCCTTGAAATTACATCCCAAGAAACAATCGAGAAAGTTAAATGCGGATACGACCAATCAGTCCTCGAAATTTACCGGCGTATTCCGTACTTTTGCCTTGCTGAAGAATCTGAACTCGAATTGGACTTTCTAGGCTACGCTATGAAGTTGACCAAACCTGTTCGTACACCTACAAAACTTGCCGAGTGCTTGTCTCGGCCTTCTTGGATACCAACTGGGATCAACCTCTTCCACTTCATCCAATTCCTAAGCTGTTTTACGAATCGGTTCCTGCTAAACGCATCCAACACCTTTATTTGCTTTCGCCCTTTCCAATAGGTCCATACCTAGGTCCCTAAAGATACGAAGGTACAGGTCAAATGCTACAATGCCAGCAATGGAACGTATGTACAAGCTTCTGGAGGTCATCTCATCGTTAAAGGAGCTCGCTGCGACACCATCAAAGATATCAGACAACTCACGGGTTCAGCGACGAGCGGAAAACTATTGGAGCAAATAAGACCATGGGAGACTGCAGCCAAAAGCAGATACGTGACAAGCGAGCCGTGGATAAATGCCCTCAGGAGGACTCAGGCTATGGACGCCAAGTATGATTGGAAGGGTCGTGTAGTTGAGCGAAACTATATGTATCGTCCGGGTATGAGTGCTAAACCTGTCGACAGGAATCACTTGAAGGAAACCGTATCTGAAGAGGAGACCCGAGTGTCAATGACATTTATTGAGAAGAACCACTTTCCTATGCGCAATCTTTGTGTGACTGAAAAGGGATACTTGGGGATGGTGCCAGAGACTGCTACTATTGGGGATATTTTATGCGTTTTCCTTGGTGGCCAGGTCTTGTACACCTTGAGGCATTCTGGTACGAGAGACGAGTTTGAGTATATTGGCGAAACTTATTTGCATGGTTTGATGGATGGGGAAGTGATGGAGTGGGTGGCGAACCCAGAGATACCTACGGGGAGTAGAAACGTTCATTCCTGTGTGAACATAGCAAATTCAAGTTATTGAGATTAGGAGTTGGCTTTCGACTCTTGAGGGCAATAATACTTTGGCTTTACTGACACTTGACATTGGGAGTTTTATCTCTCGGATCTGATTTTTATTACATGAAGAGAACTTCAAATCCGAAGCTGTCCGGCGAGTGGCTGAGCATAGATGGAAAAGGGGATGGTCACAAGACGTCAAAGTATTTAAAACCTGCTCCTGGAGAAGCGAGCTCAAATGGTAAGAGAGGAACCAAACGGTTGTCGGAGGCTCACTGGTTAATGCTTCTTCGCCTTGCTCATGTGGAGCGTAGAGCTGACCTGTTAGTACAGTTATACGGTACTTGAATTTCTAGACTTGTTGGAATTGTGGACAAAAGAACGATGGCAAGCAATATAGAATAATCAATGAGATTCCACGGGCTTAAGCACTACTTCGTATGATTGTTACAACTCTGGATATAAATAACATGGAAACTATAGTCGATTCGCGAGGGACCAGAAAAGTACCTCCCTGAGCAAAATCCTACTGACTCATTAGCGTGCTCAGAACTCAGGGCTCGGCTGAGGCTAGAGCGGCGATTGCTCAGGTTTAGGGATAAAAGCAGATTCTGCTGGGCAAAATTTATCGTCTATGATTATATAGGTAATCTCAGATGAAAATTTTCTATTTCATTTCCAACCACACCAACTATCCCTCCCTCTACATAGCTTTGGCATCAAGTGTGCCGGCTTAGTTAATATAAGAGTGGGAAACGATTATAAGAAGCTAAGTCCATTCAATTAGATTGCCTAAGCACAAGAATTTGAAGCTAAGGGGCAAGTAGGAAAGTAGTCAGGTGGTGTGGCGGAAGAAAGGACAAAGGCTAGGAGACGAAATATGAACATCTCATGATATCAATGTCAACCGCAACTATAGACGGAGCCAGCAGCTCAGTCCTCACCTCCACTTACTGGTGGCATCTACTTCTCCCACCGGGTTGAAACTCGGACGGTAACTATTGAGGAGACCGCTTTCGACGGTCTGATCAAGTGCCATCTCAAGATTGTCTGACTCGTTGTGGCCCGCAATATGATGCCCTGTCTTACGAATGGGGCGGCAAGGAGAACTCAAAGTCCATCATTCTCGAAGGGCTATATACAGAGCAGGGCGAAAAGGTAGAGAGCCAATAATCACGACTGAGCCCCGCTTCCTTACTCCTCAGCTGCATCGCTATCTGAATCTAGCAACAGATATCTCAGGCTTGGGTCCATTGGCCGTAAATGAATTGAAAAAGAGTGGCAAGTTCAAGTTCTAATTCAGCTTTGCCGGAGTCTTCAAGAGTCGTCCCAACTTCATGAGGTTCTTCCTCCACATCCAACAATGGGAGACTGAACGATAGAGCAGAAACTTCAACTTACACTAGTGGAGTGCGCGTGCTGTGTGGTGTTCTATGTGGTGGTCTTGCCCTGCTATTAGTATCCTCTATAACGCAGCCACACACAGAACTCGATCGAACTCGAAGCAACTCAAACCATTTCCATTTCTTTTGGCTTGAATCCAAATTACTTCCTCAACTCGAAGCTGAACATTCCTCGCCCACCTCGCTGCCGCAAAAGCCAATCCTCAAGGCCCAGGTTCCTTTCTTTTGGCCCACTTTCTTGCTTGATTCAAGTCCAAGGGTTCAGACGTCACGCAGTGGTACGAGCTCGAGGTCGATCTCTGCCCACTGGTTGTTAGATTTCGGGTCATCGGATGCGAACGGGTTAGGTGCTGAGTCTGCGAATAATTAATACCGGGAACCGAGTATGCAAGGATATATCTTACAATTCCACAGACTGACACTCCATGTATCATTAAAGGACATATACCCCAGCCACTTCCAGCCATCATCAAAGCTGTTAGACCTTAAGTATTCTTTCCTCGTCCCATTGTCTTTCAGGAACTCCCAACCCCATGCCGCTACCACCGTCTCCGCTGACCATACATGAAGAACGCCAGGCCCATAATCGTTGGTCATGCTGAAGTAATCGGGATTCCCATAGCCAGTTCTCCTGTTTCCAATGACGATCAATTGCGAACTGTTATACGGCGTGCCGTACTCAGAATCAAACAGCGTAGCACCACTCTTGGAAAAAGTTTGAGGAGCGTAAGAGGAGCCGCTTGGAAATAGCAAATATGCGTCGCTGACGTTCTGCTTGGGATCTATTTTTAGACCGGAGATCCTGCCAGGTGTATAGGTAGACACGCTTTTGGTCACATAGAGTCCATCGATCTGCGAGTTTTGCCTGCCAATGTTAGCTCTCCCTGTGGAACATGATGAAGTCTTGGGTCGAACTTACGATGTAACGCGGAGGACATATGGTGCGGCCCACTCCGAGGAATTCAAAAAGTTCAGTGACATCGATAATCTAATCCATAGTACGAAAGTGAGGAAGGTAATAGTGGCCGGCATAGTTGATAGATGCCTGAGCTGCGGTAGATTAATGCCGTTTGATATCTTGTAGCCGAGATTTTAGAAAGCGTATGGATGTGTTTTGAGGCAAAGGGTGAGATTCAGCGGACTGAATTAAGTTTATATATGTGGATTCTAAATTAGGCATAACACGGCGAGATGAAGACAGAAAGATCAAATTTATGCTTACTATATGCGCCAAGACGAGACTACTATATGACTAAACTACTCACGCTTTGCATATTTGCTCAGCTCCTGTACGCGGTCGTTATGTTTTCCGCCTTTTGAAAACTAGTATTAAATAACCGATAAGCAGCGAATCCTTCTAGTGCAGGGTTCCATGCTCGTAATAATATAACCATGATTTCGGATGGTTTCGATGATCATTTAGCCTAATCAGCGAGGCTATTCTGTCGATGTAGTTAAATCATACCACGCAGCAAAGTATTCGAGCGCTTGCCTCTGTATTGGTGCAACAGCTGGCACGCTGAGACGGCCCTGTAATCTTCACTTTCATATTCGAAGACCGGGTCCAAGTCTGCGCGAGACTCGAACTAGTTTCGAATGTGCGAATGGGGGGAAGGCTTTTGGCGACAAGTATTCGCTTTTGCGGCGGCAAGACGAGCGGGGACTCGAGTTGAATAGCTAAAGTCAAGACGGAATAAGAAATGTGAGTGGGGATCCTTCGAATTGAGAAAGTAAATTACTTTAACTTTAAGCATCTTAAAATCTGTATATACTTCAATATCTCTTATTTTTTCTTATAGGTTATACTCCGTGGCCACTCCTAGATACCTTAAACCCTTCTTACGAGAAAATCATGTTTGGATTTTATTCTTTATAAACTGACTCGGTGAGGACCCTTGAGGAATGTGACAGGAGAGCAAGAACAGACACCGTCACGACAGGCTCAGAGGGGTGGCTATGTTATAGGCTGGATCCGGATAATTCAAATATGAATAACATGGAAACTATAACCGGCTCGCTGGGGACCGGAAGAGGACCCCTGAGTAAAATCCGGCTGACTCATTAGCGTGCTCAGCGCTCAGGTAGTCACGTACCTGAATTTGGTTTCTGGTGACCAGTCATAATTTACTTGTTATTCGGCTCTGCCGTGCGAAAGTGGTCAACTCTACACGGCCATCTTCAGGGGACTAAGTCGGGCTCCTTGGGAGCCCCGAACAGGACCTCCCAAAAATAGATTTTGACCTTGCCAATTTGCGCAGATGGACAAAAAACAACAAGACTAGCAACCAGTGGCCAATAATCCTTTCAGCTGAACAGCGGATGAAGCCTAGCCATATTTCGCTTGCATAGGCATATAATGTGATTTTATATATATATCACGCGACTTAGTGAAACCGACTGATTTCTCTCGCAACCCTCCATTTTAACAAGCCAAAGCTGAAGACATAGCTCTACCACGACATACTATATGCCTATACTATAAACATAAAGTTCCCGCCATTATAATATTTAGGCATAGAATGCTTTTTGCCACCACCTACATCTGTCATTATTGAGATTATCTGGCGCTGTGGCGATCAATGTTTTGTTGAAATTGTAGAGCAAATTCCCCTGGGAATAATCTGGGAAGTAAGGCAACTCGCTCCCAACTCTATTCGGATTGCCAGAGACGACAAAATTGGTAAATATGTCTTGCATCGCTAATGCGAGAGTGTCGTTCGCAACAGAGTCTGCAGGCCCTTCATAGAAAGTATATGTAATGTCATCTCCGTGGCGCGCAGGGTTGACAGAGAACTGGTACGCGTATCCAACCGCCCCAAATGCTCGCGCCAGGTAGTTGGCATTACACTGGAAAAGAGCGTCAGAGACGAGACTGGTGGCACGTGTAAAGTTTGATTCATAGCCATGGCTTCCATCGTATATAGGTGGATAGAGAGTGTCCATCACGTAACTCGCAGTGTTATATCCGTTTATATTGGGGAATGAGACTTGAAGAACATTTTGGTTGAAGGTTTCGGTTGTGTTGACATATGGAGAGGTGAATTCTGAGGCTTCATCGGTATTGTGGCCCATCATGACCTTGAGAGTTGTATCGTACCGGCCATGGAGAAGAAGTTCTCCTGGTAGAGCTGGTGTAAAACTGCCATCTACTACGGGATCTACCATTTTGTTAGAATATTCGCTATATAGCCCAAGTCTGAGGCTCACTGAATATAAAATCCCCCCAGGCGGCCTGTCCAACAATCTTGGCATTTGCGAGTTGAAGGGCCTCAGTTGAGAGATTCCTTGCATCTTGAAGTGTCGAAACTCCAGCAATCGTGAGGACTCTCTGGAAGATGTCTTCTTGCTTCTGTTTGCTTGTGACTGGTAGGAAAGCACCGCTCTGGACAATTGCTTGCTGAAATGGAACCTTTCCTTTTGTACCACCATATGCCGTAATTTGGTGGATCGTGCTTCCTCCTCCCGCTGACTCCCCCATGACTGTAACTTGGCTAGGATCTCCGCCGAACTTGGCAATGTTATCTCGAATCCATTCTAGTGCTAGTCTCTGATCCAAGAGACCATTATTCGCGGTGCCATTTTCCTGGAAGGATGGACCAGAGAGAAATCCCTGACACAATCCATTAGTCTACCGTGTTCCAAATACTGGAGCAAGATACTCAATGTCGCTTACAAACAATCCTAGTCGATAATTAATAGCCACATAAACTATGCCTGGCTTCGTATAATTTTGACTTGCTCTGACCAAACCAGCCCCACTTCCATATTGGGTTTTCCACCCAAGTGTATATCCTCCACCATGGATCCACACCAACCTAAACAGTTACTCTTTTTTACACCAAACGATTAATAGCTAACTTACACAGGTGCGCCTGGTTGCCTCCCTCGATTATCGAAAATGGCTTGTGGAACAAGGACATCTAGCAGAAGACAATCTTCACTTGTGCCAGCACGCACATTCGTCAAGTTAGTGATGATGGGTGGATTATACGAGGTGCCATTGAGTATCGAAGAACCGTTTTTGAGAAATACGGTTGCATTTTTGGTCCAAGCCGGTATACCCTGAGGACAAAGGGCAAATCGTGACCCATTGTTGACAGATTTGGCATCCTTGATCATTGGCTTCAAAGGGGCTGAGAATCGGAGATTCCCTAACGGAGGCTGCGCGTAGGGGATGTTAGAAAAGTTGTAAAATGCTCCAGTATCCTGAATTCATCGTTAAAAGGATTATTAGCTGGAACGAAGGGAGTGAATCTTAACATTAAGCCACCCTTCATGGATCTCATATCCTAGATCTACCTGTGGAGTCGTTGCCGAGGGCGAGGCATGAGCTGAGAATAATAATGACGAGACGAGAAAACCCAGGCTTAAAACAGGACACAATGGTTTCATTTCTATCAATTGTATTTGGTATTAATACGCTGGTGAAATTAGTCTTTGTGCTTTTGCCCGAAGACAAGGATCTGCGAATTTTAATCGTGAGTGATTTTGATCAATCTGACCTGCTCAGTATATAATAGCTGTGTTAATTTTGAGGGAATAGGAGAGTTGTGAAAGTAAATGACAAACGGGAGAGTTCTTTTGTACCAAACTGCCCGGCTCTGTTGATCTATTCGTGGAGTTGCTAGTCAGCTTTGTGAAATCTACCGCATATATTACGCACTTAGCAAGGACTAGCTGCGCTGCACCCAATTTATTAACACCTACGCCATTTCCAGGATTGTGTTGCTTTCTAGTTGTTTGGTGTGACGTTTGATGATTTCCTCTGAATATTTGACAAAGTTCACCAATTGGAGTGTACCTCGGCGCGGGGTATGTAGGCCTCGGTGCGGGGTATGTAGGGATCTGTGCTTATCTCACTCTATTCTTATATTTAGCCAAACCTTGGCAGACAACAAAGTTGATCTTTTCTTCTGCTTGGATATAGAATTGCCGAGGTCTTGTGACGCAATAGTTCTTCCGAGGTAATCACGGTTGAGCGAATAAATGGCTGAGTATCTTGACTAGGAATATTAGAGGTGATAAGAGCGAGCTGTAAAGATAATTTCATATTTATTTTAATATTAAAGAGAAGAAAGTCTTTAATTTTTATTACTACCCTTGAATTTCTATATAGAATCTATATTATATTATATAGAATAGTATAAGGGGGGGAAATATAATAAGTAAAGAACCCTTATAAAAGACTATAGAACTAAAGAAAACGTATATAAAGTAATAAAATAAAGTTAATTATAAGAGAGTAATATATTTTATAAGAAGAGAAATAGAATAAATATTAAACTATACTAAAATCGAGGCTTTTATATACGCCTAAAGTTATATAATTTAAGGAATTCCCTATATTATATAATTAAACTAGAAATACAAAAAAATTAATAAAAAAAATTAAATTATAATTTATTATATTATATTATATTATAATTTTAAATTACTTTAATTTAATAAAATATGAAATAAGCCGAAACTTATAATAATTTAAGAGAATATATAAAGAAATATAATTATATTATAAATAAAGTATATATATATATAATAGATTTATATAATAATAAATAAAATTAATATAAAATTACTTCTTTTTACTTTAGTTTAATTCTTTTCTCTTTAGCTTATATATTAAGTTATAAATTAATATTATATATTTTATTTAAAGCCTCTTTTCTTATATTATAATACTCTTAATATAAATATATTTCTAGGCTGATTTATAATAATTATTACTTTAATAAACTATATTTTATTTAATAAAAAAAAACCTAGAATAAACTTAATTAAACTCGAATTTAATTCTAAGATTATTTTATTCGCGCTATTTATAATAAACTTTTAAAGTCAAAAGAATTATATAATTACTATTAATTTATTAGTACCTTGTAATAATAATAGAATTTATAAATTTTATTAGTACTAGTATAAAAACATCGAGATTTATATCCCGTCTCTTAATCGTTATATATAATTTCTTTAAAACCTAAATACTTAACTATATAATTTCCTAGTACTTTTCCTACATCTAACCCCAGTGACATCAGCCCTAGAAAAACATTCGCTTTGATTCCCTAAGCTTCACCTGGCTTATCTGGCGGCGAGATCCTCGGCCTCTTCCTTGGGGTCGCAGATGGGTCTGTTTTTAGTAGATTGTCCATGTCTGATGGGTCCCGCGATAATGTTGGCATTGTCTGATGGGGTGTATCTGGAAGAGCAAGTTTCGCTTGTGATGCCCCCATAGAAGAGATTGAAAGGGTTAGCTCATCTAATCCTGGTGTTCTTCGTCTTTTAGAAGTTTGGGATTCTGGTAGATTGAAAGACCCTGCCATGGGCAATGGCTTCAGCCGTGACTGCTCTGACATGGATGGTGGAGGCGTGTCTGGCGGAGCAAAGTCATCTAGCGATGTCGAGATAGAGGGCCTGAAATGAATTGGTTCGGTGCTCAGTAGCTCAGCTTCGTTTAGGTTGAGTTTTTCCAGGCCACACTCTCCGGGAACTTCGCTTTCAAGCGTTCGAGATTGACATTGGGTTTGCTCTTGTGGTTGATCTTGGGGTTTAACTTCTGGGGCTTGATCGTTGTTGGGGGCTTGTTCTACAATCGAGTCAGTAATTGACAAGGATTTCCACCTATATTTGGGGCGTACCGTTGGCGTCCGAAAACCGTATCGATTTAAGAATGTTCATAAGCTCCAAAATACCACCGCCACCATAATTCTGTTGGCGAGTATATCGCTGAACAGCACACTCCTGAGATAGCTGAAGCAGATGCTTGGCCTGACGAGGGCCTGGAATCGCTATTATGTATCAGCTATGAAGAAGTGATCTTCTCTGCTGGACTTACAAAGCTTCTTCTCCTCATCTAGCTCTAACTCCTCCTCTTTCAGTATCTCCATCGCTTTGTCTTCCATTATCTTCATGATCTCGCTGCTCATCTCGGTACGAGGGCGATTCTGCGCCAGTTCCAAGGCATTGCGACCCAATGTATAGTCAAGCCATGGGTTAGCCTTCTTCTCTAGCAGATGGAGGACAATTTCCTTGCGTCCATATATTGTTGCACACTGTAATGGCGTCTCGTTGGCGGAGCCAGTACTATTGAGATCTATGCCTTCATTTATCAGAATATGGACAAGCTCTTCTTGTTCATCAGTGATATCGATCCGGACATCTGCGCCCAGTACTAGATCTGTCCTGGCTTGGATTTTCTCTTTATCTTCTTGTTCAGAGGCTAGTCGCTGAATGAAAGCTGTTTTGTCATTTTCCGACATAGGAGTAGTAAAGATTCGGCGGTCAAATTCCGTCTGTGGCATAAGAGAGGCTTCGATGAACCGGAGTAAGAAAATTGATAACAAATACTTGATGAAGTCGCCATCATGTAACATAAACCAGACGCGCAAATAGGGTCCCTGCATAATCATGTCCAGTGCATTCTTCCCACTGTAGTTGGTCTTGTTCACATCCGCCTTTTGATCGAGCAGAAGTTTAGTCGCAGTTTTATTCCCGCATCTAGCTGCCATGTGAAGCGGTGTCTCTTTCTTGTAGCCCTGCTCTTCTATGTCAGCACCGTTTTTCAGCATGTCTTTCAAAATAGCGTCCAGCCTCATTAAGATGGCTAGGTGGAGAATTGGGAGCTCTTTTCGCCAATTGTCGATTCTAGTGCTAAGCGGTCTCTGCAAGACCTTTGAGGCAAATACTTGGAGAGTGCCAAGTGGAATGTTTCCTTTCAAGAAGTCCTCAAAACGAGATGAGAGTCCAAGAGCTTCTTCCGTGTTGGGCGAATGAGCGATAGCTTCGCTAGCATGATACCCGAATTGGTCCGCTGCATATTCCAGAAACGGATATTCAGAGTACAACTTTTGCAGTTCATCACAAGGTGAGGCGAAGTTCTGAAAGGAGATATAGGTCATGCATGTTAATGCGAAATCCTGCTCCGACTTAGAAAAGTACTTGTATATTTCCGGCTCCTTCAAGAATTCGTGAACGGTATGGTGAACAAATTGAACTTTGTTTTCTTGGATGGTTAAGAGGCCAAAGGTGTGCGACAGTAGAGTCTCTTGTTCAATTATGCCATCCTTGATGAATGCTTTGTCATTCAGTCGGACGGCCAGGGCATGCTGGAATGCCTCTAGTGTCAGGCTGCAGCGGGCTTGGAGAAGAAATCCGAGAATCTTAAACCCAAGTGGCTCCGAATAGCTGGAGATTGTATAAAGTGCGCCGATTCGGTCCAGTGCAATTTGGTAGTAATCAAAAAGTTCCACTGGGAGACGATCGAGATGCTCTTTTAAATCTCGAGGCGATTGATCCTCCTCAAGTTCGCGTAATTGTAATATTGGAAGTAAGAACCTAAACACTTTTAGAGTAGCCATTCAAGGGGCTGATAATGGGAAGCGTACTGTCCATCAGCTCTCTGAGTGAGACGATCCGTAATTAGGCTCTCGAGCTCCTTGTCCGCCTTGACCATTTGATTAAGGTTAAACTCCCTACTAAGGATGTAATCGCTCACAAAGGAACGGACATCGTCAGAGTTGGCTCGAATAGGGATTCTAGTGGCGTTTATGTTCTTATGGAAGGCGAGCGTGGGCTCGCGGGACGTTAGTAGCATTCTACATGAGTCTCCACAGCACAACATGACCTCATGCAACTTCTCTAGCAGTTCAATTGGCTTTGTGACCTTTGATTCCCCAGCCGAATTGACATATTCGTCGAGCCCATCCAACAATATGAATGACCTCTCAAACAGCTTGAGTAGTGCGATTAAAGCCATTCGACATTCACCTAAATCTAGTTTTGAAGTGCCGTTTGGATCTCGCTGGTATGCGTTGACAATTTCGGCAGGCAAAGGCCCAAGCTTGAGGACTTGTTCTGCAGCCTGCTTGACAAGAGATAACATCAATTCCAGGAGCTTTTGCTTCGCCCGATCTTTGTAGTCACAGAACAAATACAAAATAGCAACTTGAGAAGAATTGGTTTCCACTAGATGCTTCACAATTTGAGAGCTGAAGGAAGTTAGTGCTATTGACTAAACCTCGAACTAAATAAATGTGCTCATTGACTTACACCATGACACTCTTTCCCACACCGGCTGTATAATTGTTAGTCGGGACAACTGCACTTGAGGAAAATATCACTGAAAAAATCAATAAGGAAAGGGAAACTCACGTCCTCCATAATACCATAAAATGGGAGGACAGATTATACTATCGTGATTACTATTCTCGGTAGAATTGGACCAGTCGAGAAACCACTTCTGTTGAAAAATCCTCCACAAAGTGCCTGGATGCCACTGCTGCAGAAGAAGTTTGTGTCGTTCGCTATAGTTGAAATTTGATAGCCAATTCAAAATTTCAGTCCCTCGAACATCTTGAATAAAGTTTTGGTGATCCCGTAAGTATTCTTCCCATTTTTGAGCTGACACGAGGGTGCTATCTTTGGCGGGGATATAGCGAGGGCCGACTTGACTGGTCTTTAGGGCCAAGGAAGCGGGCGGAGATATTTGAGAAATTGACTCCTGCAGTGGAAAATTTGCGTGAGAGGGCAATTTTTGTGTTGTACTATTGGGAGCTTGTTGCTGAAGGGATCTGTGTTCGATGTAGTTCTCGGACATTCCGCTTTCCTGAGATAAGAGAGTAGCCAATTCCTCACCCGCCTCGGAACTGCTGATTCTCTCCATTGGCTCAACGACAAGCATCTTTGTAATTACCTTAGACCATCCACTAACGATGCCATTGGAACTTTCAGTGATTGAGGGTTGCATGAGCCAGCCCATGATGTGAGGATTGACTACCAAACTGTCTGCAGGCTCTCGACGATAGAAATAATCATCGCCGAATCTCGAATGACCGTCAGCAGCCAACCCTCGATTGCTGTCCATTTCTTTCAGCCGCGATGCGTCTTCTTGTACTCGGAATAGGGTCCAGAAGTTGATGCAACCCATTGACCAGACGTCGCTACGAGGCGAGATGTCCTTTTCTGGAGCCTGGTAACCCGTCTCTGCAGCCGAAGGATAAGCACTGCTCAACAAAGTGGTCCTGGGACTGTAGCTATAGCCTGGCAACGTCGTGGGCCCTTCGCTAGTCTTTTTTCCCGACTTAATTGTCGATAAACCGAAGTCGGCAATTCTCCAATGTCCCACGGGGTACTCTGGAGTTCTGAAGTCATATACTAGAATATTTCTTGGTTTGAGATCACCATGGGAGCAGTTGCGGGATTGACCATTGATCGTCAGATTTTGGTGAAGGAATTTCAACCCGTCAAGGAGGAAACGCGATTGTCTCAGAACCTCGGAAAGGTCAAGTTGTATTGTTTCGCTGTCGTCAGACAGTAAGCTCCAGAGATCCATATTGGCCAACGGCATTAATATATGACAGTTCGTCTCTCCCCCTCCCCCAACAGCTAACACTCCCTCCTGCTCGAGGACGATAATGGAGATGAAAGACAAAACATGTTCATGCTGAGTCAGGGATAATGCAAGTTGACGTAAATTTTCCCACTCGTCGCGAAACGCGAAGGTTGATCCAAACTGTTTGACGGCAAGCGGAGTTTCTTCCTGAAGAATTTAAGTATTCTTGCTTCCACATCGGAGAGATACCTACTTACTAAATTTGGATTTAAATGTGCTGATGCCGATGTCCTGTGATACAAACATCGGATCGCAACAACTTCCCGAGTGACTTTCCCATATGCGCCCTCTCCTAGATCGCCTGAGCGTTTCTTGATAAAAGGCAGACGTTCTAGGGATGAATGAGTATAGTTTTTGCCATCCACGTATTCAAAAATAATGATGGGTTTGAAGATATATTGTGCATCCAGAAATTGTTGAGCCTGACCCTCAAGGAATTCCAACTCTTCTGCCTCGAAGGGAAGGAAATCGTCCAAGCGATCGAAACACGTCGATCCATAGCGATCAAGAACATTAGAACGGCGTTCGGTGGAGCATAGTGTCGTGAAAGGATCAAACGAGATAAAATTCGGCCAAAATCTAGTCCAATCATCCCACCCGATGTACACCAGTATTGAGATTATGGCAAGCATACGCCTGTATAAGAGCCCAAAGGCATCAGATACGCTGAAATCCGATGTGTCTTCTGGCTTGAGGGTGTCAAGAAAGCGGGAGAGACAGTCGTCCGTCCAAACATCATGAAGAAGGTGTGGTGAAATGAACGCTTTGGCCGACGTTGCATTTTGCATACATTGGAGTATTTGTTTCTTTATCTTATACTTTTCGAGGAACTGAGTCGTTGTCATGCCGGTGGCCATCTCGATATAGAGGCGCTCTTCTCACTCGTAGTCGACTTGAAACTTGTTTTATACTAATAGACTTGATTATACTTATTAGTGAGGCAAAGATAATGCAGAGGAGTGCGAGGGAGTTGAAGCATTGAAAGGGGCTGACTTTCATTGAGATACTTACGTGAGTTGAAGATAAGAAGGGAAGAAGACATAGATCACACAATGCTTGGTGACTTTGGGGGCCCACAAGTTCTATATCTCTCTCGATGACAGCCGGCACTTTTGCAGATTAGAAGGTAGAGAGTGGTGGAGACTAATGTCTGGATGGATGACAGTTGTGTTTTGACGAGGGTAAAAGATGAAGGTAGAAAGGAGGAGAGACTATGGTGGAACGTAAGAAGTTCAAATGGAAGGTCTTCTGGCAGTTTGCCCAAGCGGGATATCTGTAATGCTGAGATTGTCTGTAGGGAAGCTGTCTACTTTTCGATGCAAATGCTACTAGCAAAGGCCTGCACGTGAGTGTAGTCGCTTCTCACTCTACTGCTGCAGCTGTAAGAAGTGTTTCAGAGCATCGCGATATTTGCCGCAGAGCCTTATTCTTGGTTCCAGGCTGGGCGCCTCGCACCCAGCTTCGCTGATATGTGCATGTACTCATGGCCAACCACAGTTGCACACTTACATGTTGTTCTCTGCCGCAGGCTCATCACTGCATAAGTGGCTGCATGAAGCAGGCGCACTAGTGTGACACTTTGGTGATCGTCGACCAGTGAGGGACTTTTCCCGTTCCACCTTGTGAGACGCCGTGTCACTGATTTCCCGTGTTTGCTCTGTCATTGGAGAAGGCAGGAAGATGTGTGGCATCAATCTCAGTGAAAGAATAATGACATCTCGCTCAGGCCTGGTAGAGGTAGTGAACGAGCCGGGCAGTGGCAGCGCGCCGCCTTACACTTCGCGCAGCACTTTTAGCATAGCAGAGCCACACTACCCTCGATAGGTGGGTGAGATCGTCGACCTCCCGCTATATACTGCCCTCCACTAAGCTGGCAGACGCGAATACTCTTCCGTTCTTGGCCTTCAGGCTTGCTCAGGATCCGAAGTGTCCCGGATAAATGCAAGGATACTGTAGGAGCAGGAGGCCAAGAACGCGGGATAATTGGAGAATCAACGGCTGCCTACCCCTCCCACGTGTCAGGCGAGTAGCCGTAATCATCGAATGTCGAGGAATGGTGGCAAAAGAAATATACAGCCCACGTCTCAGCCTCATGGCCGCTGCAGTAGTTGCATCGCAAAGGATCCTATATTGCAAGGCTCTCCTATTGTCCTTAAAGTCTTTTCGTTTCACTCAACATGGCCGAACACGTGATCCAGTCCAAGTTGGCGGGGTACATCCGCCTGGACAAACTGAAGATTCTTCTCAACAACATCTTCCAGACTGAGATTACCGTAGAGGTATGCGACTAATGATGTTCTAAGTCTTTATCATAATCTAATGTCATTTACTAGCATGTCTCGTCACAAGGTATTTTCAAATACACCGCTGATCGAGAAGCGACACTGGTATGTATGCCATGGTGTAGTACGATTGTTGAAACGAAGGCTAACGTGCCGTATTTCTAGAAAGAGTTGCGGTAAGAAAGAGTCAATTGCCGTGCTCCAGTCCATGCCTGTGAGGATAGTTTTTGACTGGAGTTAGGCCGGTCATCGAGCTTGCTAGAGTGAGGTGAAATGGGTTTACATCGCTGAGGCGTCATTCAAGAGTTCGTCTGCTAGAGATAGAGATGAGGGCCAGTGGTTCGCTATTGGCCTTCGAGAGATGCGGCTAATGAGTTGTCATTGGGCTTCACTTAACGAGGAGATAGTACCTAGCCTAGATGTCATAGCAGCAACGGCGAAAATGCCATTTTTCGACATCGAGTCCTCGCTAGTTTCGATCACGTGTAAAAGCCTTGCAAATGACGTGCCTATTAGTCAACAGAGCATATGAATAGAAGGTGTCTACGAACACTAGGGTTTATCAATTGAGGATGCCTATTATGTTTCCCAGCAAGCCTTCTCTTAGGCCGTACCGTGGTGAGTGAGCTACTTTGGCACCCCCATCTATGTAGCCGCCTAACGAAGTAACTTTGTCTCCTTCGAGGAGACATCCTGGGCATATTTCTCGCTTCTTGCCCGCTATCGGTGAACCGGTGTGGCTGAATTTGGTCGCAGAGGCAAGGAACCTCGCATGCTTATATTCCTGTGTCCGCACTATAACTCATATTCAACCAGCTTTTCGACATTTGTAGCCTTTTTCACAAAATTTATTGAAATGGCAAATATTGATGATGATCTTGTGCCCGTAGTAGTCATGCAAGCACGAACATTATGGCAAGAGCGACTGGATACCGCTTCCCAGGCACGCGAGATAAGTGTCAAGGCACAGCTTGACCGTTTCTCTAAGCTCGAGTGGGACCTCTTTGCCACATCGGAAGAGATGCATGTTGATATGACCGATATTTATGGTAAGCTTCCAGGAGTAGGCCCACCAAATATTAACGTCTTGTTGCAGAGTCAGAAGATTCCAACGCCCTCCGAAAAGTGCAACAAGTATTTACTCATGTCGATGCTCTGCAAGCATATTTCGCTGCCGCCACTCATCCCAGCTGGAGAATCATGTAGGTTGGAACCCCGTTCTGGCAAAGCAGCTAACAGCCGAAGTTCGATTTGCGCACCAAACTCGGTACTCCCATTGAAAATCACCCCCGATGCCCTGTGGCAAATCATGATGGTCCACGAGTTGCCACCAAGTTTTCTTGATCTCGTGGTATCTTTTGCTACTAATGGTCAGGAGGCAGAGGCAGGTCCTGGAGCCTTGACCATGACCAGGCGGCCGGATGGATCGTATGGTTAGTTACAACATCTTACAGAACAGAAAGCTAAATAACCTTAGACATTCAATGCTGTTATCAGTACGTGGAGGAGACTGGTCCAGAATCCGCGATAAATTGGGTAGTTCGTCAGACAGGCATATATCATCACTACAGGCCAGCTACCGAGCAGAATATCTTGATCTTTCTGCACCCGCGTCGGGATTCACCTCTCGAACTTCAAATCCAGTCTATGGTGAAGAAATGGGGAAGGGACACCCCGTCGCAGAGATGGAGCTTGGCTCACATGTCCTTGTTCGCATGTTACGCATCTGGATGGCGGTGGTACTTGAAGAGCCTAAGCAGCAAGGTGAACCAGATGGTAGGCAAGCCAGAGACAAGCTTTTAATTTCCACTGATATCAGGAAGGCCGCGCAATCGTTGTCTCTAGATTATTCTAAAAATGAAGATTACGCCTGTGGGTTTGGCCTGTTTCAGCAGATGCACCTCCTGGAGGACAAGATTTTATGCGTGGCGCCACGTCTAACCTCGGCACTTGACACTATACATTCCCTACAGGGACTTCACCAACGTTGGAGCAAGAACGACTTGAATGGCGAATTAATAGGTGAGCAATTGAGAACTTTGGAGACGCAATTCCGGGGTGTCTTGGCGGGTATTGATATGCTTGAGAAGAGAACAGGACAACTGGTCAAGTTGGTAGGACTCTCTTTCATCCACCTGTAATGTAATGCAAAAATATACTCATGCTTATATGGTTATCCTGATGAGCAGTTAAGTGCCGCTCTCAGTATCAAGCGTCAGAGCTCTGCTGTCAAGGTCAATCAAGGTATCTGGCTCCTAGCGAGGGATTCAGCAGGCGACAGCGCTGCAGTACGCGTGATAACCATTCTCACTTTGGTCTATCTTCCAGCAAGCTTTACTGCTGTAAGTGACCTTGATGCTGTGTTACCTTTCCCTTTATGCGACTTGACAAAATGCGCTTACAATTTTTTAGACCTTATTAGGCATGAATCTGTTTGCGTTCAAAGGTTCCGACTCCAACAGCTCTAGCTTTTCAATCTCTCCAAAATTCTGGATATTCATTGCTATTGCGGTGCCTCTGACCGGCGTCACGCTTGGGGCATGGATGTTGATTGTGCAGAAATATGAGAAAAAGATGATCAAGGAGTGGGGTGAAGAAGATGTGAACTCTCGTCCAGTTTGATCGTTTTGTGATCTAAGCTTAGAAATGAGCTTTCTGGCAGCCCAAGGTGGAATATGGACATTCTGGGCGAGCTTCTGAGTGCATATAATTATGAGAAGGCTGCCAAGGTTCGCGACAGAAGGATTCTTGTCACATATCCTGGCACCCTGGTTAGAGAGAAATAATTTTTTCGGGCTTATCCTTTTCAAAGCAATGCAGCGCGTCACAGAATTTTACAGTCCGACACCAAAATCGTTAAGGTTCGGTAAGGTTGTTGGTGGCCTCAGGCATTGGTTCTGTTTAATCAGTCTCCCTAGCCTTGTAGACCTAGCAAAACCAACCGCAGGGACGAAGAATCCGATCCTCTCCTATAAGAGCATTCACTCTCTTGATAGGTTGAAAAAAGTGGCTATGTTCAGGGCAGCAGATTTTAGCAATATCTGAAAATAGACGAAGGATGGCGCTGCTCAGGTTAGAGCAGCGATTACTCAGGTCTAAAGACGGGAATGGACTTTGGTGGGCTGAATTGTCGTCCGAGAGTATACTGGAAATGTTCCATTAATTCGTCGTTCCCTTCATCTGGCACGTGGCTGACTTTCTTTCGTGCTTCAACGACACCATTTACAACGATATAGATCCCAATTACACAGACTCAGTCTTCCATTACACAAGGTTACTATTCGTTTTTTTTAATCTTTATTCGCCAATAAGAGGCACGTGACGTTGTCAATGAGCGAATAACAAGAAGTCCTGCACAGTCTTGGAGATTCGTCAGGAATGCTCACCGAGTACGGTGCTTCGTCCAATCACCTGCCTAATGCCTGCATCCCCAACCACCATACCCTATGGATTCTTCCCACGTTCAATGACTCGATGCCGAGCTGCAGCTAGCGGTTGGCAGCCTTGATGTCATCAATCACTTCTTTCTCCCATTTCATGCAGCCTTCTGAGTTTGTTTTCTTCTCTTGCCTTCAACGTTCAATCTACAATTTCTATCACCCGTTCGATTCCGAGCGTACTTTGAGCAATCTTCGCATCCGCCACGAGAGTGCGCTGGTATGAATGAGGCCAGCTACCCCACAACTCATGTCACGACCCAGATCATGGACTCAAAACCTCTCCCCGGAGCCTTCATTTTGCAAGCTGCAGAGCATGGCCTAAAAGCTGCTTCCATTCTACCTAGTTTCTCTCCGTCCGCGAAATCCAAATCCCTGGCCTCGAAGATCTCACTTTCTGCCACTCTCCTGTCGGAGATTGGGAAACAGGTCAATCTGACTGCAGCCTGCTTCAAGGAGAATTTTCAGCAAACTTTCGAACATGTTCCAATGAAATGTGAGGAGCAGTACGTAAAAGTGCTCAAGGCGCTTGAGAAGGCTTCGTCTTTTGACAAGAGCGACCTAGAGGAGGGCACCCCGAGCAAGCCCCAAAAGCCTTGGGAACGCCTTCGTTCAGCGTTGGATATGAACAAAGCCCAGTTCGAAGAGTTTCGAGAATCCTTGGATGAATCCTGGCACCGTGTACTGATGTTGCAACACATTGTCTCTCTGATTGTGCTCCAGATCCGCGCTCAGAAGTATGTTAATATTCGCATCTCACAGAATGACAGCTAACTTTTGTAGCCAAGAGCCGTTAACTCTTTCGGAATACAACAAGCTTGGCCAGCTCAAGAAAGGGATGGGAAAGCTCTTCAAGACCATCCGAGAAGAAAAGATTGCTTCGGTTATCACATTCAGTCTCGTTGATCTCAACAAGCCTGCAAATGCATCACAGCTGATTACAGCTGCTGAGTCCGTTGCGCAGCAGGAGTCTTGTTCGCGAGATGATGTGTCAATCGTATCCTCATCGGCCACGGTTCTCAATTCGCCCGTTCAGGAGACAGCTCCAATCAAACAACGGTTAGTCAATTGAATACCAAAGGAGAAGTCTCCAGATGCTAACATGAACAGCACGGCGACCCGGCCACCACCTCCGCCACCCTTTGTCGCACCACCCAAAGACGACGATGAGTACGAGATGTACCGAGTTAGCGTCAACACCCACGAGAAAGAGAGTGCCCACACCAGGCCCCGACTCTTCGGAATCCCGGGACTCGTGAACCTCGGTCGCACCAAGACAGAAGTTGTCTCGCACGTGGACAAGATTCCCTCTTCCATCCCAGAGATCAAAGCGTTCATCATGAGAGAAAAAGACGACGAGTACACTGTTCCACCAACCATCAATGACCTAGTCAACGTATCCCCAAAGATCAGTACAGCAATCTACACGTTGGTCAACGACAAGAACAAGGAAACCTGCCGCTATCCTTATCGACAATGGACCACCGAATTCCTTGTCAACTGGGAATGGTGGGACTCTAAGCGCTTTGGTAGGAAGCAGAAGAAGACCGATGGCTACATCGTCATCCTGCGCGGTAAAGCTGACCCCCCACCACCACCTCCTCCTTGCAACTGGCCTGGCTCACCGCCACCTCCTCCCCCAGGATATCGAAGTGGTCCACCGGTAATTATCAATCAATGGAAATATCAGAGCAAGCAGGAGAAGATGGATGAACTCGGTTTAGTTACAGATGTGTTGCTCACGCAGCATGAAACAGAGAAAGTTATCAATGATTTCTTGGCCACATTCTCGACGCTGTATGATGGCATCCCAGTTGAAGAGCGTGGAGCTGCCATGAGGGGTATTGATATGAAGGAGATTGATGAGCTGTGTGATTATGAGAGTGATGATAGTGATGACTCCTCGGGCTGGAGTTCCAACTCCAGTGATTCCTTGGTTGATGATTAATGGCTATATCAGATTTCCTTTCGTAATTTAGTGAAATAGTCTATGTTCTGCAGGTACCTGAATAGTCTACATACGTTATTATTAAAACCAAGTCTTTTACCTTAGGGGAATTCTGAAAGAATAGAAAATAGGAGTATGGTCCGCGGACGTCTAATCAATATTCTACTCTACATCTTCCCTACCATCAGCTATCCCCGAGCCAATTTAGCCAGGATGGCGTCGTTGTGCTCATCTAGGTCAGAAACTGGATCCAACTGAAGTGGGCTCAGTTCAAGGCTTGCCCCAATAGCCAGCCGGGCAGGCGTTTAGGCTTGTTTTGGAGCGAGAACTACAAAATCAGAAGTAATTTCCAAACCAACCAAAATGATGGATATAGGTACCTTCCACTTGGCTCAAAAGCTACAGTCTTCCCATGCAATCTAGACTATGCAAGTCCAGCTCGTAGCGAACGCATTGCTCGTCTTGACAAGAATAGTTTGAAAATTTAAAACAAGGACTTTAGTTAAATTGAAGTAAATAAGGACCTAAAATATAATATTATACTATTCTGTTCCCTAGACCCCAAATTTGTTCCATCCTCTTTTGCATGTTTAATTATTATCCCCCTAATAATATCGTTGACTTTTACCTCAATTCAGCTTCTCGCACGTTCAAAGGGCATCATGGCACTTCTTGCATTTGCAAAATTTGGAGGAAAAAAAGTCAGATCTAAAGACAGCCGCGAGAGCAAGATCTCTCTGCATGTTCGTAAGAGATTCTAACATAGAGCCAGGCTGGAGACGCTCTGTGCAGTGTTGGTTCGTCTCTAACTCTACTGTATGTACAATCGTACTCAAACACCTCTGAGGTGCATATCCCATCAGATGAAATAGGGATTGGGGTCGACTAGTCCGATTCTCGTGGAGAGCGAATGACGCTGAAGAGGCGCGTTTTGGTGGGGAGTATTCCTGGCCACCCACTCTGCCAACCCTTCGATGAAATTAGGGACTGTTTCTCCGTCGCTACTATTAAGACTTGAACTCCGATGCAAAACAATTAGCAACCCTCTTCAGATTTTCATCAGTGTTCAACGGATGAACTTTAACCGCAGTGGCAGAGGGAAGTTTGATATGAGTAAGGGCGGTAGTCAACGTAAGAGGTAGGAGCGTATGGCAGCTGACAACCCCTCAGGCTAGCACCGCCTAGCTCTAGTATTGGTGAGAGGATGGTAGAATAAGGATGGATGCTTTGTCGTCACTTCTTCTTTTGTAGGACATTTTGTGGGGGAATCCCGAAAACCACTGCTCCTTGGAGGGGAACCGGCCACACGCTCGGAGTAGCTGATATCTTAGAATGAAGAAGCCCCTGTCGTGAGACTTTCTGCAGGATGTTTTTTGAGTCCGCCCAATATGTATTGTTGAGAGGATGTTGGCACTGACGGAAAGGCTGGCCACTTAGACCCCATACACGATCCTTTTTGATTTCTACAACCGCAGTCTGCAAGTAGCTAACGTGGCAGTTCCGTCGTTCGAGAAGCTTCTCAAGACACCAAAGATGGGCTGCAAGATACAAGCTCTGCGTGGGAAGGTTCATGCAGTCACATGGAGTGGTAGGCAGAGGCACCTCAGGAACTGGTTTGAGAGCCTGCCCCAGCTTTGAGCAGACTAGAATGGCGTCAACAAGTTCCACAAGGTTCAGCCAAGCATCCGCTGGAGATGACATTTTCACCTCCACTAAATCCGAGCCGGTACCTGGTTTGATTACCAAATCCATTAGCTCCGAGCCCAGCAAAATAGAACCCTTGGGTGCCTCTCGGGTTTTTACGGCCTCTGAAATGCACGTGTTGATATCGACAAGCACTTGACGAAGTAGGATCTGGTCGGTAGGACTGTGTTCAATGACAACTGTGCCGCCATTCCCTGCAAAGGCGTCTTCAGCAGCTTGTGATCCGTCCGCTGATGGAACAGCAAATGGAATTGGATCCACGACTTGGCTGCTGGAATTCTTGTAGAATTGGAAATATGTATGACATAAATGTAATAGAAGACTTATTTTCGGAACGAGCCATGCTTGTTTTGTTTCCGAGTCATACACCAAGGCTACTTGCCGGGAAATCTCGGTGATGGCGCCTGCATATGCTGAGTTTGCCTTGAAATGTTGTCGATTGGTGACATATTCGTAATTCTGCGCTCCTTGTAATGCAATTTGAATCGGGCCCCCAGTCCCGGCGACTTGAGCTGTTGCGGTATTTCCTTTCTTATGCAAAGTTCGATTCCGTGTAGGTAGGCCACTCCAGGCGACAGTATTAGGCAAGTCTTGTGTGCCAAGCATGACATTTGCTCTCCCGCACCAGCCAATGAAGCATTTTGTTTTGACAAAGACATTGGGATCTTTTACCATCAACCAATCTCCCCGAATGCTGGCAAGACTTGAAGGCTGGAGGATTTCCCCCTTACTGTGTTCTAGATGCCATTGGATGCTCTTGCCGTCCTCACTTGCTTGCATCGGAATCAGGGCTGTGTAGAACCCCAAAAGAACATAACCTCCATCTTCTCTAGAACTAGTGTTATGTGATCTACTCTCGATCCAAGAACAGTTCTCAACGGCGGCAAGCTGCACCATCATGTCGAATGGAATTTCAAGCCCGCGTCCCGAATTGCGACGCAGGCTGCGACGCAGGCAACGGCTGGCAACGACACCAGGATTGAAGAGTTCAACCCAGCAATTGTCTTCTTTCAAGATCAGAGGCTCCAGTGGTTTAATGAAATAACGAGAGAAAGGAAATTTTATTTCGCAGATGGTGGAGAGGTGAATCAATTGAGTGAAGGTCCCTGAAGCAGGGGGTAGTCGCACGGCCTGACATAGCCAAAGAAGTGCCTTTCTCAGATCAAACTTATCCAGCCAGCTGTGGACGTTGGCAAAGGAGAGTATGATGCGATTAGAAGCTACCAAAGCCTTAATAGGACGGGCGAGAAAATCCGGCTGATTGAGAACTAAACGAATTGAGTGTTAGCCGTGGAGTAGAATGTAATAATGATATGAGAGACTTGGTAAACGAACCTATTTGCTTATGCCCATCAACTATAGCGCTCAATAAATCGATCCCCAGCTTACCCCAGTATTTCTCAAGGTAGTTACCGCAGGCCATAGCTTCATATGCTGCCTCGGATCCCGTAATCACAACCACGTTAGATAGCATACGAAGTAAATCTCGCTCTTGCTCAACATCAATTCTTTCCTGAGAAACTTTCCTCTCAGAAACAGAGCTCTGGAGCTGGTGGATGACTTCTGGTATCTCACAATCACAAATGATAATATCTTTCATTGAGCCCGAACCCTCATTGAGCGATTCAAGAAACTCGCCGCTATCGATTTTCAGTGATTCCTGATCGATAAGATCTTGTCGTGACTGGTCTCTGAAATTTAGCATCAAGTCGACTAGCGTTGACTGGTGACGTTTGAATGCCAATTCTACCGCTAAAGCAAATGCCATTTGCCCATCGCGATGTTGATCGCCGAGTTCCATGCCATCTCGAAGCAAATGAAGAACTGCTGTTTCATCATCGTTCAAGATAGCCAGGTGTAACAAAGATCCATGAACGACGTAATCGAACCTGAGAAGCAGTTCGGCAAATGCCTCATGCTCTCTCAGGAAGTCCTTTACTTCTTCCAGCACAAAGGGGTCATTCCAATTTGCCTTATCTTCAGTAGCATCCTCTGGCTCGTCCATGAAGTCGTCGTCTACAGTACTCATTTCATATGTTATATCCACATTGGTGTCTTGCAAGTACCGGTGTCGTTCCAAGGTTTCTTGCTTGGAAGTAGGTAGCGCCTCTAGATCCGGATAGCTAAAATCTTGATCTTGAGAGCTTTCTGCCTCACTTTGTACTTTGACCCATATAGCTCTAGTTATGTGCTGGCACTTGTTGAGAATAAAGCGTACAGCTTCTTTTTCAGCTGTGGTCTTGCAGCTGTTCTGTAATGACTTCGAATACCGGACCAATATATTGCTGAACGAAGTCTGAAAAGCCTGAGAGACCATTTCGGTCGCAGCAGCGTCGAGCAGCTTAGTGAGTTCGCCAACCGTGAAAAGAAATTCCACAAACTGATCTTGGAATAGTTCCAAATTATCGGTCGATGCGTAACCGCTGTCAGATGCGGTATATTCGCTGGAATTGTCCATCGCCTTGATTACGCTGTCCCAACTTCCTTGGAAACCATAGATTCCCCTGTCAGACCTCGAAGGGTCGGTATGGTAGCTCTGAACACCCTCCACCGTCGCGGATTCGAGGAGTAAAGAGCAGATCCTGAAGTCTGTATCGATCTCACCGTCAAGCGTATAGCTCTCCACTTCGCTGGCTATTTGAGCGAGATGATCAGCTTCATTCAATCCAACGTTATGAAGGCCAACCTCAGCGTTGAATCGAAAGTATCGTTGGCTTCGGTGTAAATCCTTGTGCCTCGCTGCAAACTCATAGGCAGTAGAAGTTGCATCAGTGGAGTTAGCTACTAAAGCCTTTTCCACGCCTCCGAGTACTTCGGCTCTAGATATTATGTCCTGTCCTGTGCCAATAGATACTATACACTTGATATTGTCACTAAATCTTCTTCTATCATCTGACCATATACTTCTAGCTTCAGTCCACAGAAGATTGATAGGATTATTCAGGCCAATCCCTCCATCATTGTACATCCGTCCATTAATCTTGATCGGATCGAAGAATGTAGAGGCAGCTGAGGTAGCTCTATGACCAGTTAAATGAACGCCATATTAAAGGAAATCGAGGACTAAAGACTCACCTAGCAGCTTCCCATATTCTCACCCCAATATCTTCTTTCTGGTGTGGAGAGGTATAGCTTCTGAGAGCAATTGGGTTCAAGGAGCTGCTACTTGTTGCGGTGACAAATCTAGAAATGGTCAGTCAGAAAAGTATAAGAACGTGCTACATTGCATAGGAAGGCTATTGCACATACACTTTACAACTCATGAGTTCTTGATCCTTCAACCGAGTATTCTCATCGAGGCCATGCTTCAGAAGAATGTCTTTAATCGCATTTTCGAGCGACTCCGCTGAGAATCTCCCTTGCAAATTCCCTTTCCAACCTAGACGGCTTCTATTTTTAAAAACTCTGCCAGCTAACATCCTGTATGATTCAATGGTTTCGTCAACACTCATGCGAAGACGCCCAAGCATGAGCGCAATCAGCCTATGATCGTTAGTAATTGGCTAGACTGTCTAGTAAATTAGAGCATCATACCCGCCACTACTAGTTCCCGAAATCATATCGAACACATCACACGGGTTGGGAGGGTTATCCTGATTGATAGTCTCCATCAACCTCTTCAAAATCAGTAATGATGATAGTCCACGAACTCCACCTCCATCAAGACAGAGAAGGCGAAGCCCCGTACCGCGAGGTGTTTCTATGTTTCTTGGCTCCTCCATCCTGGTTAAGCCGCTACCATAGTATGTATACGCAGACGTCTGCTCGAAGCCATCAGGCAAGGAAGGCTCCATCCCAGTCCACTCTTCAATAGCTTCTGCCAACTGTTCTCTCCCCCTTTGTGTCGTTACTTCTGGAAACTTCGTTACCAAGATTTGCAAATTGTCTAGAATCCCCTTAATCAAAGTCTCTATACGACCACCCTTTCCAATAGTCCGAGCGGCTTCCCAATATCGAATTGATCTCGAGTCACCCTCTTCTGGCATAACCTTCTCAAATAACGCTCGAAGGTATGCAGCTTGAACTTTACAATCTTCCAAAGTAGATATAAATGTAGGACCTATCGAGTCGCCCGCTGTATAAGTAATATATCTGTTCGCATCTCGGAGGAGCCTCGAGATAAGAGGGAGTTCCGTTGTCGACTTCAAAAAACTCGTTGGGAGATCTACTTCGCCCTCGACAGCATTGCAGAGTTTTCTCGTAACATCGATGTTTGAATCGACGGAAGAGATGATACTGAGGACAAGACTTGCGTCTCCGACACCAGCCATGCTTAGGGTATTAGAGCTAATATGGTTAGAAGCGGGTACTGTACTTTTCGAAGGGATTTTCACGAGGCTGCCAACGACGCGGGTGGGATTTTCGCAAAGGTAGAAGTCTGATCTATGTTGGCATGAAAGGCCTGGATAATAACAATCTAGATAGGCGGTTGAAAGGATGCTAATGTGGCAGGCGAAGGACAATAAACCTGCGGTGGTGTTGAAGGAGTGGAATAACGAGATCGGCCTGGGGCCTGATTGCTAGCGTTGTGGGCAAGTGCTGCCCAATCAGACCTGGTGGGCGAAGGTGGCTTAGCTTACACAGTAATCACAACGTGCGAAATGGCACTGATGGCACGTGATGCCAAACTTGCGGAATATACTTATTCCGACTTCTGCTCTGATTTAGGTATCTTCTACTAACTCATAAAGAGACAGTTCAGGGTACTAAATAAAGTCTCGTAATGCCTTTTCGCGATCACTAAAGCCTTAGACTCTCTAGAGAGGATTGAAACAGGGGGTAAAGACGGAAGCGTGAGCTGAAAAGTCGTTGGTAGCGTGGTTCCCGCTTTCCTTGGTCATAACCACTTCGCTTTAAGTTTGGCCTTCGGATCTATATGTTTATGTTAATAGTCTGTCTCGCCTTTTACTGAAAGGCTACCGGAGATGTCAGTCCGGTATAAGACACAATATCGTTCCACCGGGAATCTTGAATGCAAAGTACTGTGGTTCCCGGCTCTTGGGTTTCGCGGTGCCTTGTTTCTCAAACACTCGCTTCCGCATTGAGCACCCACGGCAGGCGGGCTGCAAAAACGAGCTGAGGTTAACCACCGCTTACAGGGTACTGCTTTTGGATAGATCACCGGCTGACGCGATCTCGGTCGCTGTTCAGAACACGCTCGCTTTATCCACCACGAGCTTTCAGTTGGAGAAAAAAGTGGCCGAAATTGGCACACGAGAACACCAAAAGTCACCCTCTCCAACTCGTTCTTATTCAGCCTTTCACACCCCAAAATTTAAAGCCTCTATATCAATACTTCTATAGAACGTGTAAATTTCAAAAGTAAAAATGTATTATTAGGTTTATTTATCAGTCGTTTGGATTTATTATATTTGAACACAGTGCCAAAATCAGCCACTTTTTACTTCGACTGAGAGCACGAGTCCCCGCGCCAGCGCAGTGCACGCGCCAGCGCTACCAAGCAAGGACTTTTCAGCGCCCGCTCGCTTAACAACGGCCTAAGAAAAGTGCAAAAATTTGTGTTCTTAGTCAAGGTATACCTCAACTCGCAGATAATGCGGCTTCTGTGGATCGAACACAGTGCCTCCAGATTTCATGATCTGAAGTGGACTTCAGTCTGGCGCTCTCCCAACTAGGGAGTTGTTAGAGGTCGTTTTCTTCTTTCGGTTGTAAGCGACTTACGTGAGCTAAAGCCGCTGGTTGGATTGGAAATTTGGCCCTATTCTCGGTTATATTAGTCACATTCTAAAAGAGAAGGCCAAGTTCGCTTATTAGTCCTTCTCTCCCAGAACCTCCACGTGACATGCAAATATAGATCAAAACAAGGGTACTAGATCTTCAGAGATAAAGACTATGAATATGTAGCCTGGTGCCCAGGCAACTAAAAAAAGTCCCTATGAGTACTAAAACAGCTCTTTAATCTATGCTCAGGCGGTGCTCAGGAATGCAATGCTCACGAATAGCTTAGGCTAAAGCAGTAGCTGCGCAAGCCCAGACACAGGAAATGGAAAATGCCATCAGAGCATTCCAGTATCGTACTTGCTTTACTAAGACACATTTGGAACAACGTGGACTTGTGTGGCTTTTCTAGATAATATACCTGATGCTTCATTCTTTAATAACGAGGATCCAGGTGTTGTAGCGTCCCATGAGTATCTTGCAGACGATTAGAATTTCCACCCTGTTTATAGTGGGGTTTAAGATGAAAATGGAGAGTTTGAGATAAGAATAGATGTATCTTACCGAGTACGAAAGATTAGGTATATGATTGCAATTAGTAAAGAACCCATAGGCCAAGGTTTACGATCCTAACTCTACTAGTTCCTGTTTATATTTTTTTGAAGAGAAGCATAATATTCCGTGACTTTTGCATCAAACATCATCGTAACCCTCAACGGGGACATCGCTCGTTCTCATTTAATGTCTTTAACTTGGCTCCTTCAGCTGCGCGGCAAAACTCCCAACTATAAACAAGGCTCTTGTGCTCACAGTTATCTGTATGATTACGCACTATTTCTAGCATTATATAACGTTTTATAAGAATTACATACAGTGAAATAAGGGCTTCCAGGATGGTATGCGCCAGAAATTCGTTAACACGAACTTCTTGTTGGCTTTCACTCCTTGTACGTGGCTGTCTTACTACATTTAATACCCGTAAGAAGTTGTATACAAACATACATGAACGAATCGTTACGTACATGACTGGGTTTGTATCAACAGGCAGGCACATGCCAAATTATTAATATTAATTCAGCCAGGGCAACCTGAGTAATATAATATCAAGCTATTATATTGCGCTTACATTACATACACATATTCAGCATTTGAGCGAGATTTTTCTATGATCTGAATAGGTGTGTTTTGTAAAAAAGAAATTAAAAAAATTGAAGGCTCCAAGCCGGACCCAGTTGCCGATAACCACGATCTGAACTCTTGGCATGCATTGGCCCATAATCCCCAAACCCTAGCTAGTCTACTTTAATTCTTATGGGTGCGCAACTTGCTGGGTATACTGCATAGGGGGTCCCTGCGGCACGACTGGCTGTGGAGACTGCCATTGCTGTTGAATTGGCTGCGGCTGTTGCCTCCTTCCAAACATCCCACTTGATCCTGGTTCAGTTGTCCACAAGCCGTGGCGCCTCCGGCAGCCGATGGCAAAGACAAGTACCAAAACGATGAATGTGACCCACGCGTCTAAAATCGGCCACAGTATCTCCGTATATATGGGAACGAAGGAGGGCGTCTTCGGGAGCAGCCACTTTGCGTCGTACGCCAATACCCAGGTATTGCGGAGTACATATAGGATTCCAATGACAAGATATATGATTGCATTCTAGAAGACGAGAATTTATACGTCAGTGGGTTCTCAATAGGATTGACAAAGGAAGGGGTCATTGGCTTACACTTCGAGTTTGGGGACTTTGGTGAGAAACAATAAGAACGTAGATGGTAAATGCGGCTACTGCTATGGAAGCAATCCAGAGAAGGATGTCAAACGCAGCGCCAAGCTCTACGAGCGAGTAAGGTACCGAAAAGAATTCTGGGTAATCTTCGTAGGACGAGTTTTCAACGGCATTGTAGTAGTCCGTGCGTAAAGCTTCTATTTTCCCGAAATATGCGACCGCCAACGCGAAGAGGGCCACACCAAAACCAGCGACCACGCCGCGAATGATGTTGTGGCCTTTTGGACTGTGATTCAAGACGTGGAGGAAGCTCAGACCGAGGTCCACGAGGCAGAGGAGGATGAAGATGTGCCCAAAATTTTCGAACAAGCTGCTCACGTCGAATAGTCGGGTTTCAATCTTGTCCAAGGTGAAGTAGTTGCTGTCAGTGTCGATCTCCACAATATAGGCTATATTGCCTGCGACACTGAAGAAGAGAAATCTGTTTACAGTGTTAATCCTTATCTCTTCTGAGGAGAATCAAAGATGGACATACATGGTGATGAGTGGATACGCGATTTTCATCCATGTGAAGGGGCGCCTGGCGGGGTCCTTTCGGTTTCGGACCGCGCAAAAGCTAATTAGCCATATGATGCCCAAAGGAGCAATCAGAATGCCTTCTAGGCAGGTAGCCGCAATTGCAAAAGCGAGATCTTGGCCCTGTGTCGTCATTTTTCAATTGGTCAAGACAATAGTGTGGATAAGTGATTGTAAACGAGAGCAGACTTTGGAAGAAAGAAATCGCGGGACATAAAGAGATGTTGCAGGATCAAAAGGAGAGAGCCACACCGTCCATGTTGGCGAGCCGTTATAATAAGCCTCCTCAGCGCCTGCGTCCAACTGTTACACCACTCCGAAACAGCACATAAATATGCCAGGAGCGCCTGTTAAGGCTGGCCACTAGAATATTACAGCGTAAGCCACGTATAACGTGCCCGCTCGCTTCACGCTCACTGACCAACATTAAATTAAACTCGTGTGACTGAATACGAAATAGAAACAGGTGATCGACGAATAGAATCCCTGTATGAAAGGTCTCGATCCTGTCAGAGCGGCGCAATTTTCCCCGGTCGCTTTGACAACAGGTACTTGAAACAGATCGAACCAATCTCATTCAAGCGAGGGGTAGTACAACTTCAGCCCCTCACCAGGATCAGCAGAGAAAGCTATAAATAAGCGTGTTAATTAGGTCGTCCTATCACATCGCGAAAAAGGTCGAGAAGTGAGGCTCTGGCAATCCTTCGGCGATGCAGGATCTGAGCTTCGTCGAAAGTTATCCTGATCTCAATGAGCGATGTATAAACAGTACATAGCGTCAATAACCGCCTCGTTACAAGTTTGTGGTCAATGACGCACACCATGAGATTTATACATAGGGATCCTGAATTTAGATACTAGTCTCTAAGATTGAGAAAGGTCAGATGTCGCATACTAATAGACTCGGCTACCTCATGCAGAAGAGAAGTTCAGGGGAGAAAGCTATAGGCTAGAAGAAGCACCCTTCCCCAATACCGTCTCATTCTGCTAGAACAGCCCTTATTTTGTCAATTTTATGATTTTACAGGAGGCAGGTCGCAAGATCGATTTTTTTCTCAAGTTTCTCAACATGGCTCATTTCTTTTCAAGCCTATCTGGACGATGGTGACATGGGAAATCGGCCTAACATGGAAGTTGGCGATTGATTACCTAGTAGACATCGGAGCAGACATTGCTGAATAAATCTCATGGATCAAGACGTACGATACAAGCCACGACAATTCCGAGCTTGTGTAAACTCGGTTTAGAAGTCAGGCTATCCTCCCATCGAAGAGTTGAGCATCAAGTGCTGCCAGTCGGAAGCACAATATCCGCAACCTCTTTCCGAGGTTTCTTGGCATCAAAGAGCAAACGAGCTACCTTTCCCGCCACTTCTAGGATACCACCTGGCCATGTCTACAATCCGCATTTGAAACCCAACTCAAATCGTTCTTGTGCGGTTATGACACATCGTGCAACGATTTCTCTTGCTTAGTCCACTCTGCTGATCATGGTGCTGCGCTCGATCTCCCGGATGGAACGGCTCTGCTTGGCATAATCTTTGATATCAAGAGCCACGCCTGCTATATTCTACTGTCGGTAACTTCTTTTATAGAACATTGCAATAGTTTATAAGTCCAGGTATCCTCTTGTTTATTCTCGAGATCATACATGCGTGTTTTGATCCAAGTTTAAGGGAAGCATTGTAGCTGACTGGGCACGATTGGGTTACGGCTTCAGGCTCTGACGAATCGACGATATTGTAAACGCGAATCTGGTAAGGAAAATTGTTTCCAACTAGAGACAATACTTGGTGTAAGAGGAGTGGAGCAAGTTACTGCAACTTATAGATGACGAAGCGTGGCCGCGACGCCTTCGGGGTGCAGTAAGTAGAGATACGGCTTTGTCGTCTCCGTGTCCCGGTCAATGTGGGGTAAACTTGCCCTTGCCTACTCACAAGCAGTCATCACGAGATACTCGCCATCTGGGTATTGAAGCTTCATTAGATACAACGCGACTGCTTTATTGTTTCTAGAATATTGCTTAAAGAAGTTTCTGTCACCTGTTTCGTCGTGGCTCAATGTATCTGCGGCGGTTCTGTCAGCCCCTGAGCGAAGCGAAAACCGACCCCACATTCACGGCAGTTGGCTTGGCATTCCGCTCCGCCGCTTCGGATGGATGAGTTCGATCTTAAAACTTATGTTCTGGTCAGAAACAGGGAGATTTTGTTGTTCCTCGCTCGGCAGATCACCGGTTTGCAGTCGCTCTTTTAGCCCTTTTACATCCAGCCGGTTCACTACCTGAATGTAACGTGTTAGTTCAAGGAATGCCCCTGCTTGCCCCACGTCTAGTTTGATAGATATGGACATTCAAGTGGATACACGTTTTGCGAGTTAAGATAAGGCCTTATCTTACTGTGTGATTTCTTAGGCAAAGCAAAGTCGCCTGAGAAAGGCCATGTACCCCACAAACCGGTAGTTTTCTGCCGAACGAGCAAGGTTGTCAGACGTCGGGAGTTGGAATAGCTTCGGTACATGGGACAATACCATTCTCAAGAACCCGAATAGTATAAAATCTGAAATGGCCAGTTCACTGCGAATATTCGACTGCTCCAAATTCCGGCAAGGAAAACATCTCCTACAGATAGAAAAAGGGGTACCAAGATGACAGCCTTAGATATCAGTTCGCAATCCGGAGAAAGCCGTGATGAACCTGTTCCAGGCTCGACTGCCAACGATGCTCCCATCAGATCCTATCGAACAGCTTGGCTGTACCTATTCGACTGGTATCCAAGTCATTACAGCCCTCTCGAGCGAAAAATGCTTCGAAAATTGGATGCCGTCCTATTAAGTTTTGGATGTCTCGCATGTAAGTCCTTCTCAAGCTCGAACCCTATGAGGTGTCTTATGACATATAATTCTGTAGTCTTCATCAAACGTCTCGATACTTCTAACCTGAGCAATGCATACGTTTCTGGAATGAAAGAGGACCTAAAGTTGAATCAGAACCAGTGTGTATTCTCCTCACCAACTAGGATATAAAATCCCGCTGAATCGACTTACAGGTACTCTCTTTTCGGCACTTTCTACGACATTGGATATCTTTTATTCCAAATACCATCGATTCTGATCTTATCAAGGCCATCGCTTGCTCCTTGGTTTATTCCATGCATTGAAGTGTGCTGGGCTATCCTTACGTTTTGTCAGAGTCGTCTGAACAGTGGCGCTACAATTTATGGCCTGCGTTTCTTGCTTGGTGTTCTTGAGACTCCTGTGTCATCAGGAATGCTATTCATCTTCTCGTCATGGTAAGAGCTCTCCTGATACTATGTTGCAACTTTCGAGTCTCGCACGTTGGCATCGCTAACCCCGATGTGAACAGGTACCGACCCAACGAATTATTCAAGCGTTCCGGAGTATGGTACATGTCCTTCAGTCTCGGCGGGATATTCAGTGGCCAGCTTCAGGCCAAGGCATACAGGTACTTGAATGGAGTTGGCGGACTAGCAGGGTGGCGCTGGCTGTTTATCCTCGATGGGTGTATCAGTCTACCAATTGCTCTCCTCGGTTTCCTGTTATTCCCTGGTCTGCCAGCTGCCAAGAAGCCCTGGTGGATGACTGAAGATGAACATGCCCTTGCTAAGAGACGAGTCAAGGATGAAGGTATTAAGCAGAGTAGGACTACTGTTTTCAGTCGAGCATTGTTCAAGCGGCTATTTACAAAATGGCACTTTTACCTGGCTGTTCTGCTTTACTCCTTGTAAGCGAAAATTCTTTTCATCAAGTTTCTGCGAGGTTTCTTTTCAAGTAAGAAATGCTGACTTGGCTACAGCTACCTGTCATCCTGCTACCCAACTGGGCAAATGGGACTTTGGCTCAAACTCGAAACAGCAAAAGGACACCACCACTGGACGGTCCCTCAGATCAATACTTACCCGACAGGAATCTCCGCCGTCTCAGCAGTAGCACTTCTTCTCAGCACTTCACTTTGCATGGTCTATCCAATATGGATAATTGTTACGGCAGTTCAATGTGTAACAATGTTTTCCATAATCGTGATGTTGGTTTGGAACGTGCCATTGAGTTTGCATTGTAAGCAACAACCTTCGTTCTGTTGTATGCGGTGCTAGACTAATTAGGAGAAAGTTACCGCTTTCTATCTACTGGGCTTCACGGCGAGCCTTCCTCCGATCATCGTACCGTGGGTCAATATCGTGATGAAGGACGATGCGGAAGCAAGGGCTGTCACTACAGGAGCCATGATATCGATTGCATCCGCAGTGAATGCATTTTACCCAATCACTGTCTTTCCAGTGCTCCAAGGTACCTGTTGCTGGTTGATTTGTGATGACTAGTTGCGCTAATGGCAATCCTAGCACCGAGATGGAGACGAGGCTATATTGTAGAAGTAGTCTTTGTTTCCATGGTTTGGATCTTGTTCACTCTGGGATACTTCCTTCATAAGAGAGACTTGAAGAAAGAAGAAGTCTTAGCTTCATCCGATGAAGAGAAGATCGAAGGGGAGGTTGTTCAGATTGAAATATTAGTGGAGGAGAAGCAAGAGAAGTAAAATAAGCAAGTTGGGACTTTAGAACGTAAAGAGTGTTTGATATCCACCCGCATCTTCAGTTTTGTATCTTCTACTATATTATTTGGCAAAATGAACTGCCTTGCGCTTCATCTTACTCCCCAATTCTATGTTCTCGTCATCATCTGTCAACTTGAACATCAAGTTAAAACTTGTTCCTACACCCATTGCTTCAAATCTCACTCCATCTTTCGCAACACTAAAGCCCAATTCTCCGAATCCGCCTGGTGGTCCCAAAGTCTCCTTCATCTCATTCATTGCGTCCTTGTCCACCACAATGCTCCAAGACAACCTCCTTTCTCCGCCACTTGAATTATCGTTTCGGTGTCTCTGGAGGTGAATCGGTTGAAGTCGAGTCTTCAAGACCTCTCCCGATGTCTCTGATTGTAGAATCTCGGAAGAGTTTGGAATCGGGCGAAAGGTGGCCTCTACAAAGCGAGATAACTCTTTCCAGCGCAATTCTAGCCGTTGTATTGCCTTTTGGGGACGCTTCTGGACTTCTCGCAATAATGGTATCCCGGTATCCAAGACGAACATCAGCCCGAGATGAATGTTCCAAGAAATGAATATCAGCTTAGATAGAGAGGAAACTTCAGCCCACACAGAGCCCGGTCGCATATGCCCAATTCCCAATTCAGTATAATGCTGATGAAAATCTTCATTTCTATAGCCATTATTTCCAGCGAATTCGGAGAGTCCAATTGACAGAGCAGCTCCAATTGCTGCCAGAATACATTCAGTACTCCGTTCAGCTGCCCAAAATACCGAAATCGCGACAAATAGCTCCGCTGGGCTGGGCTGTCCACTCCGGGGTCTTGACAGTCCCGATCGATGTATTTTAAGCAATAGGCTTTGCAGAATGATCATTCCTATACACCATCCAATCATCCAGCTTGTCTCTTCTCTACTGTCATTGCCCATGGTGCACCCTGGGCACGAGCCGGATGTTCCGGATACGCGTATTCGAGTAACTGCGCTGGAGAGCAGGAAATTCTACAACGAAGAACGAAGCTTTAACATCTTGAAATCAAAATTAGCAAATTCAATACTAAGGGAAGTGAAGAGAAATCTTCCGTTCAAAAGTATGGGACGGAGGCAGTCTTCGGGGAGCACAGCATGATGAGGGGCAGTCGCAATCTTTATTAGCACTGCATCGTCCGTGCCGTATTCGGGTTGCTGACGTTGGCATTGGCGGGCTCGGAGGCTCGTTTTCCACGGCAGTCATATGACCGACCCAATCGGTCCCCTGCAGAGGGAACCCTGCCGTAATATTCCCCTTATTCGCCCCGGGGCTGTGCATGCTGCAGACTGCGAACCTAATCAGGCAACCATAATACTCTTAAGTCTTATACCGAGGCACAGTTTCTTTTATCCGAACAGTTCTGGTGTTTCAGAAATAGGATGACCACAATTGGCAACGTAAGTTGTTTGATGTCAAGACAAAATTTCAGGCTACGTAGTGGACGTTCCACGACTTCGTTAATAAAGCGATATCCATTTCTGAATTTGAAAGTTCGGATATTATGAAAAACAAATTTGATTCATTTTAAGTCACAGAATTTAGGAGTTATGCATGAGACAGCTAGGGCTATATCTCGTATTCTATTCCCGGACTCAACTTAGAGATTTAGTCGCAGCCTCATATATTCGATTTGCATTCTGGTATCTTATTTCTATCTGCTAGTAATATTCATTCCCTAAAAGTGTCTAATCTGAAAACCAATCAAAACCATTCCGATCCCCGATCAAATCTTGTTCCCAAACCTATATCTACCTCGTATTTCACTCTGACTGCTGGTACGCTTCCATATTTGCCGTTATTTTAGGCCTATTTCTCAAAGCTTCTTCGTTGACGCCGTTAATCCGCCGAATTCTTCTTGCGAATTCATCCTACTACTATTTTCATCCTCAGATTTGGTCTTTGTCTTCTCTCGCTCTTTCTGCTCGGCTAGGATCCCGCCCGCCTCGATAATGGAAAGCCCACTTCTGTTATTCTCACCGCCAGAAGTTTTCACGCCAACACTAGGACGTGGAGCTTTCATTCATCCGCCCTCGAGAACCGGGGAGTTGCTTTCGGATTCGTGAGAAACTGTCAAGGTAGTTGTATTGTGTATCAGGAAGGCGATTCGACCGTCGAGGATGAGGTGCATGTTTCTACTACGATGCGAGCGCCTGCACAGGAATATCTCTCTGGTTTGATAGTGTTAATCATGGATTCGAGGGCTAGACGCAGAGACAATAGGAGAAGATAGGAGACGTAGGGATAGAGACTTTATTTCTTGATATGGTTGATTGAGACCTAAGGGAAGCCCATCTTTTGCACCTCCTTTCCTTTGTGGTGAGATCCTAGCATACAACCTCCGCCTTTAGTCTCAATGGCTTTTTTGGGTGGCATTGTGAGAATCACTTTACGATTGTGATTGAAAGGACGATATTTGTTGCTCTTGATGATGTCTAGCTGATGAGAGATCCATGTTTCTTTTGAATGGGAGGAAGTCCCCATTTAAAAAGGTATCCATCGCCTCAACACTTCTGAGTCTCTCCACTACTTAAGTTGCAATGATTCTTTTGAATCGATGGGGGTAGCTTCTAGAACTTATCGGCTCAAATAAATTGAGGGTTTGGAAAGGTCGCCTTTATTGTTATTGAAACTCGTCTCAGAGCGCAATATTTGCAATTACTTATTAGCAATTCCGACATTGCAACCCAAGACAATCAAGGAGTTTCTGCGTTATACCAAGGAAATGTTTACACTTCCCAACGAATCTTTCATGCTAGCAGCATCCCCTTCTGCTCGCCTCATTTACACGATCACTAGAAGTCGTCAAGTTTTCAGGAGGGGCTGAAAAGGCTTCCTATCCAATGCAAATGCAAGTGTAGAAAAAGAAAAAGCATCGCAAGTTAAGACGCAGTTAGGTCTAAAAATGGCGTCATTGCACCCCGCCAAAAACAAACTGAAGTTTTGGATGCCATCGATCACAACTCTCCTTTTGAATTTGGTCTTCTTTTCAATTCCTAATTGTCATCTCTGCGAGAGTTGACATAATCTTGCAGCCATGTGTCAAGAGGGTGCGAACCTGGTAGCGAAGGCTGCTTTAGGCGGCGTTTTCGCAACTGATGCTGCGCAACCGAAGACCGAGGACCATCCTGCCCATACACATGAGACGCATCAAGAGGATGAGGCCACCATCTTCCAAGGAACAATCTTGACTCTTGCAGACGGCCAATTTTCGCCCGTGGACGCAATATCGATCAAGGGCGACACGATCGTCTCCGTTGGTTCCCTTGCTAATGTCCAGAGGGTAGCGGGCAGTAACGCTCCCATTCGGAAATTGGCTGAAGGACAAGCCATCGTGCCCGGCTTCATCGATCCCCATTTGCATCTCTTATTCACCGCCTTGGTGAGCCATGAGAGCATCCTCAACTTCTCGCCGTCGGCGGTCAAGACGATCGCCGATGCCCATGCCGTGGTGGAACAAGCCCTTCCAAAGAAGAAGGCAGGAGAATGGATCGTCGGCTTTGGATATGACCCGTCTCTGGTAAAGGACCATCCTAATCTCACGCTCGACATCACAAATACCTGGGCGCCAGAAAATCCCGTGTACATCATCAACCAGTCTGGGCACGTGGCGTATGTGAATCAACTTGCTCTTCAACTCGCCAAGATTCCAGATGATATCAAGGACTCGAACTTCCACAGAAGCCTCGACGGGAAGCTGGACGGCGTGCTCTTCGAGGAAGCTGTGTCTGTCTTTTCTCCCTACATCCCCAAAATCAGCCCCGAGACGTTTATCGGCCTTGCAAGGTCAACGCTGAAATCTTGGGCTGCCCGTGGGACCACGACAGTGTTCGATGCAGGTATTGGCCTTACAAGTGGCTGGTCCGAGATAGCTCTCATCAAGACCGTCCTCACCAATCCTTTACTGCCTCGATTCGGTGGTGCTCTCGCAATCCAAACCGTGCAGTCCTTTGCCAGCTTTCTGGAAGTCCTCGCCCCACCACCGTGGACCGTCGGCGCAGCGAGAGTGCAAGCCATCAAGTTCTGGCTCGACGGCTCAACGCAAGGCTTCACCGCTGCTGTGGACGAGCCCTATCTAGACCAACCCACCAATCGTGGCATCCTCAACTACGAGAGCGACGAGAAGCTGCTCGGCCTGCTCGTTCCGTTTCTCCAAGCCGGTTGGCAACTCATCCTCCACGCCAATGGCGATCGGGCAATCGAGCAAGCACTGCGTGTGCTTGAAACTGCATTCAACGCAGTTCCGGACCGCAACCGTGAGATCGTGCATCGCCTGGAGCACGTCACGGTTGTCTCGAAGGAGCAGCTCATCCGCGCAGTCGAGCTGGGTCTTGGCGTGAGCCACCTCATCGCGCACGTCAGGAACTGGGGCGCTGTCTTCCGTGACTATGTCCTCGGCCCGCAACGGGGCGAGAGGATCGACCCGACGCGTGACGACGTCGAGCTGGGAGTGCTCTACTCATTTCATAGCGACTCGCCAATCAGTCCCGTCAACCCGCTTCAGTATGTGGATACGGCTGCCGCCCGCTTGATAGTCGCAACGGGCGAGGTGCTGGGCGATGCACAAACGGTGAGTTTGGAGGACGCTTGGCGGGGAGTTACTATTAACCCAGCCAAGCAAATTGGGCGGGCCGCTGAGGTGGGATCGTTGGAAGTGGGGAAAAAGGCAGATTTCCTGGTTCTTGGGAAGGATCCGAGGCTAGTGCGGTCGGGGTACTTGCATAAGGAGGTAGAGGTCCTGGAGACATGGGTAGGTGGTCAAAAAATTTACGGAGGAGAGAGTGACGTTGCGGTGAAGACGTAAATTCTGTACTTAAATTGAAGTATAAGATGCTTGAATTTGACTCCTTTGAGTTCTGACTTCACGTAGATTTTATAGTTAAGCTGGAGTAAGGTACTTGAGTCTACCCCTTTCAAAACCCACTTCTATTGATCTCGATCCATTTACCATTATATATGCCCTTACTAAGAAAGACGGGTCCTATCCTCTGCAGCGCGCAGTAGAATTGTCTCACCAGAAAGTTGTGCAAGCACCCCTGTCACATGGAGCTCGTCCAACTCGGAAGATGATTAACGAAGCGACATTATCTCTCAGCAACGAAGACGGTTACACTGCGTCCAAGTTTCCGTATGATTCTCCGAGGAAGAGGGAGTGTGAGCGAGCTGGTCAGCGGCTGCTTATATGGAGGCAAGACATTTTAGAGATGCTGCTGGAGGCGCCGCATATCGTTGAAGATTAGCAGGAATGTACGTTGTGGAAAATAAGGCGAAGCCACTGAATAGAAGATTAAAGGCCAACAAATGTCTTGTTACAATTAAGAGAACAGCCAGCAGATTCTTTTGAAGTTTCAAGTCAACGATTGAGATAGGAATGTAATATTGCTTTACCTGCATGCATGAATTATACAGGTTCCACTTTTTTTTTGACACTACTAACCATCTTCAGCAACTAGACAGCTTCACAAGGTGAAGGCTCTGCGTTCTCTAGAACACAAAATTTTGGGAGATGGAAGAAGCCATAAGAACCGACTATCATGTTTAAAAAGTGTCCAGGCATTCAATGCGTGCGTCCACTTCAAGGGCGAAAACGAATTATCCTACCCAAAATCACATCTCGCTCGTACCACAAAGGATAAACATCATCAGGAATATGACAGAATCATGCCGAGAAATGTCCGCCTGAGATAACAGAAATACGTCGCTTGCTTGCACCTTCAAAGAATTGCATCTAAGTAGATTTGTAATCGTACTTCGCACGGCAACTTTAGTATGGTGAGTTACTGGAGCGAAGACACGCATGGTGATTACTCAGTGACAGCCTGCAACCTCCGAATCTCTGATTCGCTTGAAACTTCGGCTAACCGCCCATTTGGAATTGAGACCCTGTAAAATCGTCATTTGTTACACGAAATATCAGGAAGTGCACAACCTGCAAGCGGAAAAACTGGTATGAGGTTCAATTTACTGTAAGAGTGCTGATTCAGGATCTCGATTAAAGTCGGGCCACGAAATTGAAGTATAAAGTCTACCAAGAATCGTTGATAATGGGTCGTACCGGAAAACATTAAGTTAAGAAAAACCAAGTGCAGCTTCAGTACCGAGGCGTATCTTTACTACCTGCAAACAATATTCTCAATACCCTCCATCCATTATTATTCGTTGTTGCCACAATCTAACGATAAGAAGAAATATTCACCAATCCATTTAGCAATCGCTACGAGCATCTCAAAATGCAGCAAGCAGTCTTCGTCACAGAAGTTGGGAAGCCACTAACCCTCGGCAACCGAGCAATTCCAGAGCCAGAGGAAGGCCAAGTTCAAATCAAAGTTCTGTCAACCTTGCGTATGTTCCTTCAATCTCTCCCTCTCTTTCTCTTCATTGAATGCCTGATCTAACAAGAATACTAAGTGGCACCTCACGACACCCTCGGGCATGATCTTGGCCTTTTCATCGCAGACCGCCTCCCCTTTATTCTAGGAACCAACATTGCAGGCATTGTTACCTCTGCCTCTCCGTCTTCTCCATTCAACGTTGGTGATCTCGTCTTCGGCCTCGGCTCCCCGTTCCACCCGACACCAGATATGTCTGGCTTGCAGCAATATGCCTTATTGAATGCTGAATCGACAGCAAAAATCCCAGAAGGCTTCACACCTGATGAATTGGTCACGTTCCCTGTGAATGCCACCACAAGTTTCGCAGCATTGTTTGATAAGAAGGGTTTTGAATTTCCTCCTCCTCTGCCATTCCCTCAGCCATCGGTAAGTACAGAGGTGCAGGGGTTCAATGCAAAGGAATCCACAATCTTGGTGATAGGTGGTGGTTCAGCAGTAGGAAAGTTAGCGATCCAGCTCGCGAAGCTTGCTGGGATTAGTAAAATCGTCACTATTGCATCTTCGTCTCGGAATGAAGAATTGAAACATCTTGGAGCTTCCCACATTGTTGATCGTCACACTTCACCTGAAGCGATCCAAGCAGAGATCAAAAAAATAACGGGTGGCCAAGGAGTGAAATATATTTACGACTGTGTGTCTTGGGACCACGAACTCGCAATCTCTCTCCTCCCAGAGGCGGCGAAGGGTATACTGTTAACGCTACATCCAGCTGAGAAGGCGGAAGAGCTGGCAAAGGAGTTGAAACCAGAAGCCAGAGTGCAATTCATTGTAGGCAATGCAGATTTTATACAGCCACATACGAAAGCATTTTGGGAGGCGTTGCCGATTTGGGTGAAGGAAGGAAGCTTGAAGGTTGGGGATGTTAGGGTTGTTGAGGGTCTTGATTTGAAGGAGATTGAGGAGGGGCTTGCAAGTTATAGGGATGGAAGTGCTGTTGTGCCGGTGGTTGTGCATCCTAATTCTAGCTGAATATTTACGTAGCGGTGAAAAAATATGTTTTGCTCCCGTGGAATCTGTTGTAAAATTTCTCTTGCTATGAAATTCCAAGCGTCAAATGAAATGGGGATGATTTTGTTCGGAATTCCACGTATTGTTCAACTATCTTGTATTCGCCTTCCTCCAGACTCTTCATAAATGAAGCCACCAACTAACACTGGGCCTGCCCGTTATAATCTGGGTTCCCAACATCCCAATAGCAACCACCAGGACATGCTGTAGCCCCACCGCAACCTGCCTGACCATAGCACAGATGGTAAGACCCCCCAGCGTCGCAATATGTGTTATCAAACGCGCATGTTCCGCACTTCAAGAATCAGCGATAGAACGGCGAACAGACACCCACAGGGACTTACGACTATGTTGTCAGCCGCACGAAGCTCGACTGGTACTATAGCATTGGAGGGAGCAGCTGAAACAAAGATATTTGCAATTGCTGCAGTAAAGACGATCGAGATGGAGGTAGTGAACTTCATAATGGATATATTTTGAAAGTTTTTGAGAAAGGATTTTGCTGAATGACGTGGTTGGAATTGTGTTTAGGAGCTTGGTGAAAGGCCTCAGAGTGGTTACTGGTATGATATACATTTTCGAAAGAGATTTCCATAGTTTTATACCCTTTTGCCTAGGATACCTCTCTGTGCTCATCAGGCTTCCATAAATTTCAAAATGGATGCATTTACTACGCCTGTAAGCTGCGGTGCTTCGCAAGCTCGAGGAGGAGATCTGCGTAGATCCTCTATGCTTGTATGACGTTTCGAGATTCGGCATCGTAACCTAAGATGGTAATCAATTCATCGAAGCCTTGGTTATTCTACGCTTGGCGTAAGCTTACGTCTATCAAATTCAAGGCGAGGCCCTTTGTTATGCAAAGTTGTACATAATTTCAATCTACCTGACTTTGTTATGGAGCAAAGGTCCCCGCTTCCACCTTCAACGCCGCAATTGCCAGGAAGGAATCTTACGAGATAGACGAGAAAAGAAACATGCTGTGGGGTAATAATAAGACTGAGCCACTCGCGAAGACGTCAATTCTTGACAGTGGCGCAGGAGGCGTAGGAGTTACGAGGACCACACTACCGGAGCGTAGAGCTCGCCGAGGCTCCGTGTGTAGAGAGGGTTGTTTCTATGCCTCTTATATTCTTGGGAATTTTCTTATTCAGAACTATTTTCAAATAAATCCCCTTCAGATGCTTTCGTGGTGGCACAGAAAGTGCTGAATGCGGGGCTATACATGCTATAGCGGTTGAGAACCACGCATTCCCTCTCTCGCTATTGGACACTTCGCTTAACAGTCATCAATCCGCAAGATAGGTACCTCAGGAGCTAAAGACGAATAGCATTTCACGTAAAAAAAAAAGTAGTAGGGCTTACAGCTATAAATTTAGGTTATTTAGTACAAGGTTTAATAAAGCTCGTGCGAACGAGTTCTCTGCATGACGGGTCCATAATATACCTCATTCATCTGTTTACCGTGTCTTGTCGTCCTTGAATCTTATCAAATTCGGATGATACTGTTCGCGAAGTCACGCGACTATCTCTACGCTTGGGTACGTGAGAAACAGAATGAGTTAGCAGTATACTACAAATATTAAGGAAGATGATGTGTACATTGAGAAAAATTGCATCCAAGGGGCTCTCTTGTAGGTAATCTAGCCTGGGATGGACGATATGATAGCGCGCTTCCTTGTGTCAATCTCAATGGTTGCAGAGTGGCATTGGGACTCTTGCTACGCTGTGTTTGTGTACACACCATTTCTACGCGTTAATAGCGGTCGACAGCAGTCCTTTCATCATTCCTCGCCAATCTAAGCTCAAAAAAAGCTTATTATACGTTGGCAAACGATTTGTTTAAATTTGTTACTAACCAAGGGGACCAGTACGAAGTAGCACAATCCCATTCTTACATCTTCAACAGCTCAAAGATTGCTTCAGTCGTCTCTGTTGGACTCTCCAGCGTCCAAAAGTGTCCGCCGGGTATATATTTTACAGCCACATCCTTCGCATTGGGTATATACTCCCGCGCATTCTCATAAAACTCTCTTGGCTGAGTCTTGCTATCATACCCTTCCATAATCAGCACGGGGCACTTCCATGCCGCAAGCAGCCCATTCCTACGGTGGAGCCATTCGCTACGGAATGTTGACGAATTGAAATAGCGAGACACCGCTCTCGAGGTTCCTGGGTAAGAAAACTCTTGGATGACCCTCTCCATCTCGCCGTCTGGGACGGGCTTGTTACATACAAACCCGTACACCCAATTAACAAATTTGATAGGGTCTTCCATGAAACCAGTCCACGGCGCATCTCTGAAGATATCGCCTTGAGGAGCAAGCTGCGGATTGAAGTGGTAAAGGTGCTGCTCTCCCCGTCCATACCTTAGTACGCTTTCAGGATGCTTTGCTGTGATGAAGTCTCCTTGAACGGTGCCTCGATCGTGAGTGACGAGGTTGAAAGCCTTGATGCCGATGAGTTGGAGCATGTCATACAATTGTTCAGCCACACCTTCGTGGCGATAATCTCCTGCTCCCTTCTCCGACTGACCGTATCCTTTGAGGTCGACACCGATGCATCGATAAGTCTTCGCTAGAACAGCCATTTGGTGACGCCACTGATACCAGGAGTCGGGGATACCGTGAAGAAAGACAATAGGCTCGCCGTCCTGGGGCCCTGCTTCCACGTAGTGCCACAGGACTCGCTCATAATCGCCAGGACCGTATACAAAGTGGTGGGTGAACGTAGTGCCATTGAGAACTTCTGTGTCACCCTCCTTATCGGAAGGCCGAGCCTTGACGTAGGAGAATTTCTGAACCTGTTTGTGGATCTTCTCTTCGTCGGGAAGGAGAGAATTCACAATCTTCTGGGCTCTCTCTGGAAGTTGAGTATACTCTAAAGACGAAGGTTGAGCCATTTTGGTGCGAAATACTAAGTTTGAGACGATGGAATTGGCATCATACAGCGTTTGATGCAGCACTTTATACTCGACTGGTGGACGGCCTGCTTACATGTCGCTGACGTTTTGTCTTACCGGTGGCTCCACAAAAGTGCCGTTTTCGAAGGATGAATTCCCACTAGAGTCGCATTGAAAGGGCCTTCGGCATTGGCCTAGCTATGCGAGATTGGTTCAATAGGCAGTGACGTCCAAGGCAATCGGCCGCCGGACAAGGCTGAGCGGAAGCTGAGTGGTGGGTGTAGTTATGCTTACAGAGCGGTTCTTCGGCGCTAACTCAACCTAAAATAATGCGATGGATCGTGTAGTATATCGGCACTGAAAAACTCGCAGGTCTCACATCCTCTCACGCGTTGCAGCGACTATGTTGCTAGAGTGAGTTAGGACGACCGAGGCCAAGGGGAAATCTGGGAATTGGCTTTGTATACGACTGTCGGAGCTAAAACACCGGTCTAAAAAATTAGTTAGATTGCGATCACACGGAGGGGAGATAGATGTAATGGCAAGAGAGCAAGATTATCAATGAAGTCATGCTATCAAGGCAAGGTAGAAGCGTTTCGAGATGCTAGCCTAATAGTCCGATCGGCCTCTGACCTCGCTAACAAAACTTCTAGGTGGCGGCAAATTAATGATAGGGTTGGATAAAAAAAGTAAATGAGGATATTTAGAACATTGTAATTTTTTAAAAACGCTACTATAACTAATAATCATGGCTTAATCCAGAGTTAAGAGCAATAACATGCCTTGTAGATCATAAATGTAAAGATACTTATCATTCGTTTACTAAAGATTTTCTCCTTAGGAAAATTTCCCAACCAGCCTCAACTTATAAATCATTATAGAAATATTATTGCTTCACGCTTATTTCTCCTCTTACATTCTATTCTTTGGTTTGTGTTTAGATAAGTTTGCACTAATTGAATGTGAATGGGAATTTGACGACAGGCTCAATTCAAACGAGCAACACGACAGCAGCTCTGGACTTGGAGATACCGACGAATCAACAAAAGATGAGAGTGAGAATTATTCGGCAAATGGTTAAAGTGCAATGGGATCACAGAAGTGAAAGAAAGTGGGCTCTAGAGGAGTATTGCAATAGCAACTACCTATATCATGCCAGCTGCAAGACTTATACGAAAAGCAGCAGGCTACTGTCAACTTGGAGTCGAAGTCACTGAGCCACCAGACAACGAAGTTGAGTATGAGAGAAGATTCATGCATTCCTATCTCAATTAATTATTCTTATCCCGATTTCCGTAACCAATTTCTGGCCCCAAGACCGTAATCCTTGCTAGATCCATATTCCTACCAGCCGTGCTAAAAACCCACGCGAAAGACACAAACCCTCATCTCCTTCTCCATTCCCTAAAATAGTAGACCGCACTCTCACTTCAATCTCTCAATTTCCTTGCCAGCTTCATCCTCCAAGGTCTCCAGGTCCATAACACCGCATCCATCAAGCCATCCCCTCGCCTTTTCAACAACCATCTCCCAAACACCTTCTTCCTCACGCGCCATGATCTCAAGCCACTTAACCACCAGCAGCGTGATCCAGACTTGTCTATCCACAACCTTTCCATCTTCAGCCGGCAGACCAAGAACACTGAGAATCTCAGTATCGGACCCGGACCAAGAGCCATCGAAAGCCTGCAGCTCGATGATGCGCGCGACTTTCTCTTGCACGGACTTGGAAGACGAGTCTATTGCAGGTTGGAAAGAGGACTCGATTGTAGAAGTGTCAAGATCGATGAGACTGGTTTCTTTCGCGCGCTTCCCCTTCTTCGCCTTCTTCTTTGTAGCATGCTCAAATTCAGGCTCGGCTCTAGCGGCGTGAAGTGGGCTCGAGAGACTTGACATCCTTCGAGAAGGCGGAGAAGTTGATTGTGGCTGTCTGGGTGGCGCCTCCCCCTCGCTGGCCCTCCGATCGCTGCCGCTTGAAGCAGGAGTAGTTTGTAATCTATCGAACGTGAGAGGAGTTGTCCCTGAAGGAGTTCCACCTTGTTTGATGCCACCAAAGAGGGCGCCTTGTCCATAGCCAATAGATGGCGGTGCTTGGGCTTGGGAAGCAGTTCCACCGTACATTGCAGAAGAATTCGCTGGTTGGTAGCGATCAAATATTTTGCCTCTAGGAGCTTGACTTCCGGAAGCTTGGCCTCCGAAGGCTTGCAGTGCTGAACCATCAGCAGCTGCTGGACTGGGGTACTGTCTAGACTGATGTGTTGTGGTTGATCGATACTCTGCTGGAGCTGGTGCACTTCCGGAAGCAGACCGGGGAGCAGGAGCAGGAGCAGAAACTTCTGGATAGCACGTAGAATATTGAAATGAATCGCTTGGAGGATGAGCAGTTCCAAAAGTTTGAGGAGGCGGTGGAGGTGATAACTCAAGGGCATCAAAACGTGAGTAGTGCAGGCGCGGAGACGAGTTCGTCAGCTGCTGTTGCTGTGCAGCTGGCTCAGGAGCATTGTTTGCTATTGAATAGGACATGTAAGATGGAGTGTCGTGAGGAAGAACGCCGCCTCTTCCACCCCGAGCTGTACCAAAGGAATCAATACCACTTCTATCCAGAGGTCGATTTGCAGTCATACCCGTAGTCCCAAAACCTCTGAACTTCTCGTTGCTTGAACTGGATGAGCTTCTAGCCGCGGCCAAACCCAATGTTTGCGGCATTGGGCTCACAGATTGGATCTTCGAGAGCATGGCGCTTGGTGGTGGTGGTGGTGGGAAAGCAGAGGCTGGCGCCCCTTGTTTTCTACTCAGACGGCGAGCGCGGAAGCTTTTCATTCCACTTGGCGCAGATAATGATGCGTCCTGGTTCACAGCAGGAGAAGAGTTGGGACTTCCGCCGATCATCTCAAAGCCATCGTCACTTTCGTCGTCGTCTTCCTCCTCAAGCTCAGCCACATCCACATCTATAAATACAGCATAATTAGCATCTCTCTCTTTTAAACAGACGGAAGAACCAAAGAAGACATGTGTATACTCACCGGCAAGAATATCTCCATCCTCGTCCACCACCAAACTCTTCTGCTCCCGCATGCTCTCTTCCTTGTCGGCAATCTCTTTGTCGTTCGCAGCAACAGCCACGAAACTGCACCATTTGCCTGCAATCTGGAACTTCTCGCCAAGTCTGACGGCTTCCTTCTTCACCAATTCGTCGAAGCAACTCGGGTATTTATCTTTCACGAGCACGCCGTTCTGATCTTTGGCATCATAGATCCATCCTCTGCCTTCTTCCAAGTCTTGGACAGCTTTCTTGGCTGCCATTTGATGAATAGTCTCTGCTGGTATTGCGAGACTTTCGATGGGGATTTCAAGTTCCAGGGGGCCGTGTGTCGATGTCGCGCGCAAGATGACGGCCGTGGGATTTCGTTGGATGGTTTCCGGTGACATGAGGAGGTAGACTGAGGTTCGGGAGAATGCGAAGAGGGTAGGGATTTTATGCGGTGCTTGGTGCAGTTTTGGGAAGGGAATTTCCGGGAGTGCGAACGAAGAGTCTTGAAGTCCCTTCAAATCCTCCTTCTCGGGGTTGACATTGGCATCGAAAAGTGAGATTTTTGGTTTTGCTTCGTCCTTCTTCCCGTTTTCGGAAAGAAGAACTTTCAAACCCTCGGTCACTTTATCGATGAGCTCAAAGTCATCATTCTCCTTGTCATATTTGACTTCGAGGGTATAGTCTGTGATATGAGGAGATAATGCGCCGCGAACCATTCGAACGACGGCGTTGTCGAGTCTCTCCCCATCTTGCACGGCTTGTGCAAAACCATTTCCAGCTCGTGCAAGACCCTCAATCAGAGAGTGGGAGACACCGTTTCCGATACCCAGAGGAAAGATCCGAATATTGCCATTCGTCTGCTCAACTTGCTCATTAACGTATTTGAAGAGATTTTCTTGTTGCCAGATATCGCCATCAGTCAGAAGGATAATCTCGAGTGGGATATCCTTGAAGCGGTTCTCGATTGTAGCCTGGACTGCAGCGAACGTCTCTGTTCCTCCAAAGTTGGCTTGAAAGCTGACCAAGTGCGCGGTTGCCTGTTGGAGAGTATCTTGATTGTAGCTCTGGCTTTTAGGCCATAAGAACGAGTGAGAGGAGCCAAATGAACAGATGTTGAATTTGACGCCCACAGGAATGGATTTCAAGAAGACCTTCATAGCAGAGATAAGCATCTGCATGTTGTTTCGCATGCTACCGCTTCGATCGGCCACAAAAACGATCTCGGGTCGTGAGGGTGGGAGTGAGAACTTGGGGACGAGAGTTGCCATCAACGCACGGTGGTTGCGGATGGTGGGATGAATTTCCAAAATTGCCTTCGGGATACCGACATCTTTAGATTGAACGATCAAGACGAAGTCTTTCTCGAGCGATGCACTTCCAAGTGACAAAGTTGCAGATGCCTTGCTCATCTCCGGATCAGCATTCGAAGCCACCGAAATGGTCCCCATCGAGACAGCAATCGGGTGACTTGGCGATTGCACACCCTTGATGAAACTCCCGTCTGGCATGTAGACATCAACGGTGATCTTAATGCCTCCCTCTGCTTTTGCTTGCGCTCCTCCACCAAGTACGAAAGGAACCGCGCCGTATCTCGGGGCAATCTTGGTCGGAATCGTGAATCTAATACCCTCCAAATCGTGATGCTTCAGTTCTCCAACATACTCAATCTCCACGATCACGGACCCACCCGCCGGGATGTTGCCCAGCTTCGTACTGAACACGTCAGCTGCCTCATCTGTCTGCTCGAGCAAACCCGCCGTCTCGCCTTTAGAGACTGCGTCATCGAAGATCCTCTTTGCCTTCTGCTTCTCCTTGACGAGACCGCGGAGAACTCGTTTGCCGATGCGACATGTGAAGCTGACAACGCTGACGCCATCGTAGAGGGGAAATGTGTATGTGCATTCTTTGATGGCCGATGTATTTGAAGGGTTTGTGAATTTTTGGGTAAGGGTGGTGCGAGATGTGGTTGAGAGGATGGTGCTGTGCACTTTGCTGGATACCAGCGGGAGGTAGTGTTTCTGGATGCGGATGTGGTACTCTGTAGAGGCTACGTGATAGTAGCAGCCACAGATGTAGTCCATCATGGCGGTGTTGCTTGATCTGTTCAATATGTGGCGTATTCTATTGCAATCAATGAAGCTGAGTTAGTGTTATTGTGTTGTTGAAGTAGGAGGAGAGGCAGAACGTGGGGAATTTTATATGCAGGCACAAGCGAGTCTTCTCCTGGTGCCTAATCACCTGCACCTCAGCCTCAGAATCCGCCTTGGCTCTCCCTTGTGCAACCACCCGCAAATGTTTCGGGGTTATCCCAAGAAAGAGGTTTGATGAATAACTGTTTTGGAAGTGGGAGTGACGGCACATAATTCATAAAGAGTAGAGGTAAAGAGTGCTGGTAGTTTGATTCGAGTCACGTGATTTATGGACCCGCAAAAGAGGGGAGAACACCACTCTCACCTCTGCATTTTCTAGGAAGTCCTAGATTTGTTTTGATTCCTGAAAAATGAATTCAATAGCTTTATTCAGCAATAAGCCACCGGAATAAAGACATTTAAGATTGTCCAATCGGGGTGTTCCCTCAAACTGGTGCCTTGCATTTAGTTGCTGCCTACCCGAAACATCAACAGTAGTGAGGCTTACTGACTCCCAACTGCCGCTTATGAATCATGCCCGCAGATTTTGTTGCAGAAACTCAAGGCTATTGAATGGATACCTAATAAGTGATAAAATTGTGCAAGAATCTCGCGGGACATTTGCAAGCCAACAAACTGTAACTTTCTAAGGCTCAATAATCACTTGGACAGGAAGAGCGACGATGAATTTACATAGCGTAGCATAACTTATGTAAAATAATTTCAGTGTTGAGATTCCTAATATTATCATCACAACGCACTTGCGATTCAGAAAGCCTGGTATTTCGGTGCCAGTTGCTAATGTTTCGCATAAGTCTTGTAGGCACATAATTAGGCGTGCACACATATCGCCATGTGCTTGGCAAGCAGGTATTTCGTAGCCTGCTTTCATTTAGCGTCAAAAGGAACTCTCAATCTGCGCAGCTTCTCATAAACTTGCCAATTTGGTTTCGGAAGCCCTTTGTTAATAACGGAGCTTCCACCTGCAATAGCGTAAGGTCGACTGCATCCCGAGGACTCAAAGGGATGGGAAGCTGCCTCTGAGTTCTACCATATACAGAAAAATCCTCGTCAAAATTTGGACGTCACTTAAGCAGGGACGAAACCAGTCAGAAATATTTTAATGGCCTTGGGTACCGGGGCAGCTACACCGCTAGAAGTGGAGGTGAAGTAGAGTCCGAGTACGAGCCGCAAGGCGCCCATTAGGCTGCTAAGAAGTTCTCGACTATTCATATCTGCCTTTCTAACATGCTTCCTAAACTGTTTACCTGATCGCTGTTCAATGACGATGCTTCATTGAAGTAGTCTCCCAGTTCAGTATGAGTTTTCACAAGGTCAGGTGCCCGCTCAAAGTCCAGAAGGCATTCGATTATCCAGATCTCTATCAATCTACCCATATGAGTCGTTTTGGAAAAGCAAACGCCAGCTATGCTGCCATCTCATCTTATGCATATGCCAATTGTACCGTATTTTCACAATTCAATCCCAATGCTGACTCCAAACGCCAGAATGCATATAATGCACGCTCAATCATCCAAGTTCGTCCTCTTAAACTTCCTCGGCGGAATGCCCATCTCAAATAAGCGGTCAATCTCCGCAAACGTTCTCCCCTTCGTCTCTGGATAGTACCACCACACACCCACACAACTCAACCCAAGCAACGTCCCATAAATGAATCCGACCTTTCCCCCCATGTTCCCCTGGTCAGGGTTAACTAAGAACGGCAAACTGACGCCAGACACAGCGCCAATGATGCCAGTAGTTATGGTAGCGAGCGATTGCGTGTGGCCGCGCAGAGAGGACTTCGAGACTTCGGTAACGATAGGCCAGGCCACGGAGCCGATGGTTGATTGGTAGGTGAAGGACCAGACGGCCATAAAGATTACTTGGACCCAAATTGCATAAGGGGAGTTGAAGCAGCCTGTGATGCCGATGGCCAGGAGACTAGCTGCGAGGGCAATTGAGCCTGCATAACCAGGTTAGTGAAGGTCCTTCCTCATGGTGGAAATGGGAAAGGTAGTTACCATTGAGTGCAGTGCTGCGACGGCCATATCGCTCAACAAAGACCCAGCCAACCATGTTGCCGAATAGCATCACGAAAGACAGACCCATCGTAATGTTGAACGAAGCAGCGACGCCCAGACCACCGAGCTGCAGGAAATATGCCATGTACCTAAATTGTTAGCTTATGCCTTATATTTTGATCAAGAAGCTTACCCAATGATCCAACCGATCCCGCATATCGACTGAATGAAGAATGTGCTCATCGCAATCAGTGTCCGCAACGTATTCGTACCCCGAAAACACTCTCTATACGAAGCGCTCTTCTCATTCTCCGCCTCGTGCTTCAACAGCAACTCAATACTCGAAATCAAGCCATCCACATCAAAGTTCTTACTGTAAAGCCTTCTTGCATTTTGCTTAGCCTTTTCAATCCTCCCTTGCGCAACGAGGAAGTACGGTGACTCTGGGAAGAAGAAGAGGACTCCGAGACCAATGGCGGCGAAGAGCCATTGGACAGCAAATAGGATGCGGTAGGAGTTGGCATTTGCAAGATTTTGGGTTTGGCGGATGACAACGTAGGCGAGACATTGGCCAAGGACAATGGACCAGTTGACTGCTGCGGTAGTTGCACCACGGAGAGGTAACGGTGCGATCTCAGAGCAGTAAGTTGGGGCGATGGTGATGAATACGCCGAGAGGGATGCCGGTCAACACTTTGCCTCCAAAGAGCATGGGAAGATTGCCAGGTTGGCTGGAGGAAGCTGCAGAGAACCACTGCAAGAAGACGCCGACGATTGTGAACACTGTACACATTTTAGCAATTAGCGAGCAGAATGGAATTGAAACATACTGTACGAGAGAGCCATGCATAATTGTCGGCCATATTTCTTAGCAATGAAACCAGCTCCAATGCCACCTACCAAAAGACCAATTAGACTCGCAGCCCCGAGTCCGAGTTGCCAGATAGCAGGAATGACCCAGTCAAACTCGTTCTTGTCCTTAACATACGCAAAAGTCCCATAGTCCTCTCTGAATTTCAAGATCGCAAGAACAATCTGACAAGGTTAGTGGGTTACACGGGAGAGGAAACGAGAGGACAAACAGAGGAAGCCAGCCCATCATAACCCCACATGATACAGGAGAACAGCGAGTACGAGCCTGTCGCGCAACATTAGAGATGCTTGCTTGCAAAGCGTCGCAAATAGATCGGTACTCACACCACAGCAGTGCCTTTGGGTTCGTCTTCACAGCATGCCACCACCCCTCACCATGCGACAGCATCTCAAAAACCCTAGCCTGCTCCTGCTCCTGCGTGATCTGTAGCCCCTCCCCCTTTCCACTCCCCAAATCCTTCAGCTCGGCCATCGTGCGAACCAGTGGCTACCGAGCGAGCCTGAGAACCTCCGAGGACTGTCAAAGTCACAGATTTATCGCTCTCCCTTGCATAGATCGGCGTCAGGACATTGAGAGAAAGAAAATGGCGACGTCTCTTGAGCACAAAGCTGAGCGGTTCAATGCCAGATTGCTGTGCCACGGTTGGCAGGCAGAATGCTGACACTGAAGGTGAGACGCCGGCGTTCTGTTTGTCCGATTTGTTTCGTTTCTGCCGGGCCCTGCCGGGGTGCTGGAAGCTGGTTGATGTAGAGAGCCGAGGGGCTGTGCTGCGGGGTCTTATTAGACCAGGATATTACTCATTATGACTGGACTTTCATTGTGGGTGAGTCGTCTTGGTCTTGGCAGATGGAGGTTTGTCTGGAGGAGATGGAAAAGATTAAATGTAGGGCTGAAGGTGATGGGCTTCTGCGTTCTGTGACAGGGGGGGTTTCATCGGTTTCACCTGGAGGATGCCGATGTCACGTGCGTTGCCGAGGAAGCAAGTCAAAGAATAGAAAAAAGTTTCACGCTTTTATGTTTCATCTGATGTCTAAAAGCTCTCACTATCATCACCATCATTTTCTCTTTCTGAGTACGCCTTTAAGCTGTAGGTCTGTTTGAGAAAAAAACCCCAACATGTTGCCTTGTATCTTGTGGTGGCGGAGCAAGTCAGGTGACCTTGGTACAACATAAGCCGCAGCCTCGTTCGCATAACTTCTACAAACTATCCGTTTTCTCTTCCACACATTAAAGTAGGACTTGAACAATTCATCGTCTCTTTACAGTTGTTGTTGTCATATAAATCCTCCATTCAATGGACCCATATTGCTTTTTGAAGTGGGATGCAGAGCGATTCAATTACCAGAATAGTTTCGACCCAAAGCCGTGCACCTATATGCTCCTACAGCATCCGGAGGTAACCAGTTCCTGTCCTGTATGAGTTCGATTAGTTTTGACGTGTGTACTTCAGGATTTCTCGGAGCCAATCTTTACCGAAGGAATCTTGAAGGAGAAGGATGTGTTGTCATTCATTCAACGGCCTCACCAGCCTTGCCTCCATGAAGTCAGAATCATGTAAGTTATTGAGTCTAAAACGTAATAATATATGGACATTACTTTGAAATAGTCTTCGATAAGGCTATCTACGAGTTGGGTTAATATTATGTAGATTCAGTCCATATCATGATGAAAAGAATAAGCTTGCACCAGGGACAGACCAGCATTGGCCATTTACGCCTGACACTTATGAGGAATTATTAAGAATTTGTGGCTTTTTCAAAAGCATACAGCCGCTTCTCTCCAGCCGCTTGAAACCCTTTAAGGTCGTTGCTGATGGAATCACTTGTCAGTTCCTAAAGCTCTGATTGCTTCATGATTTCATGTTAAGGGACAATCATTCTGATCAACACATAGCAATGACTCTCACTGCCGACAACTATTGGAATAGTTTTATGCAAGTTCTAGTATCACGAGACGATAACCGTAAAGTTACTACCATTATTGTAAACGGCTTTCGTAAAACTGACCAAGTTTTTATCGAGGACGCCATGCGCCGAACTGATTTCTGGCGTCTTGCTATCCACCCTGTTTTCATTTTCGCTCTTGTCGCAGAGGTTACCCGTACTCACATTGCCCAGCGCTTATCACGTAGTGCGCATGAAGCTATAAAGCCGGTATTGGAGTTTGAGAAGCGTGGTAATTCTATTGCAGCCGGAATAGAGGCAAAGAATACCAACATAGAGGAAGAAGCCGCGCAGGCCCTCCACCGGCAACAAAAGAACGTTTCAATAATGGAGAACATACAATGGGTTGCGCATGCAGTGAAGAAGTTCAAGTCGTGGTGCAAAGATGTCGACAAAACTGGCACTAGTCTAGTAGAATCTGAGGCTCTGCGAACCGCAGGTCATATCATCCTAGCCCGGCTTGAAGACATCGAGTTTAGACTTGAGGGTGACCAAATTGAAACCAAAAGTGCACAGGCTTTCACGCAAGCACATAGACAATCGGTAAGAAATATCATACTAACATTTCCTGTTCACCGACGCTGACCGAATTCGATTCTAAGCTCGAGGTTCAAAATTCGACCATTAACAACAAATTGAACTTACTGATTTCGTCCCAAAGCCGAGACATTGCTCGAGAAAGCAAACGAGATTCGTCAGCAATGAAAGCCATCGCCCTCCTCACTATGTTCTTCCTACCCGGTACCTTCGTAGCAGTACGTCCTCCACCAGCTCTCAACTGTCCTCTACCCCTCCTCGCTCAGAATTTCTAATATATAGCGGTCCCCCTAGGCCTTTTTCGCAATGCCCCTCTTCGACTGGGAAGCCACTACGTCCTCCGCCGTCTTGAAATCTCGCTTCTGGATCTACTGGGCCGTCACCGTACCTGCCACAGCCATGGTGCTCGTGTTCTGGCGGATGTGGTTCAAGTTCGACCATTGGCGGATGGCACGTGGTGAAGCTGGCTCATTCTGGAAGGATGCTGGGACATGGTTGATGAATGGGCGGCCTGAGGCTGTGGCTGACGATTTTGAGAAGGGGGTGTAGGAACAGATGTAATGGCATGGAAAAGATTGGGAAGAGAAAGGAAAAAGTAGGGCAGTACGATTCGACTAACGCGCTCAGCTACTACAGCTAATAACTCTTTCAGGCAGAAGTCTACTAGGACTCATTAGATAGTAACTAGTTTCGTGGTGAAGATGGACATCATAAGACATTTAGACGGAAGGAGGATCATTGAATACGCATTAAATTAGCAGACTACAACCGCATACTGCAGGAGTCATGAGAACAAAAAACAAACCCAAGCATTTGGTGCCAGAACTCAACTATCCACGTCTGCGAGTGGTAGGACTCTTTCCCTTCGGTGTCGCAGTCGTGGAGCCAGTCGAAGCCGGAACAGCAACCTTCTCCTTTTGCTTCCCTTTGGTAGACTTCTTGGTCGGCGCATTCCAATAGTACACCATCTGCGCAGCCAGTACCGCGTTGAGCGCAAAGCCCGCAATGAATCCATACAAAATCAACTTATCATCAACCTCCTGCAATGTTGTGAAGATTCGAGAGAGGGAGCCAGCGAGGTAGTTGAACACCTTTCCACCAGAATTAGCACAGTTCATCAAGGAAAGGGAGAAGGGTGTGCATACCGCGAATGCGCTCAGTTGTCCAGTTCCACCCTCCTGCCAAACAGCTGCGATCTGAGGAACCTTGCTCGCAATACCCAACACGCCCGCACCAGCCTGGAGATACGAAAGCGTCTTCATATCCAAAATCCCGTCCGTGAACAACGTAGCTGCGCTCGCGGCCAATCCCGCGACAAAAAGTGCAGCCGCGCTCTGCTTTCCACTGTAATGCAAGACCAAAACCGCGATCACCACGTTCTGCGCCATAATCAAGCTCGTCTCGCCATACGTGCTGAACGGGAAGCCTTGGCGCACATTGTATGCCAACGAGATCAGGTACGCGGAGGTTTCGAGGAGGTACGAAAGGAACGAGATGCCTTCCGAGGACTTGGAATTGATGAGCTTGAGGATCTGCGGGACTTTGACGATGGTCGAGGCGGCGATGATGCCGATGCCAAGACCCTTGGAGATGGCGAGCTTGATGCAGTCGGTGGAGGAGAGGTCGATGTCGAGGAGAAGGGTCTTGTAGCAGGTCTCCCCGAGGATGGAGACGCTGAGGTCGTGGATGGGGGCGGGGAGGTTGTGGGTAATAGGCTGCAAAGCGCTGCGGAGGGAGTCCATGGTGGATTTTGTGGGAGGCTAATTTCTGGGAAAAGGAGGTTATTGTCGCGATGATGTCGTGGTCGTGTCAACGTCCGGTGATGTTTTTTGGGATTACAAGGGAGCTGTTTTGGAGGAAGGTTTAGCCGATGAAAGCCCCCAGGGTCGGAGAAACATTCCACCGCTCAACCTCTCCCTCAGATGTCACGTCTTTCATCTCTCTTCCATTGCTTTCATGCCAGCTAATAATAAGACATGTGATGAACAAGTTATCATTGCCCAAGTAGTCTTGGGACAATTGAAACTCTAAAACGAAGCGAGCTTTGCCAAACCCAGGCTCGCTAGTCAGGCTTTCTCATTCTATACTTTCGTATTCTCTCAGAGCCGTGCCCACGGCTTCCTTGTACTAGATGGTTCTATATTTCTATGAATAAGACATATGTAAGACAAATGAGTTATGCGGGTTGGTTTATATAATCTTTCAATATCAGCCAGTCCGGTAGGCGGTGCAAAACTTGGAGCAAATCTATCTTGCTACAATTCTTATATATGGCCCAAGAAACGCTTTCACCACATCCAAAACACCACCGGAATCATGTCTAACCCCAGCAACAATCTCCAAATTCGAAGCAATCCCCTCATCTTTCCATGCATCTTGCAGAGCCTTCAACGTATCCACTCTTCCTAATCTCAGCCTTCCAGCTTCTCCCTTCTCCGCGTTCGAACTGCCTTCGTCTCTCGCAAGTTTCTTCTTTTTCTCCTGCAACCATTCCCAGAACTCGTCACCGCCATGTACCACATTATCCTCACCGCCCACCACAAGCTGAATCGGCAGCTTTTTAATAGTCTCTTTCCTGACAACTGTCCCCTCTCCAAACACCTCCGCCAAATCTTTGACGCCGTTTGGCCACTTCAATCTTTCATCAAGCATCGTCACCATCCCTGGTGCCCCAATGCTAACAGCCCTCAATCTATCAGCATGCAAATACATGAACCTGTGCGCAAACTGACCACCTCCAGAAAACCCCATCATAAACACCTTCTCCGTGTCAATCCCCGGCCAGCGCAATGCAACTTCATCCAGAATTTGAAGAAGCATCAGATCAGCGCGCATCGTCTTGTACTTGAGAAGTTTGTAGTTATCAAGATCGTTGTAGCTCTCGATACCAGCTGGAAATAAGGGGGCGAGAATGGCGACGCGCTCGCTGTGCGCGAAATCTATCAATCGATCTCGACATACTTCAGCGTTTCGGCCGGTGCCGTGAATGGTGACGATGAGTGGGAGAGGTGGAAGTTCATAGATTGGGTCTAGCTCGTCGTGATTTTGATTCTGAAGAGTGGGATCGGGGTTCAGATGTTCGGGTGGTATGTAGAATGTATAAGAGACTCGGGGGTCGGTGTGAAGTGCTTTGAAAGGGATTCGGCCAACTAGCATGGCGCTTTTTAGATACTTAGGTGGAACGTCCGCTGTAGATATGAAGCGAGGAATATCCATGGTGTATAATTCGTGTTTGGGACATATAAAAAACGGAATTGAATAGAAATTGAGTGAGAAAAGGAGGTAATATATAATGGGTGGTAAAATATTAATGTCGGCATTGTCGGTGGACTTCCACCGGCGACGCGTGTCATAAGAGAGCCAACCAACCTTGATTCGGTGTCTTGGGATAGCTGCTTTAACACGAAGATATATCATAGCTTACTTGTCTAGTTAGAAAAGAAGTTGCACTTTGAAAACTTTTGAGATATTTTTTGTCGCTTTGAGAGCTTGTGAGTTATTGAAAAGAGGGAGGCGGGGCAATGTGGGCCAACACGAGATGTTTCGGCTGGCCACCTGGACCTCGGCTACCTCCTGAGACATCACGATCAACCTCCAATCTCCTTAACACTTTCATTATTTGTACCTATACAACACCTTCCTACCTTTGACAACATCTGTCATGGCATCAGAAGAGATACAGTTGTCTCTGTTCGAGAAGTTAGGCATTGTTTGGGCATTCGGTGCCACTGGTACGTATTTATTGCACGATTTATCACAATGGCATCGCTTACACGTGCCTAGCTTTCTGGGCAGGATGTACCGCTCTTCGACACCTCGTACTACCACCTTCCGACTCCCCTGGCGTAGCGCGAAGTGTTTATGCATTCGTTATGAGGGACGTCATGCGTCTCTCTCCAAGACAGCGAAAGTCAGTTGAATGCTTTCCTATTTATATCTGATATTATTCCTGACTGACAGAACCCAGAAAAGTGCTCCCGCAGCATAAGACAGGAGAGGTGATCAAGAAATACTGCACCCAACACAGGCTCAAGCACGTCGTCTACCCCCTGCCAAAAGGGGCGAAACTCCATTGGGTTGGTCCTCAGCCATCCAGTGGCTGCAATGTCTTCCTCTATATGCATGGCGGAGGCTACAAAATGGCCATAAATCCCGGTCACCTATCTTTTTCTTTGAAATGTGCATCGAATGCCAAAGCTTCACTCGCTTTACTCGAGTACACCCTTGCTCCAGCAGGACACTACCCAACGCAGCTCAACCAAGCCATCGAAGCTCTGAAAAGCATCCTAAACATCACCTCTCCATCTCACATCACTATAGCCGGCGACTCAGCGGGTGGCCACCTCTCAACAAGTTTACTCTCACACCTAATGCATCCGGCAAAGGACATTGAACCCATACCTCTCATAGAGAAATTAGGAGGAATTTGCCTCATCTGTCCGTTCCTAAGTTTCGACTACGAGAAGAAGAGCTATGTCACCAATGCCCCTCGAGACTACCTCCAACTCAAAGACGTTAAGTCGTTCAATTCTGACTTCAAGCCACTCGGATTATCTGACACGGACGCGCTTAAAGATTCGGGACTGTCTCCTCTTGATGCCCCGAAAGGATGGTGGAAAGATTGTCCCGTAGAGAGAATATTGCTCACTGCGGGGGTTTGGGAAGTGTTTCTTGACGACATTGTGGCGTTTTCTAAGAGGTTGCAAGAAGAGGCAAGGCCGGGGACGAAGGTTGATCTTGTGGTTGGAGATAAGGAGGTTCATGCTGCTTGCATTGTAGATACTGCGATTGGCTTGAGCGAGGGGGATACTGCTAAAGCGGTGTTGGCTTGGATGAGCAATGCTAATATTGGATTCTAGAAATGGTTTGTGGCTGCCTAATGAATCTATTTTATCTTTACCTCGACGGCCTATTCGGCTGCCATCAATTAACGCTGCACGATAAGCGTCAAAAATAAAATAAAATAAACTCTTTTATTTTGGCTCAAGTAGGAGAAGAAATCGCGCAGAAAAAGAGGTACTTAATCGACACAGATGAGAACCCATCCCCAGCCCCAACTCCCTCTTCTCGCAAGCATTTACACAATAATCAGTTCCTGCTTAATAACCCGTCATTTTACTGCTCACCTTGATGCTGAAAGCTCTTTTGCAGCTAAAAAATTGGTTCAACTAGCCTCATGGCTAACTATTGGCATCCCTCCGTTCTTTTTGAACACCCACGAGGCCTTCCGTGCATTCCCAGTAAATGGCTTGAGCTAGTACCAAAGGAAATCAGATTTTACTTATGGTGGAAAACTGAGGCAGATACACAAATTTTTACTATATCTGAGGAGTTGGCTCTCGTGCTCGATATCTGATACAAAATAATCTCGACCACCGCCGATCTCCGATGTCCTCCATCCAAACACTCCGACTCAAGAATTGAAACATGACCATTTGAACGAGCACCTCGTTCGTAACATCCCCTACTACTAAACAAGAACTGCAAAGGCGACGCTTTCAATTCCACCAGGGGCCGCGATACATGAGCCCTCCGAAAGTGTTCCTTTGTCATCGCCGCTACAATCATTTACGTCATACCAATAGAACTTTGCACCCGAGGCACCACCTCCTGTCACTAGGAATAGGGCTCCCGTGCGCGAGTCAATCGTGTGACAAGTATCTAATACTGGAGAAGAGTGACTGATAATATTTACATCAGACTGACTTGAAGTTTATTAGCATATGAAAAGTCGAAAACACGTCCAGAACATACCAATCACTTATACTGGCATATTGATTGAGCTTCGAGTTTGCTGCAAGAACTCCTCCCCCCAGAAGGGTAGAGAGGAAAATAGTATAGGAGTACTTCATTTTGATCGAAAGTAGAGGAGAGAGGGTAAAAATTTGTAAAGGTCGGAATACAAAGTCGAGTAGAATGACGAGGAGTAGGCTGAGGAGTAGAGCTGAGGGATAGAGTAATAAAGAGAGGAAAAGGGTCAGACTTATATAGTAATAGCTAATATGAATATCAGCTTGTCTTCGAAAACCGATTAGTTAAGGAGCTGCCAAAGACGTAGTAGCTCCACATTGAAGGGAGAAGCTTTGTGAATTTTCATCCAAACCCTCGTGGGTAGAAGAGGCACAAGATCAAAATATCGATGAGATAGGCTCGCAGTACGCGGTACGAACGACCTGATGCGACCGTTCCACTAGCTAGTGAAATAACCCATATCGTAATAGATGATATAATTGTAAGCATGTCGAAAGGAGACATTGATCGCCATGAGCATCCTAATCAAGGCCTCATTAGGTTCCATAGGAATCAGATCAGCACGGAAGGATTCCACGGCAAAGCAAGGCTGAATCCCCCTGTTATCAACGAAGCGAATAATGTGGACGGTGCAAGGAAGGATTGAAAATTTGAATACGCGGGAGTTGTAAGTCGAGCCGCATTACGAGTACGGGGACAGGGGTAGCGAGAATGAAATGTCTTGGCGGGTAATGCTGCCGAATACAGTAAGCTTGATGTTGATTGAGTTCCCATGTTCAAAGCTTCGAGCTCACGCCGCAAAGCTATCTTTCTAGCTTGGAGTAAAATATTTCCGCTTGCTCATTTGGAAAAAGAGGTGCAGTTGCTCCCCACCCGCCCTTTGCTTCACCACACGCAGGCTGCAGCGGAGGAAGTTGACTGTTCTTTGTCAGAAAAAGACTCTCATCGAGCCTAGAATGGTCAGTTTGTAAGCAAAGGCGCAGTTATTAAGTATGTGGGTTTTGTTCAGGTGACAGTTGAACTATATGCAGCAAGGCTTGATAGAAAGTCGTCGATTGACGTGGCCACTCTAGAGCGAGGTTGAGAGAACCGAATCTCCACAATTATTTCTAAGCGCAGTTTTGCGCCATAGCAACCTAAAACTTTTTGACTATATGTACTTTGATTCTGTCCTGGTATGTATCGAGAAGCATGAGATAATCGAGAGCCCGACACAAATCACGTCAACCTTGGAAGTGAATCTCGAAGTATCACTTCTCACCATCTTCTTTCTTCCTCAAGCAATATCATCCTCACTATGCTAAATCAACAGCCCTTTTACCAAAACAACTTAGAGAGAGGACCTCCATACGACAGACACCTCGAAAATAAAGACCTGGTGGGCTTTTCTGGTCAGACACCAAGCAATGGAGAACACGTGCCTAAAATCAAGTTGTACTATGCTCCAGGAGCCTGCTCGCTCGCACCCCATATCCTCCTTCACGAGATCGACGCCAAATTCGAAGCCATTTCTAACACTGTGACTTTGAACGAAGTTGTATTTGCGGAAGAACTTCCCCGTTTGAACCCGAAATTGCGTGTTCCTGTGCTTTCACTTGATGGAGAAGTGATCACCGAAACTCCAGCGATCACTACTGCAATCGCAGGTCTCGCGCCCGACATGTATCTCAATGGGAAAACACCCTTGGATACAATAAGAGTGCACGAATGGATGATTTGGTTGGCTGGGGTGTTGCATGGTCAAGGATTTGGTGGCCTGTTGAGACCTGAGCGACTTTCTGATGATCCCGGTTCTTATGAAGGGATTAGGGCGAAGGCTATGAAAAACATCAAGGACTGTTATGATCTTGTGGAAGGAAAACTGATTGGTGTACATGCTGTTGGAGATTCTCTCACGGCTGTAGATACATATCTCTTCGTGTTCTATCGGTGGGGTAACGATGCTGGGTTTAAGATGAAGGATGAGTATCCGAAATATACGGCATTAGTGGCGAATTTGGTATTGCGACCTGCGGCAAAGGCAGTGTTGACAGCTGAAGGCATTGGGTCTACCTTGTAAAGGCCTTGAAAGTGTGTTCTATATGGCATGCTCTAAGCGTGCTCCGTTCTTCGGCAATACCACTTAGCTTATTATAAGATACTGGCGTGAAGAATGGAGTATCTGCTCTACTAGGTCGAGCAAGTCTGCTGCAAAGTGGCAAGTACAGGCTGTCCGTCAAGGTTGAAGTTATTGGAAGAGGTTTGATGCCATTGGCCAAGTTTGGATAAGCTCGTGCGAGGCGTCAGCAGTGGCGACTAGTACGAGCAGAGTCAAGGATAAGACGGGTATGCGGTACTATCCCACTCTCACAGAAGAAGGCGTTTATTCAAGGATGATCTAAAGCTTAAGAAGAAGAAGAAGAAAAGAGAGAGTCCGGGAGAAAGGTTGCTATTTATATACAGGAGAGTTCCCGCTAGGGTTTCATGAGCCGGGCTCACCGGGCATTTGGGCATGTGAGATCAGAATTGTCACGGCTCAGGTTGCTTCAAACCTCGGACATCGTCACATGTCTCCTCCCCCTTCATACCTCCCGCCTCTTTATCTTTATCTTAGGGCATACCCTCGTCTTAGTAGCCATGTTTGAATGCTTTGCTTTGAGGTATTTCAAAGCAAGCTAGCTAAATCCATGCCTTTGAAAACGAGACGGTCGACGATGATTTGACAGTATATTATTTGAGCTTTGTGTGTGGAAGGGGCGAGATTGAAAGTCTTGTAGGCTACTTTCAGGGGAAAGAGGGTTGATATTGGGCCGTAGAGACGGCCGGCATCTTGCATTAGGTAGGCCATGGATTTACAGATCCGGAGGGAAAGGTGGATGATGATTTGCCAGTGTTGTGAGCTTGGTGAGATGTGGAGAGCGGCTGAGAGGGGAGGGAGGGAGAGGGAAGAGAGGTGACTGTGGTGTTCTTGGAGGCGTTGGAGTCCTTTGATGGGGAAGAGGCAGATTATGCGGAGGGCCCAGAGGTGTGTGAATGCGTTTGCCGTGAAGATGTTTGGGAAAGTGAATGCTCCTGCTTCTCTCATCTCATCTTGAGGGAATGAAAGATATGAAGTGGGAGTGGTGGGCCAGTAAGGTGGATCTTCGATTCCTTGTCGATATGAATGTTCCCATTCGTCAAGCAGCGAGAGTACTGAGGTTAATCTGGATGAGAGGTCTTGAATTTCTGGCAGAGGGGGTGTAAGTGAGGATTTGGTGAGGATGTCAAAGGTTTCGAGCAGGGATGGGATGAGAGCTGCGTGGTTTAGGAGAGATTGGAGGGGTAAGGCGGGATAGTTGCTAAAAGGAACCGTCTGCCAGTCTTCCTCTTCAAGGAAGGTGGATGTGCGAGATTGAAAGGCTTCGAATATCTGATAGCTTAGTCAGTAAAGGTTTCTTCTGGGCAATTTGGGGATGATGGTAAAACTTACGAGGAGATGTCTGATACCCAGAAACAGCCGATATGAGACTCCCGTCGAGTAATTATCAGGACCACAAAGTTGTAAGATCTTGCCTACGCCCTTGAGGTGTGCCATCCATCCATATTTGGAGGTGGGTAGCATCGACTGATTTTAATTCTCATCAGCAGAGATCTCTCTGAACGCTCTCACGAAAAAATATCCCTACCTCAGCAAGACTCAAACACATACTCGCTGCAATTAAGTCCACTCCAAACGTTTCTTCTTCTCCCAGCAGCCTTCTCCTCAGTCTATCCAACGCCAAAGCTTGAGATTTTGCATACGCTGATACATCCCTCCCACTTTCCACGTCTTTATAATGGATCGAAAGCCCCAGAGTTATAACAGCAAGGGGAAGGAGATCATCGTCTCCTTTCGAACCTTTAGAAAGGAGTTCAGGAAGGACGCCAACCCAAGATCCACAGATTTGGAAGGGAGGCGTAGGCACGTTCCAGGTTGACGAGGGCGAATGAAGCCAAGGTGCGCATTTGGAGATGATGAGATTGGTGCATGCTTCTAAGTGGAACTTATTCTCTGGAGCAGAAAGAGGGGTGGACGCTGTCGAATCTACCGAAGCTTGTGAAAGTGCTGTCTTGGCGTTTTTAGGTTGACGTCGGGCGGCTTTGCAAGGTGAGTGGTTGTCGGAGGCTGGCTGGTGATGATGAACAAAGATTAAGTCGTGGTTATAGCCTGCACAGGTTCGTTTCGAGAAGAGACATTGGGAGCAGGAGGGTTGTTTGCCATCACACTAAACGTTTCACTAAATTGGTCATCCCAAAGGGGAACATTTGGAGAGAGCAACGTACTCCTAGCTTGCGAGCTCGGCATGTGTGGCACGTGGTAGTTCGTCTGACCTTCATCTGCTTTTCGGAATGGTGTTGTCTGAGGGGATGGCTTTTCGGTATTTGCAACCCGATATGGTAAGATAAACGCCTGTTTTGGGGTTTGGCAGCTGTTGAGACGGAATAAGCACCATTGAGCTCAGCCGAGACCGCTATTCCTACAGCTTTTACGACGACGGCAGGGTCAGATGCGGAACTCGCAACGACTGATGCATTACATGGAATCTATTCCAAGAAATTTCGGTAACAAAGGAAGACCAATTTGTATTCACGATGGAATGTGACACGAATGTGCGAAAGCTTGAAGTTGAGCTTATGTGAGTAGCGGAAAAAGTCTTGGCGGGTAATGCTGCTCAAGTTGGTTAGCCCGACCAACTTTAAGCCAGAGCTCGAGTACTAGTGGTCCCACCCGGACGCAAAATTGCGGATCTCCGCAGCGGTACGCCAATCACTCGATCTTCGCCTCTATCCACATGATCAATTCGGCCTCCCAATAGGAAAGAGTTCCGTGGCAAGCATGAGCTCCAAAGGCATGTGGATCGAGTTTAGTTATTAGAATGATTTTATATCGATACTAAATTCACTCTGGGTTTAGTTGGCTTCAATTTAAGAGTAAACCTTGCTACTTCGGTTATTTATGGAAAAGCTCGGATTTTGCAGCGTTTTGAGCCGATTTTGAAGGCAACGGAATATTTTTCTCTTACCAAGAGATATTTCAATTTTAAGATGTCTCAGATGTAAGTTGCTAGCATTGAGTCTACACGACGAGAAGCTGCATCTATTGATACAAGTTTAGAGAAAGAAACACGGGATATATAAAAGTTCAGGGCTCAAATCTCAGCTGCTTCGCATCCAAACTCCCCAGTACCGAACCACAAAGTCATGCCAGTCATTATCATGAATTTTGAAAAGAAGAAGAGACAGAAGCCTGCTAAACCCCGATGAATGTTCCCCCCTCTCCCCCAACAAGCTACAACTATTAAACATTTAAACAAACGAAAGGTACTTCCCCATCGGCAGGAATAATAGTCGATTTTGGCGAAGAATTAGCAGCTCCGCAAATATCAGCCCCCGATTGGCCATTGTACAACATATACCCAACAGACAGCTCAAATCCCGTAAACGCAAGAGTCCAAGTCCCGGCAACAAAGCTGCCGCAGGCCTGCGTGATGGGCCCTTGCATGAGGCCCTGGAATTCAGCGCCCGACATCCCCCCCAGCTCGGAGCCAGAGTTGCACATAAAGGCTACCACATTCCCCAAAGGCCATATTTCGCCACCACCCGCGGCGACTTCGATGTCTTGGCCGGGCATGTAGTCATTTGCTACGTAGCTGACGATCTCGTTGGTTGTTGCTGGATCGAGGTCGTTGCCGCAGCCGCAGAAGACGGTAGTTGCTGATGCTTGGCGTGCTTCGAGGAGCTTTGAGGTAGAGTTGCCAGTAGTGGGAAATGCCGAGGACGTAACGAGAGACCTGGCGAGTAGGGTGAGCTGAAGCAAAGTCTTGATAAGCATCATGAAAATATCGGAAGACGGTAGTCTTAAGGTGTTAAGAATTTTGAAGTAAGATTGGATTCAATGGGCGACGAAAATGCATTATGATTTGACCTCAAAGTATGATGTAATCGGAATTGCGTGCAAGCAATGCCAATATTTCAGTTTGCAGACAAGTAGGAAATACAATTCACATTTATAAATTCCTACTCAAATATCCCAAGCTAAAACTCGATTCACAGACGTAGCGTATTCGTACAATAAGTTACACCTCGCCGCCTCCTTCGCTAGCCGCCGAGGATCGCAGGACGAAGGAACAAGTTTTCAAAAGTCTTTCAAGAGGATTGGATTGGACAGCCAGCAGAAATGGAAGCGCCATGAGAGAGAGGCTGAAGGCCCCTATCAAGTTTCAAGCAACGCACTCTATGCTCGCTTAAGACAACTTTAACCTTAATATACAGGAACAAGCGAAGGAGGGATCATCATAGGGAGGATACACAACGTAGCCAACCCTCGACGTGCAGGCCAAACAAAAAACAGATCCAAAATTCAACTTAATTGGGTGGCATCATATAAAGTGGCAATTTTGCAGAGATGGAGGAATGACCATAGGAATTGCCGTTGAAACTTGGCTTGCTTTTGGTAGTTCACCCCTTTCGACTCAGGCGTTTCTCTATTCCCACAACCCATTAAGATGGATTCTTCGTCGCCACTAGTCTCGGATTTGTGAAATTCCGTTTGCCATTTGACGCTTCTGCAAGCACAAGGGCCAATTTTACGGCCATCCTGTAGGTTGGCCGCTATTCCTGCATACAATGCGTGTCAGAATATGCCTGCCGTGGTCACTGTTTTATGCCTTTCTTCTGGCCAACCCAAAAAGATACGAGTGGGCGCTTGTGGTATAAATCAGCCTATCGAAAATTCACACGAAGGCTGCATGTTCATATTTGGAAGGGTGTGCTTACGGTTATAAGGACTGGGAATACGGATACGCGTAGCCGAGGCCCCTTTTTGAAGCGATTGGCCAGCACCGAGGCCAGAGTAAAACAGCCAGGCCAAACCCATTAACACCACATGTCTAAAGTGTTGAAAGACGAAGTTAGAGAGCCTTCCATTATATTTGAAACGGAGGATTCCTCCCCCCGCTCAGCACATATATGGGGAAAAGTGCTGGTCAGAGTGTCGACATTTGCAGGCGATTTCAAAGTAGCAGCATAAATCTGCTTTGAAAATTCCCCGCATATCTCCCATAACCTCCATACATAACAGTGATGCCAGTAGCTAGGCTGTAAAAGCCCTCGCAATGAAGCTAAGTATACATCTGAGATAGGCCCTTGAATGCAGGCTTGGCAATAATACCAATATCACAAATTACCCTTTCTGCGCTTTGTGAGCCTCCACAGGAAAGAAATTGGCCCCCAAGACCTGGACGCCACCAATGTGGGCTGAGGATGAAGACACCGACCCGTTCTGCGTAACTGCCCTTTTTCTTAACCAATAAGACTACAGAAGGATCGTAGTCGGGCCCAGTAGTGTGTTTCCTATGCTCGTTGCCTATCGATAACGAATATTCTATATTTTTTAAATAGAGTTTTGGTCAGAGAAAATCATTACTCTGGGATCGGGTTTCGATAAAATATCCCCATCTGCATCGGGTGCCCAAGAGTCCTTATTTGGCGGGGGAAAGAAAACGATCGAACCTGAAAAGGTGGTCGAAGAGATAATAATAAAGCGGATTGTAGCACCATACTGTGAAGAGATTACCGGAAGAGCCTTAGCGGATGAGAATCCTAAAGTTTAGGCTTTCTTTAGCTCAATAAGAATTTTGAATTCGTCGTCTCCTGCTGCTGGTGGAACGTAATGATTGACTAAAAAGTTGGCAGCAATTTAAATTCGCCACCCCATTATGCCCACGACCAGCTGGGAAAGTCCAGCTACCTTTTGCAAGCTCTCAATGTATCCCAAGTCATGCCGATGGTAAATCCTTAGGTGGGGTTCTAGAGATGCTCTCCATACTTAAGCCTAGAACTAGTCAAGTGACCGGGGGGTACGATTGGAACTCCTGCAAGGTGGTTCATCCTTTGGCGCATCTTCGAGTATACTCGAGGAACTCCCTGTGTACCGTTCGGCCGCCCAACTCTCAAGGAAATACCACCTCTTTTTTCTGCGGGGTAAACGTCAGCGCTAGCTGATCTTTCTCACGTAAGCCGACTCGGGTACAAAGAATCTTGCTCCACCATATCTTAACCTTCATTCCCCATCTCATTTACGCGGATCTGAAATTATATCATTTTCCACATCATTAAACTAGGAATTCATTCTCTCTAAGATTAGCAGCCATGACAGTTCATCCAGATGAAGCTCATATCGCAGCACGCCAAGAAAAATATCGCCAGGCCATCAATAGCGGCTCTGTAGACGAGGCAATGTCATTCTTCTCAGAAGATGTCCACTTCTCCGATTTTGGTATCTTAAATCCTCCTAGGCCTATATTGACTCTAATGTTGCTCATTGTTATTAAGGTGTCGGACAAGTCAACATGACTAAACCACAATTGCATGCCTACTTCACGAACATGGTCGAGGCGTGTGATAATCTGAATATGACCACTGCCTCCATTAATGGATACAAGAACTGCACCAGCTGGGAGTGGAATATAACTTTCAACTATGTGAAGAAGATGGAAGAAATTGCGGGTGATAAAGAACTCGGTAATTTAGAGGTGGGCGGAGGATTGTTAAAGATGGTGGGTGTCAGTGTAACTTGGTGGAATGACGAGGACAAGATCATTAAGAATCATGACTACGCTAAGCTTGTGGAGAATTTTGACGGAAGATGAACTATATTAGAATTTTCAATGCAAAGCGAGAATATGTATGGATAAATTCGGGGAGGTTTCATTGAACTTGAAAGGAGAATCTACTCGGTGATCATAAATTTAGACTAGGAAGCTGGCCTCCTATGGAGCATCCTGAAAAATACAATGCTCAGATAGACAGCTATTTCACGCCAAACCTATAACAAAACCACACGGATGTTAATAAGTTGAATATATCCTGCTGGGCGATAGATCTCATGAATGTGAAGGAAGGACTATGCGGGCCCTTATAATATTAGTAGTAAAGGAGGCAGCGTGATAAGTATAAACGATTAGGATTATATTAGGCAAGGAAGCTGCCTAAACACACAGCTAAAATAGTCAAAAGGCCTGAAAGAAAATGCATTATTATAATTTGGGTAGTAAGAAAATCGCAGAGATATTTATGTAGGAGTTGAGCTGAATATTCTCCTAAAAAGCTAGCATTCACTGGTAGTAGTATAAAGAATGCAAATGGTGTTCCATTTTAAGGCCCCTCCATCCGGAGTTATTGGAAAGTCATACTCGAGGTAACTGATTTGTCGAAGACTCGGCTTTTCACTGCTGCCGACTGAATAAGAAATATTGTGGCGTTCCACTATGCTACTCGAGGGTGGCATAAGACGGCGATTTTTTACCCCGCAGTGCCGTCCGAGAACCAACTCTTTATCTGCACCTCCATCTCATATACCCCACATAATCACTAATCACAAAAACCTTTCTGGTATTTAAGAGCTCACATCATTTCCAGGATGGCGAAACCACCGCAGGAACCCTCTCACACCTACCGCCTCCTCTCGATCGCCTTCTCGCACTTCAACGAAAAAGCGCGATGGGCATTCTCATACTACCGCGTTCCATACACGCACCAACTCCTGCTCCCATGGCTGCATATCTTCAGCACGAAACCGATCGTAGACAAGGAGGTCTGCAATCGTGAATTACGCGATACTGGTTCCTCGCCATTCTCAACACCCTGTCTCGCCGTCTACGATGGTTCCGGCAAGCAGCTCCAGGAGTCATTTCACGACTCCCACGATATTTTAGTCTACCTGTCTGAGAACTTCTCGACGCCCGAGCACGTGAATTTGTATATCTCCTGCGGCGCCGAAAAGGAAAAAGAGGTATTTGAGCTTGAGAAAAGGTATGATGAGGTGCTTGGTAAAGCCGTGATTGATTTCGCCTATCACGACCTCCTTGTGATGAATAAATGGCGCGGGATGCTTCCATTTGCTTGCATTGGATTCAAAAACAGAGTGGGAATTGTGCAGTCCCTAATGTGGTTTGGACTTTCGCCGCTTCTGGGAAGGATGATTACGGCTGCGGTGGGTATCACGCATGAGAGGTATGAGAAAGCTATGGAGACTTGCCGCGAGGAGTTCAGACGTGCTTCGGAGGGTAAGATTCCTCTCCGTGAAGAATAGATTTAGTCTAACTTGTCTAGTGCTTGAAAATTCACCATATCTTGCAGGAGACTGCTTAAGCGCAGCTGACGTCACGTTCGCCGCTCTCGTAAGTGCATCTCCAACATTTGCTTCTTACTTTAAGACTGAATCTTGAAATAGTCATTCGTAGTTCTCGGCATCACTCACGAAGAAGGCTATCAGCTGCACGGATTCTCTTCGAAAACATGGTCTTCTCAAGGCCAAGCCTTGCAGCAGGAATTACGAGCCACGAAGGCGGGGCAGCATGTTTTGCGATTATTCAAAGAGCAACGATATTTTGGAGCTCCTCTCCCGAAACAGAAAAGGAGTTTGCTTGGATTGTGGTGATTAATGGTTCTGAGTTTCTGTTGAACTATTATCATAGGAACAATGGAACCGCGCTGTCTGAAATACGGAAATATACGACGAATCGAGAATGACCACAGTATTCCTGAACCTTGCTTACACCCAGATAAATTCAGTCATTACACCATTTCACTTCATCCCCTCGCCTCACTCTTCTCTGCTTGTGGGGCTGTAACCTTGATGCCACTTTCCAACCTCAAGAGATTCATCTCGAACCCCTTACAAACACACCAAGTCCTCACCGTCTTGATTGCATTCTTGATTTCCCTTCCGTTCAGCTCCCACTTCGCCAACTCATCCATCTCCTTCTTTGAAACCTTAGCTTGAACCTCGGGTCCCGGCAGTCTCGATAGAAATTTCTGCCAAAGCACAAGACGGGAAGAGAATGGAAGTGGTTTGAATACAAGGTGGATGTTAACGCGGGACCGGAAGGCGGTGTCGATGGTGGAGTAGAGATTTGTGGTCAGGAAGATGATGCCTTTGAAATATTCCAATTCTCGCAGGAAGATGGAGACGAGTTCGTTTCGTGCGATGTCCCCCGGATCTCGCTCAGCCATGAAGACATCGGCTTCGTCGAGCAAGATCACGGCATCCCACTCCGTGGCCATCTCAAATACTTTCTTAATCTTTGGGCCGAGATGAGCGGCATTGGTGCCAAGATCTTCTGCTTGCAAATAGTACAAGGGCCGACGAGTTTTATCAGCGACCGCTTCGGCGGTCAGGGTTTTGCCTGTTCCTGGAGGACCAGATAGAAGCAAGATGAGACCTTGACCTTTACCCATGATTACATCGTCGACGCCGCCTTTGAGGCGTTGATGGTTGTCGACAAAGGTTAGGACGAGATCCTTCTGTTCTTCGGGGTAGACAAGGTGGCCGTAAGCTTCGTCATTCCAGACCACTGGTTCGATATCGTCAACGTAGAAGTATACTGTATGAATCAGTATCGCTAAATAAAAGAAAGAGGTGATATTTGAACATACGCCAAAGCTTATTCTTCAAAGCAAAGCCACGAAGAAGTGGAGACACGAAAACGAGATCCTCCTTTCGGTCCAGCATCTCCTGCTTGTTTTCTTCTTGTAACTCCTTCGACAGCGACCTAGCGTGTGTCGACTGCGCCGAGATGGAAGCTGTATCTGCATTGGGCATTGATGCTGGCTGCTGAGCTTGATTTGGGGTGCGACGTCTGCGAGAGCTTGTCTCAGTTCGCTGGAGACCTTCTTGGTGCTTTTGATAACCGAAGAAGTCGATTAGGATTCGGCTTGCGACCTTGAAAACAAATCAATTTCCAGATATTCCGCGACTAAGACGAAAGACTTACATTGTGTCTCTGCAAACCGCACCCAGTTGGCAATAGGCCAACGCCAGAGTACTCACAGTAATGGAGCTCCTGGTACTCCAAAATCTTCTTGGCTCTTGCTGTCAACCTCTCCTTAACTCCCTCTTGATCAGGATGGAAAGAGAGTGGATAATTTGGGAGTTCGGTGACCGGAAGATTTCCCGCAAATGCAGGGATCTTGAAGTCAACAGGCTTCCAAGCGAAAGATTCTCCGTCAAAAGCAATCTCCTCACAATTGATCAACAGGTGTGGTCTTTCATGCTGAGAACCGCAGTTATAAGATGTGCCGACGACACGGCAGACTCGCTCGGCATCTTTTGAAGCATTGAACAGCATCGTGTCTTTGGCGAAATATGTCCAGGCTAACTTGTATGAGATGAGACCACTAGCGTTCAGATGCTTAAGGTGCGACATGAAACCACCGAACAGCTCGCCCATGACTTGGACCAGGAGGCCGAGGTGTTCCTTTAGCAAAGTGCCATCTGACCTCTTCTCGTACATCGCCATGATCTTATCATAGCAGAAGAACAAAGGCTTGAACGGCTCATTGAACTTGGCTGTCTCCGTAGTCTCGAGGAACATGCCCTCATCTTTGACGATATCCTTGAGAGCTGCGACGAGAAGGGAGCTCTGGACTTCAATCATGTGGATCTTGAGCGGCGTTTTGCCAGAAATAGTTGGCTGCTCATGATCCTTGATCTTGAAGATCTTGATTGCTACGCGGTTGTTGGCTTTGGCGGTCTTGACGGCTAATTGCTTGGGTGGTGTCTCGACCCAGTCGTAGTGACCGCCGCGGCTGTTTTTGCCTTCGTAGAAAGTCTTGATGGATGTGCTGGTACCGAAGTCTGGGTCTCGGCCTGGAACAACGGGTGGTGTGACGATAGTCACTTCACTGTCTCCATCAACTGTTGAATCGGGAGTCGCGAGTTCCTTGGCGGACTTTGCTGCAATGGCCTTGGGTGTGCAGACCTTGTTTCGCTTCCATAGCATCATGACGGGCTCGTTGTCGTCTTTCGCTTTCCGTTTTCGGAGTGTTCGCTGTTTGAAGAATAAATTTAGTATGATGGAAGGAATGAGAAGCGACATGAGGTAGTGGGACTTACACTTGGGGAGGACATGGTGGATAATGTAGCCTGGGTGCAAGCTTGCAATTTACACGTGATTGTGTTGATGGGCTTGCAATGTGGCTTGAGACAAGTCCTGAGTACGCCCGGCCAGGACTATTTATGTCTGCCTACCAGGAATGAGTGATTTGGGAGCCCGAGCGGGGTACGGGTGCCTTCGGTCCTGAAGTCATGCTCAAAGGGTGGACTAATTGGCGATCTTCGAAGGATTTAGGCTACCGAGTCTGCCTAGAGTTTCGCCCTGACTGCCAACACAAGAGATGACTCTTATAGGTGGAGCCCCAAAATTTCCTAGTGATTATCCAATTACATCCAAGTCCCTAATTTCTCGCGCGATCTGGATGGGTGAAGGGAAGGGTGTGAAACAATTGGCTGATAGGAAATCGGCAACCGAAACAAAATAGGGGGATACCAAATCCGACATTGTTTATGACTTAACCACAATGATGTAGAACTGCTCCATACTACAGTGATGCCCCATCAATGTCTACGAAGATGTGGTACAATCATGAAGTGCGCTCATGGAAGTATGGCAAACTAGCGAGAACCTGAGATGAAAAGCGTGCCTAACGAGTAGAAATCACGACGATCGCAGTCAATGCAATGCACCAGCAGACGGGAGGAGATCAAAGTTCCTTTCATTTATGAGATACAGAACATTAATACAAGATAAGAAACCAAAACATCGGTACAACTTCTCGTGACTCAAAGCTCTCAACGTCAAAACGAGTATAAGTGCAGTAAGCAATTCATGTTGTTGCACAGACAAAGCCGGGTCTCCTTGGCAGTGTTCGACTGCAGACGAATTGCGTAGCCAACGTAAATCGGGATGTGCTAAAGTCACTTTCGTTTTTACCCAATCGTATCCAACTCCTGGTGCTGAGCCATGTGTGTAGGCAGTCGTTGTGAAAGAGGTTGTGGCATGTCGCACATTGGCGGTGTGGAGACCAGGCCTCAAGAATTCTCGGTCAATGCTGCCCTAGCACTCGGAAATTCTGAATTGATAATCGCAGGAGAGATGCCAGGTGAGACTGGCAGATGACTTGCTGCTACTGGATGGATAAGGGGAAGCTGGAAAATTCCAATATCAGGGACATCGTGGACTCAGTCGATGAATGTCGATATAGGAGCCCTATCTTCAGCAATGTTTTTCGGCCTCGGACAAGAGTCGAATCTCTTATTCGCTGGTGTAATTGACTTTTTGCTACCAACGGGATGGGCATGCCTTTGACCGCAGCGGAGCATCGGGATTAGATGTTGGAGAAGAGATCGTCATATTGTCGCTGTCTCTCCGTCTTTCGAGATCAAGCTTTGGCTTCACCGACTGCCTCTTTGAGGACTTTACCGGAATTGGAGATATGAAATCCTCAGAAGCTGTCATAGGGAGAGTTGATATGCCTGGACTGTGGACTTGAAAACTCCTGACCGAGGTCGATTCCTTGTAAGGTCGCAGCTTCTGCGCCGGCGAATCTGCACCCTTGCCATGTTGAGAAAGCAATGTTGGTCGGAGTCAGACATTGCTAGACGCTAGGCCTTTGTAATGGCTCCCCAATTTTGCTTTTCAAACTTCTCGGTCAATTGGCCAGCTAACGTTTGAAATACATTCGGGGGAGCACGAGGCCCTAGAAAAGTTAGCCCTTGCATTGGTTTTGTCCGTAGTATAAGATTCCTTCTGGCCAGTTCGACCCTCCAATAGTGGACAAGAGGCTGGACTACCATTGACAAAAGCCCACAATTTGACAGCAACAAAAGGAGTTGAAAGATCGTGCTGCAAGAGCCCCATAATGCCAGGCCTTTTCACACTTTAGGGCTGAGAAAAAGAGAAACGTACTAGCGTCAGCTGGACCGCCTCCAAAGTTCCCACACGGGAACCAAGCATAGAAAGACGGAATACCTCCGAGGAAGCGTCTTGCTGTTCAGCGATGGCGAAGAAGGTTCCTTTATACTTGTTAGCTTCTCGCTTCTCGCAGGGACCTTCCACATACAGAGAAGTACTCGTGAAATTGACTTGGACAAGTTTCGCTTCTTCCGGAAATGTGACATTGCTGATTGCATCGCTGCTTCTGTCTTCGGGGACACCACGTTAGCTTTCCAATCTTGAAATGCACAACATGTTTATTTTCGACCTACCAGATCACTTTGTTATAACATTTGCCTTGCGGCTACAGGAGAAAACATTGTATTAGCTGTCCATCTATCTATCTAGACGCAGCTGCTAGATCCAGCTTGAGCATCACACTTCATACTTCTGGCAAACCAGGTGCCAAGCTGCCCCCCCCCCCCCCCAAGAAACTTCACTCTGTAATGATGGTCCACAGACAACACATCGCGTTGAACATGCCGGGGCAGAGGTAGCAGGCCAATGCAACCATAACCAACTGGAACTTTGGGGATGCATAGTAAATGCTGAAGCGGCGACAAAGTATCTTGTAGTTCCATCCACCTGGAGAAACCTTGCCCTGTCAAGCATTCTGAAGCTCAGCATACCTAGCGGTCCCATACCCATCCCCGAATTGAGGTGATGAGAAGATTCATCTTGAACTTTCCAAACGACCGCCATGAAAGTTCATAGAGTATCCTCCCATATCACCACCAACCAGACCTGCAAGCAAATACACTCTGAATGCAGGCCCATCTATGCTCAGTGCCGCTAACCATGGAGAGAGATTAAGAGTAAGACGTATCAAATTCTCTCGAAAGGCAGGTCAATGAAGCAACTTAAGCGTTTTCTTCATCGTCATTGTCAATAGAGCCGCTGTCCTCCTCTGGCTTGGTGGTGTCCTCGGATTTAGCGGCAGTCTTCTTGACGCGAGGCTTCTTTGTAACAGTCTAGAAAGCTCACGAATTAGTATTGTTAAGCATGAAACGGATTGCCAGTGAAATTATGCTTACCGGCTTCTTGGTTGGAGTACCCTCAGCGAAATCGCTGATTGATGGATCGGGACTCTCAAGAACAGTATGTATGGAATCTGGCTTCTGAGCGCGAGTCAGAGCAGTTGGAGTTGGCCAGATCCCCATACGATCAGGAATATTATTTGAAGAGAGACGCGAGTATCCTTAAGGTGTCTGTTGGCAATTGGCTCCACGGTAAAGCATGGTCCACCGTGGGATTGTTGCATTCGAGGGCAGTTTCGACGTCGTATGCATTCATAGGCTCATCATTTGACTCCAAATCCCCATCCCAGGCCCATGTAGTAAGTCAAGTCGATGATAGAGCTCAATTTTTGCGTGGCTACTGAGACTCCATGGATGACTCGGTGGTGGAGGCATGTCCATTGAGTGTTAGAAGAACTCAACGGTGTGATCTCATCGTTATCGACAAAATCGCTGTCCTCATCAAACATGGCAGCAGCCTTCTTGCCGCGGGGTATCTTAATAGTACCCTGGAACGCTCGCAAATCAGTATGTTGAGCTTGACTTGTAAGTGAAGAGTTCTGCTTACCATCTTGGTAGGAATACTCTCAGTATCATCGCCGTCAGAGCACCCACGCTTGCCAATTGACTTCTTGCTGGACCCTAGATCCCAGGTATTCAGGTCAGCACTGCTATAAATTGTGTTCTGAACTCCCAAGAAGAAATGAAGCAAAATATGATGTACCTGTAGCCTTCTTGCCACCGTTGGCCTTGGAATTCTTCAAGCTCCCTGCGCACTACATAAAACTTCCCCATTGGATGGGACAAGACAACGCCAATCGGGCGATTACCGTAAGTGTGTTCGTCCACATTCATGCGTGTAAGTGAAATCTCGTCCATGTGTAATGCTGGCAAAATGAAGATCTTGGCGTCTTGGGTTTTCTTGATGTTATCTACGAAAAATCCTTAGGATCCTCAATAACAACGACGCTGGCAAGGAGTTCTGGTATCTCGATCTTCCACTGCTTAACAAGAGGTCGCGGCAAGATTATCAAGGTCGCCTCTCTGGAGATCCTGGCGGTAGGAGTCTCAGCGCCCTCCCGTTTTGTCTCCTTCGAAGAGTTACATCTGCTTTTGAGTCAGGCACGTACGACCATGGTCTTGCCGAATCCAACATCCCGAGCAACGGAAACGAAATCTCGTCCAAGTGGGAAATTCGTCACAAATCGACAACTTGCTTCCCATGCTTGATGTAAAACTCGAATCCCAAAGCCCATGTCAATAAGGATTTAATAAGCTTTGAAGGCCTTCACTAACCTCGATTGATGAAAGAGTTTTGTGTCTGGACCATACTCTGAATACCGTTGTTGTGGGGAACGCAGTAGAGCTCTTCACCAAAAGAAGAACTCGTTTCTGTTGTTTCGGAAGCCATGATTTTTGTATGGTTATTGAGAAGGAAGGCCCTACGAGCTCATGTGAGCTGGTACATGGTTGTATTGACGAATCGGGCCAACTCTCTAGTTGGGTGTCAACAAGTTAGTGTTGCAACGAGGAGCAAAGCTACCTTCTCGAGACTACCTTTCCATGGTCAACATTCGCATCGATCTTGTTTTTTCTCCCCTCGAGTATATCCTTGTAGGTGTTGATTCAAGACTCCAGTTGGTCCACACCCCTATCAATGCGGTCCATCCCGTGGTTGATCTTGGAATCGAGTTAGCTTTTTCGCTTCTCTAGAGCTTCCTTGCCATGGTTTAGCTTGGTGTTCAGTTGGCTCTTGCGTCATTCGAGGCGCTCCTTGCCGTTGTTGAGTTGAGACTCAACGGCTCTCAATGTCGAGAGAGTTGTGAATTCCAAAAGATGCATTTTGATGCGAGAACTTGCCATACATCTCGCTGAAACTGAATCTCCGAGAAGATCTGTTGCTCCAGGTTTTCGGATCTTCCGAGGTAGCAAACTTTTTCAGCTGATCAAGGAACTTCTGCCTGTCCCCGCAGCGAAGCCCGCTCAGATCGATAACCTTTGAGACAGATTCTTTGATGAGGTCTTCGAATTTGATAGGTTTTGAGCGCTCTTTGGCGAAGGACATTTCAAGCAACTCGTTTTCACAGTGAGCAGTTGCTTTCCACGTTTCATACAATTAGTATGCCGGCAAAGAATTTGTCAAATCGAATCCTCCCAGTTTTCATCACGAAACGCATTCGCCATCAGGAGGTCTCAACCCCCGATTGCGGTCCTCTTCAGTGTCTCAGCCAGAGAGGGCGAGAAACCAGTCGGCGCCTCTGCGGGAATGGACTAGGAGCACTTCCGCCTGCTCCAACGACGGTCAAACCCTAGAAAAGTTGCCTGTAGCCAATTAGCATATTTCTTTCTCTCCTCTTGGGTTTCGACAAAAGCAAAAATTGAGCGAAGAGTAAGTTTGAATGCGAACGAAAGTAAACCTAGCAAGCCTCAGAGCCTCTGATCCGTCCGAAAATAAAAGAAGCTCGACCACAGTAGATTTGCGACAATGAAAATGACAGGAGTTACTCTATAGTTCTGGATACTGAAGATACAAAATTGAAGGAAAGGGAAAGATGTAAGCCAAAGAGGTGGACAAAGGTACGCCAGCAAGAAGCAGAAATTCCTACAAATTCAGTAGAAGCTCGACCACACAGAATTTGTGATGATGGAAATAATGGGTGCCATGCTTTGTAGTACGAAGTGCTGAAGACTGCAGAATTGCGAAAGATTGATATATAGCAAGGGGGCGGACGATAGTAGACTGAGCAACCGTCCGGAATTTCCGATCCGTCCGAAAACAACAGAAGCTCGATGACAGAAAGAATTTGCGACAATAACAATCATGAGGCGTTTGCTTCTTACTTCTAGAATCTAGGAAATGCAGAGTTGCAGAGTGTTTGACAGGAAAGCATAATGGGGATAGGGTGAACAGCAAAGTTGGGGAAAGTGGAAGATAGCAACAAACTTACCAGAAGGCATAGAATATCGGATTCGTGATAAGAAGTTAGGTGGGCATGAAAGCATCGACTCTCACAAGTATTTATGTAACAGCTTTCATGAGCCAAGTATGAATGGCAGTCGAATATCGAGATGTGAGTTGGTGGCTGTGCAGCATCACATGATCAAATACCTGGATCGGAAAGGGGGAAGTGCGCTCAGTTGCCGAGGCCACTGACGAGGCTGCATTCTTTTTCCAACGCCAAAAAAATTCCATCTCCAGAGCAAACAACACCACACCACCACACACAAGCACAATCGCATCCTCGAGACTCGGTACTCGCATAATCAATGAATCAATTGTAAGTCGTTCTGTTTCTCCTTCCATCTTCAATTGGAGCTAGCTGCGAAGCTGTACGGACTCAAGTTCGCCTCCAATGCAGCCTTTTGCACGAAGCATGAAGAGCCTTGGATTGATGGCATGTTAGGAGCCCGAACATTGACTCGCTTTCAATACTTGGCAGCCGAATGTTGGATACTGCCTTGGAGGCTGCCGGCGCTGCGGATGGGCAGCTTGATCGCATCAAGATATGTTGGACGGACCAAGGCTAATAGTATGGCATACTTAAGAGCCAAGGGAGTGACATGTCCACACCGACTGCTCACAGCAAACAAAACCATTAGGAGTCAGGTCGAATGCAGATAGCGTACAACCGTTGATCGCGTTCGGAGGACGAGCGAGATGCTGGTCCGCTGTGACCTTCTCCCATGCTAGGAGCAAAGGTCCAAGTCAAAGATAGAGGCCGCTGCGCCAGGACTACAACATCAACCTCCTCTGTGAAGCTTCCGCAGCTAGTCCAGGAGCCACATATCCCCCCATTCGTTGTGCTTTAGCCAAATCGGTCGATCCTGATGGTTTTTATTCCAACACAACGAAAAGCTCAACACTCCAAGGCAGGTTTCGCCAAGCTATGCACCAAGACTACATGAGAAATTTGGTAGTGAGATTGATGCACTTTGCGCAGGTCACATAAATGCCGCTACTTGCAGAAGAAGCGCGGGGATGGCAACCCGGAGCAAGTCCATGAAATATGAATTGTGAATAATCCACATGTCGTTAAGGAGCTAAGAATCCCTGCCATGAGCCGGGATTTTGGATGACGGGCTTGGCCATCGAGGGTTCATCTCGATCGTTCTAACTCAAAGGGAAGCAGTAAAAAGGTCGAGAAACGCGACGTGTGAAAACCCAAAGGCGTTTTCTGGCGCAGTGGTCGATTAGCAGTCTGGTGCAGCCACATCTTCATTACTGTTGAAGCAAAAGAAGCCTGAGCAGCAACTTTGTTGCGGAGAAAAATATTCCACCAGGGTTGGGTTACTGCCTTGGATATTGCACCTTGGGTTTTGAAGGCCAAGCCAAGGAGAGAGCGTGGTGCAGATGAGCCAACGGGTCTAAGTGGGTAACGAAATCGATGTACAGTGGAGAAAGTCGGTGAAGAGGAAGATTCTGAAAGAAACGGGAGCTGAGTATGGATGGATTAATTTTTGGTGTGTGCCGTGCTTATACTTCAGATGCGCGCCGTTTGCAGAAGCGATTCGAAGATCCGGCTTCAAGCTAAGACTGAGACGATGGCATCAAACTCAATGCTGTGGCATAGAATATGCAACCTTATTGGGAATCAACTGCACGCTCGCCACGATAATGTCCAGCAATCAAAAACGCCATCTCGAGAGCTTGCTTCTCATTCAGACGTGGATCACAGAAGCTGGTGTAGTTAAGCGACAAGTCTTCTTCAGCCAGGCCGACACTACCCCCTGTGCATTCGGTGACAGCATCTCCAGTCAGCTCAAGATGAACACCACCGAGGTAGCTACCTTCTTGCTTATGTATGGCCAAGGTTTGTTGCAGCTCGGAGAAGATGTCGGCAAACTGACGGGTCTTGATGCCAGTGGCAGTTGAGCGAGTGTTGCCATGCATGGGGTCACATTGCCAGACAACGCTACGAGCATATTCGCTGCCTTCAACGATGCGGATATGGGCTGGAAGGAGGGTTCGAACTTTCGAAGCTCCATAACGAGTGATGAGTGTGATCTTGCCCACTTCGACGGAAGGGTTGAGGGTGCGGAGAAGAGCGAGAAGGTCGGACGATGACGTGGTGGGACCAATCTTGACGCCAATCGGATTCTCGATGCCACGAAAATACTCAATGTGTGCACCATCAATCTGGCGTGTACGATCACCAATCCAGAGGAAGTGTGCACCAGTGTTGTACCAAGACTTGCCATCGCCAGGAGTATCACCGGACAGGTCGGCAGCACGTGATGAGCTTGGGTTCTTGAGTCGGCGGGTCAAACTTTGTTCGTAGTCGAGGAGAAGACCTTCGTGGCTGGTGTACATGTCAACGGATCGCAATTGACCAGCGGTATCTGCGCCAACAGTCCGCATGAAACGGAGAGACTCAGTGATGGACGACACGATTTTGGAGTACTTGACTTGAAGCTCGGGATCATGAACGTGGCCAAGGCCCCAATCGAGAGGTCGATGGAGATCTGCAATGCCGGACGAGAGAGATGCTCGAATGAAATTCAATGTGGCTGCGGAGTGGAAGTATGCGCTGCTTTTGTCAACGAAACTCCTGGGGCGAATAAGGGGGGAAAGCTGTTACCTGACGAGCCTTGATGGATCGAGATCTCTCTCGTCAAGAGGATGACCATTCAGGATATCTCCTCGGAAAGAATTGGTCTCCTTGCCATCGACAACCTCGGTAGGCTTGGATCTTGGTTTTGCGTATTGACCAGCCATACGAGCAATCCGGACAACTGGCTTGTTAGCACCCCAAATGAGCACCAAACTCATCTGGAGAAGCAGCTTGATCTTCGACTCTATCGCGTTCTCTTCGCAGTAGTCAAATAGTTCTGCGCAATCCCCTCCTTGGAGAAGGAACGCCTTGCCAAGGGCAACATCCCGCAAGCTCTCCTTTAGCTTCACGATCTCCGTTGGGGTGACAATTGGAGGGAGACGTGTAAGCTTGGAGAGGGACTTATCAACGCTCTTCTGGTCTTGGTAGACTGCCTCTTGATGGATTGGCTTTGTTGTCCACGAGATTGGGGACCAAAGTTGCGGGGTTTTGCGGGGTTGAGCAGTCTGACTCACAGGGAGCTCAGAGCTACTTGAGGGGTGCTGGGAAGTGCTTGACATCGTGATGGAGTTCGAAGACGAATTGAGGGTCTGATGAAGGTTCAAAGGCGAGAGAAATGACAAGACAGAATGGGGAAGCTTAAAGGCGAGATGCGTGCAAGGGAAACCGTCTTGGTGAGGAATCCGATCTTCGTGTTCGTGGGATAATGATCGATATTTTCGTGCGGGAGGGTCACCCCGCTAACGATCTGCCATCACGAGGTTATTCCCTATTTGTCCTAGCCGTTCGGAGGCGGTGAAGCCACCCACTGGTTGATCTGCTGCAAGGTGCTGCTAAAAACAACGACATCTCTTTCACGTCTGGGCATCAACAATCGTTTGTTAATTGAATTGTTTGTTACTTTCACATGACACTTCAAAAATGGCAGAAGAACAACCTCCCACAATCGTTTCAGGGGCTACAACGGGCGATGTCGATGAAGAAATCCCTGTAGCAGCTAAATCTGCAGAAGACCGAAAAGCAGCCGCAGCTCTGTCCTCCCTCGATGCTCCCCGAGAAGATGATTCTGCAGGTACCAAAGATGTTGATCAAGAAGCCGTCCGAAAGGCTATGGAACGACTGGGAGGTTCTGCCACATCGAATGGGACTGTAGCGAAGAAGGACAATGAGATCAAGGTTGTCAAGAAGACTGTGAAGGTTGATCCTGCAGATGTCACTTTGCTGGTATGTCTCGTCGAGCATGTTTCTTGGGCACTAAATTCGCCAATGCCAAAACCTCCTGCCCCATGGTTTCTCTCCTTGCGATTCGAGGAGCTTCTACAGCAACTCCTCCCAATGGATTCTCCAACCAGAGTTGCCTCAGCTGGCAGCCTGAATTCACAATTATTCGGCAAGCCAAAACACTAGCTAATTCCATTTCCTCTCCAGATTGAAGAGCTCGAGTTGTCAAAAATTAAAGCAACAGACCTGCTGAAGGCACACGATGGAGATGCTGGAAAGGCACTAAAGGCATTCATTGCACCAGCTGCATAGGAAGGGCTTGTATTTGGGGTAAAAAATTTGACTTTGCTGCATGGACTGGGCATAGCAATGGAGTTTGATATTATGGGCAAGATATTTTCGTACGGCCGGGGAAGAAATCTCAGTGCCGGAGCTCCAGCGAAATAGAGGCTTTCGAATTTCGACCTACAACATCTATGTCTCCTTCTTCCACTATATGCTCTAGCCAGGTGGTGTCATTTTGATAGGTGATCGCGAGATTGCTAAGGTCACAGAAGGGTTCTCAGGGAGCAATATGAAGCAAGATGAAGACTTTCGATTTCAATCTGACTCTCTACCCAGATTTGACTGGCTCCTTGAGCACAAGCTTGTTAGCTTTTTATGCCGCCCAGCTTCTCTCACCACGGTCCTAGATTCTCTTTGCAAATGCCTACTCTTGATTTTGTGTTTGATTATAAGGGTAATCGCATTCTCTGGGCCCGAAGATCCCAAAGTATTACAAAACTTGGGTCGACGTCACCCCACGCTGCACAGCAGCACCTTCTATGTCAAAATTCGATTTCAATAGGTTGTTATACGACTGCTAAGGCTCGCGAATCTCTTTGTCGGAATCAGGAGCTGTCACAACGTCAGCAACTAAATCGAATAACTGCAAAATAGCCTGGTGGCTGGGTTCTACAACATTGTATTCCCCTCACGCGCGTCTTCCATCAGAAGAGTTGCGGAAGAACCATTTTCCTTAGATCTTGCATATCGAGCTTCTGTTCAAGAGCCAACGAGGTGGTTGGGGCCCGGAAAGCTGCATTTGTTCTGCCTCGATCAATGTACTTAGCGCAGCAGTTGGTTGGCGATGTTGCACAGCATGGTGCTTCAACATATGCAGCGGGAGTCGCAAACCCTGTGACCGTCATGCATCCTCCCGAGCAATGATCTGCATATTCCATTTGGCAAGGACCAAGCAATTGTCGAGAATGTCTGTGGCTCCGGATCCTGGTGGTGATCTCAAGCAACACATAAGCATCATCAACTCCTATTAGCTCTATGTTCATCTGTTAGAGGAGCATAGGAGGGGCCAGATGCTTACCAACGAAGAGTACAAAGTCATCCATTGTCGAACGTCGATGCAGAGTGGCGCTGCGCATGACAAAGACATTGTGCTCAAGTCCCCTCAACCGATATTCTTCATGCCAGCCCAAGTATCGAGGTATATATATCCCATCAGTGATACTAGATGGGACGAAGCAGTGCGCCTCATTCTGCATAATGCTGTAAGAACACAAAGTTGGTTCTTCTCTCCTTCAACTCTTTACAAGCTTCAAAATGGCTGCTATCGGCAGTAGTCAGAGCTGTGTTCGGCTCTTGATGGAGCTTGTGAATGTTATCGATAGCCTTCATCACAGGAAGCGCTACTCTGTCGGCTTTTTGAAAGCGAGACCCGACTATCGCGCGATCTTTTTTGTTTACTCTAATAACTTCGCGAATTTTTGAACATTTCCCCCAACTCTCCACCACCTTCGTTCTTTCATTCAGTCAACTCGACCAAAGTGCGATTCTGTACAACAAACCACTCTCTTGTTTCGTACAGCTACTCCAATCTCGACGAATCTACGTCCCTACGCCTACAGCTCTCGGTCCTATAGCTAGAGGCGCAAGAACACTATGCCGTGGACACCCTCCGACAAGATGAAAGGTCCCAATACCTTCGTGTCAAAGGTCCTTTTCTTCTTAGGTTTTGTCTCCTATGCCTCTGCTGCTCCAATCTTGCTCGATACTGGTCTTCATCACCTGGTCTCTCGCGGTCTCGTCAGTCCAAGCAATGCAGAGCTACTCCACAATACCATTGCGTTCGGTGTACCCGCTGTTCTTGCCTATCTCCTCCGCATGTAAGTCAATCCTTCTCTATACTTCGTTTCTTGATTCTTCAAATACTCTGCGAAGAGCAATGATGGAAACTAACATCCTCACGTAGGTTCAACCGTGGCTTCGTCTTGAAGAAATTTCACAAGGAAGATTACTTGATGTCTGCTACTATGGTGCGTCCTCCTCGGTTCTTCTCTCGGAATAAGAAATAATATTTACTGACGGCACAACAGCTGTTCTACCTCGCTTTGTTAGCCTTGATCAACATCTCCGCTGGCTATGGTACCAACCTCTATCCTCCTGAGCAAGAGGCATCCATCCTGGCAAATCCAGCGGACGTCGCAAATAGAATCAAAGGCTCCAAGATCGTTATCCCGCTCGAGCAATGTATGATCGCTTCTACCTGGGGCGTAAAGCTCTGCATTTGGACCTTCCTTATGCGCGTCTTGTAAGTTTTCTGGTCTACCACTCCCAACCGAAAACGGCTAATTTCCCACACCGTAGCCGTCAGCTTCCTCAATACCAGCGCGCAATGTGGTATCTGTTAGGTTATATTGCTCTTGGCTTCGTTGTCATTGAAATCACTTACTATGGTGTCTTTTGTCGCCCCTTCAGCCAATACTGGGCTATGCCGGTCAAAAATATCCAGTGCGCGACCTATCAACACTACAGCATCCTCCAAATGTGCTTCAATATCACCTCCGACATTGCTCTCGTTATAACTCCGATCCCTATGGTATGTGGCGCCAGACTCCCTCTTCGCCGCAAGATTGTCCTCTGTGGCGTCTTTGGCATGGCCGGCTTTACCGTTCTCGCAGCAATCCTCAACAAGTCAGTCTTCCTCTTTACCAACCTCTGCTGTGCGCCACTAACAGCTACCAGAGCCTACAACTTCGCATCTCCAATGACGACCGTCTATCAACTCTGGTATATCCGTGAAGCTTCCGTCGCCGTCTGCGTTGGCAACCTAATCTGCACCTGGCAACTCTTCCAACGCATGTTCCGTCTCCGTGCCTTCAACAACAAGACCGCCGACATCAGAGACGAGCCTGCCATGCCCCAATTTCGCCCGACAAATCCCATTCGCGTCTTCAGAAGCTACCTCTCCACTCGCGACAAGGACACGCAATACCAAACTCCCAACGATGGTGGAGAGTCTGCACTCACGTCTGATGGCCCAGATGGAAACAGCGGTACTTCTGGTGAGGATGAGAAGAAGGGTGCTGGCAAGAACAAGGAAAAGGGTGGTCAGGTAAACACTACGAGTTATATGATGACTCTCAACCGTGATGGTGAGGGTGATGCTCGTCCGGCACTTGCGTTCCGCGATGAGAATCAGATTGAGTAAGCGGATTTTCTGTCGTGCAAGGCCTTCGGACTATCTGCAGTTGAGATGAGAGATGAGTAAATGTTCCGCTACGGCGATGATGCAATCTTGATTGTTCTCCTTGCACTGTGACCAATGAGTGACCAGTTCCTGTGCCTGTTTCTTGGACTGAAATTTCTCTATTTACTCGCCACGTTGGAAGTTAAAGGAACTTCAATTTTGCTACTCACCTGTAGACAATTCCATATCTACGTTTTCCAAAATTACCCACCTGCCTTCCCCAATGTAGTTCAAGAATGCTCAATTATTCTTGGAGAGCGTTGAGTAATCGCAGGGCAAAATTTGAAATTTCCATGCCATCTAAAATAAATAGAATCCAGCAGCTGCAATTGTTCTGCAGCACGACGAACACTGGCTGGTCAAGAAGCCCAGAAGCTCCATGCTTATTTGGCTCAATAGCCGGTTTATAATTTCAATGGCTGATAATTATTCTCAGAATTATGTTCCAAAGTTAGGAAATTTATATTTCCATTGCTGCTCCACAATCCTTTCGCCTCTAGCGTCCCCGCCCTTCACCTTCACGCCTGGCAGGCAACCGCAAGACAACACCACCAATCTTCACAGCATCAGCATGATTACCTGCAGCTAGACAGTTCATATACCTGCCCTAGCGAGATATTATGTGACCACATTCTCCTTCCAAAATACCATGCTGATCATTGTAGCTCCAGAGCGATAATCTCCTGCTCCTTGCTCTCGTAGCCATCGAGGCAATCGAGACATGCTTCAAATATACTGTGATCAAATACCTGAGGGTAATTGGGCTCTATACTATCATTTTTTGGGGAATAGTCGGGGCGAAGTGCGTCATATGCTGGAGAGGGTGCTCACTTGTGGATGTTTCCTTTTCGGATGGGTGAGTTGACTTATATATGGCAGGTTGAAACACAAGACAAGGAGGCCTGTGAGTGCTAGGGAGTGTGAAGCAATAGCACAAGAGGACTTTCTTACTGCGTGTAGGTGAGTTTATGCTGATCTCATTGAGCTGCCAGACCTTGGGGCCAGGAAGAGCTCTGCCCAACGAGGTACGTCATGGCGTAGAGTACCGCTGCCTAGGGAATTCCGGGACTGGCATGGAATATTTATTTTGAACTCGAAATTAAATTGCATAGGTTGAAATGCACATTAAATCGGAGTAGATGTGATTCGCTGCCTCTGCTCCTGGGGTTCCAGTATTTCCTTGCGAAAAGGTAGAATGTAAATAAACTCATGATGACGAAATGCTTCACAAAACCGCCAAATGCTGAATCAAGAATCCACCTAATTCTTTGAGAGGCTGCAACCAAGCTTGCCCGTACCTTCCTCTCAAAACCAAGCCCAGCACTTCCTCACCGCCGTGCCCGCCATGACTCACAGCATTCCGATCAAGTTGACCAGACAGCTTAGCGCAAGAAGTGGGCTGATAAACAACAATAAGCAATTTTTATCAGCAAAGGCAAATCGGAAGGGTCGCTCGTACGTATTCTCCCGATTTGCAGTTGCTTGTATTTTGTCATTCTTAACTTCACAACGATTCACACCTCACCTTTGTGATTTATCATACAAGCTTTTAGTTATAGTTCCGGCTATCACTTGAATATTTAACGACTGAATAGAATTGGTTTGATGATTTTTTGGTTGCTTTGGTGAAAGAGTGGTAGGAGGATTGCTTTTTGTGTTTGGGTGCGAAGCGAAGGAGAATAGGGAAGGTGCGAGGGAGGTGAGTGAAGGATTTTATCACCGGCACTCTCATTATCCCAACTTTTCTTTTTATAATCCGAAAGTTTCTCAAAGGTTGCATGCCAAGCTGAGCATCTGGAGGAGGGACCTCACTTCAATGTTCAAAAGATGCCTAGGACATCATGACGTCTAGGCTCCGCCTCAAATGACCGAAATAGGCTGGGATGTTGTGCTACCTAGGAAGCAAGAATATCTAAGAAGTTGAAGAGGGAATTGAAAATCAAAAATCGAAACCTTAATGATTTTCAAGGAGCAACCAGGGTTAGGCTCACATTTCAAATTCATTTGATTGTCCTAGGGGTTGGGAACAATGAGAGCAATGCCCACTTCTAAATCTTCTACAAGTACCTAGAAGCATGGAATAATAGGAACCATATACACTTCCAATTCTCTTACCTGCACCCAGAAGCGTGGAACAATGAGAGTGATGCATACTCTGGACCCTCTTCAAATCTCTTTCAAACCACCATAAGCAAAAAAACCCTACCCCTCTATGGCCTTTAATATCCCATTCAACAGAAAACAACGAAATCACCCACTCCAAATCAAAGTTCCACATGTTTAAATCTTTTTATCTGGGCTATACACGCAGCATTTATAATTATTCGGTCCAGGGCAAAAGCCTCTGCAGGGCATCAATCAGCATCTCTTTCCCAATGGAAGGATGAAGGAAAACCGTACGCGACAAAAGATCCACCACTATCCTCGCACTCTTCGCCGTTAGAGGTAATATCGCAATATCCCATATTATTATGGCATATCGGACCGAAGCAACACATCACGTCGGGGGGATCATCAGGACAAAGATTGAAGATGTCGTGGGTGCCTTCATTTGCATTGCACCAAGAGTTTTTCTCGCAAGTCCCGTATTGCTGTATTTTGTGAGTTAGTCCGGGTGTTATGTCCTAGGTTGAGAGGGCGTAGATGGAATAAGACAACGGTAGATAAATGGGAAGAGGACGGCTAGCTTGACTTACGCCGCCAGAACCGCAGAGATCACCGATAGAGGCTGCCGCATAGCTCGCGAGGATGGGTAGGGCGATAATAGAAAGTTTCATTGTAGGAAGTAGCAGAATACTGTGCTTTTCTCTTGGTTGTGAGGTTAAAATTTTTGGCTAAAATGCTTAGAGAAAAGGGCTTTGGTATTCTTGATTGGATCTGATGTTCCTTCAGGGAGTTTGGTTAAGTATATATAATCTATCAGGGCAATCCTCGTATTTACTAAAAGCTGGAAATACAAAGTCGCAGAAACGCGGTGTGAACCAGTTGAAAACCGACGTAACACAAGGAGGTCACTCTACCACAACGAAGCTTTTGAATAAGCTTATGAAACGTAGGAATTGCGGGGTAGTAAGATGGGAGCAAGATTGCTCCATAAGGAGGGCACCTCAATTCTCCCGTCTGCAGATAATGAAGACAGTAAGCTAAATTTGGAAGTGTGAGCTCTTGCATCTAACAGGCATCAACACGGCTCCTCCGAGACTACCATATTCTTCAATAGAGTGGCTATGAGAATTTAAAATCGTTCCTCTTTCGCAGAGATTCCTGGTGGGTTTTGCCAGCTTCCTTTGATGCCAACTAGCATTCGGTTCTCGGTGAGGAATGCTAGCGGACCCGCTTGACCGCCACCAACCTTCGAGGATGTTGGAACTGACAGCTCTGTAATAGTATTGAATCATGTTCAGTGAATATCTGACAGTACGACCACATGCATGTAACGTATCATTTGAGAAGCTTCCTCTGAGCTTCAGAACTACGGTTCTCCTCGGTGTGGTCGATCAAGGCTAAAGCTGGTTGGACAGCTCGACACACAGCCATACAAGCTGAGACCTTAAGTTTTCCCCACATTTTCAGCCAGACTGAAGTAAGCAAGAACCACCTCATCACTATTTGAAAGAATTTCCTGTAAAAAGGTGTGCTTTAGAAGACTGGCCTGCCGGTTTTGTGGCGGCAGCTGATAGCATAGAAACGCCAACTTGAACGCTCAAACCTGGCACTCGTCACAGAAACAGTCTCAGCATAAATGTCATGTCAAATCTATCGTTGCGTTCGAGTTTCAAATTTAAGTGAGGATGAGGAAGAGGAAGAAAGACAGAGGAAGTTTAAGGTTTCATAACTCTATCACGTGCCAACCCCACGTACCCCTGCAACTCCTTATCTTTTTTATCTTCAGTGACGCGTCACACTAAAAGCCATCACTTCTAAATCGTTCTCAATACAACAAGATGGCCTGTTCCCAAGTCTTCAATTGTTTTGGCATACATCATAGTCCTATCATGCAGAATGGAAACATTTTATAGCATCACAAGGATATGGCTGGCCCTCATCTACCTTGCATCCGCTGCAACCGCTCAGCAAAAGCCGTTTATCGACGGTGATCCAGCTGGTGTGGATACAAGTCAGTGGAACTTTAACTTCTCCTCCTCAGCACCGCATTACTTTGCATCCGCGTACGGCCTCCTGCAACAATGGTCCAATACGTTCTTTCCAAACGGCCACAGCATCGCTCCCTGCGAGATCCCGCCGTTGACGAAGCTGTACCACGGACGTAAAGATGCGGAGGTTCCACCAAGCCCAGAATGGGTCGCTTTTGATATGCAAGTTCCATTCAGTAGTATACACAGAGCTCTGCTGACTAGACGTAGCGGAATGGCGTACGGCATCATGGGAGGTGACAGAAACTCGCACATGCTGACGTACCAAACGACACGGAGGGCAAAATGCATATACTTCGATGGAGAGTCGGCGACATTGTTTGGCTCGGGGCAATTGGATACACAAATGCTTCATATATGGGGAAACTTGAGTGGGCCAGGGCGACCTGACAATGGCTGGCGTGGGCTGTGGGAGGAATATGCAAGGGCGATTGGGCTTTGTGATTGGCTCCAGGACAAGGGATTGGGTAGTCCAGGCTTTGGATTCGAAGGCATTGTGAGAATGAACGCTGGATTTGAAATGATCTGGTGTAACTTCAGCAGTCCGTCGATTCGCCTGGTCTCTCACCTGAACGTCACTGCTCCGCTTCTGCCGGCACAAGATGAAGACGAGATAGCTTCGAAGGAGGACGACTACGAACCAACTTCATATTTCCCCCTGCCACCATCTCCTACCAGGTCTGATAAAGCAACAGACCCTTCGAATCCACCTCAACCTCCTGTTATGGGACGCGAGCAATGGGCAAGAGAACCGTTCTTCCCAACTCAAGCCTGGAATTGGGGAGCCAGCGCTCTTGCTCATTATGGCTCTTCTGCCAATGGCCCAGGACTAGGTGAGGCACGAGTGAAAATTACAAGCTGCGGCTTCCTCAGCTATTATGCTCCCGAGTTTCTGAGTGAAGCTCTTCCTCGAGCAGTTGATGAGCAGAAGTCTCTCAATTTAAGCACGGATGGTCTTTGGACCGGGCCAGGGAGTGATGGGATAAGAGAAGGTGCCCTCGAGGCTTTGAAGCGCCGGAGACGACTACATACCCTCGAACATGTCACCACTGCTGATGCAGCAATCATGCGCTCACATTCCGAACGAGTTCTCAAAGACTTGCTGTCCCCAGCTCCAGCAAACTGCAGCGGCATAGACTGGTCCACGATAACTAACGACATTGTCCAAAACTATGCCTCATCCCTACTTACCTTCCTGAAAGCACTGCGACAATATCCCCACCCCAGCAACCGCACCGAAGTCAAGATCTGGATGACAGATATCCGGGATCAAACACACACTTTCCTTGTTTCATTCCTCCAATACCCTGACATGGATCCTCCAGATGAAGATATATGGACTCGAGAATCACCACTATTCAAAGACACCTACTCCCTCTGCCGCTTCCAATATACGCGCCTTCTCGACCCCAAGGAAGGAGTTGTTCTTGGGCCTGAAGAAGAGCTGATGAAATGGGCAGTAGAAGAGACACTTGGTGGGATCTGCTTCGTACTTGTCGATATCGGGCTTTCCACGGAAGGAATCTGGGAAGCAAATTTCAATATCTCACCCAGCAAAAAGACTCGATCAGCCAAGATTCCCGGCTTGAACAAGGAAGTCAAGCGCTGGATAGAAGGCGTAGAAGAGTTGATGTCCTGGCTTGGCTGGGCAGGTGAATGGATCGGTTGCGATGTGCATTGTGAATGGGACGAGAAATGTTATATACCAATGTGGCCGATCATTCCATCTGGCAGACGGCGTCCTGGTCGTGGGAGACATCCAGGAGGACCTGGGTATGGCGGTCCGGGCTATGGGAGGCCGCCGATAGGCCCACCAAATGGGACGTTTCCGGGTTCCCCTGGGAATGGGACGTGGAGGGGTCCAGGGAGGGGGTTTAATCCCTGGACCCCGAGTGAAGCAGGACTGTGGAAGCCGAAGTGCGTGAAGAAGAACTATATCCTGGAAGGGGATCCAGATGAAGATTGAAGGTATTGGCCTTCGTAGAGGTCGAGGCAATCATGATAAGTCTCTGGTGGCCATCGATGTGACCTCTCTACATGAGAATGAAGCTTGATGACTGATTGCTTCTGAGACTGACGAGCAAACGCTATATAGTAGCGCCCCTCGGTATAAGGCCCACCGACAATCTCACTCATGTGTGTATCAGAAAGTCACAGCCAAGGTATTATCGCTGCAAGAGAAGATGCATATCACGTCCTTCGAAAGTTAGCCTGCGACCAAAATGGCTCCTTCAGCGGCGTGTGAAAATTAAATTTCAAAATTGACCGGAGATAGAAATCGAGCCTTATCTTCTAAGTGCAGCAACAACCCTCTATTCCACATTCTTCAAAGTCTAATTACCGGGGAGAAAACGGTCTCAAAGCGACCAAAGATTTTGTGATCGTTTGAATCTCCTTCCGAATCGCTTCCTTTTGCTCCTCCACGTCTTCATCTGATCTGATTAGTTCTCGTAGCGCTTTGAGATCCAACTCGTCATTGATTATGTTTTCCACCAGACGCATGAGATGCCTCTCGACCACCATTATAAGTACATTCTCAATGAACCGCTCACATGAGGTCTAGAAATGGTTAGATGGTGGGTTCATATTACATTTGAATAGCATAACTCACTTCATAATGTGCCCATACCGCACCAAGTAAATCTTCAGCAGTCTCAAGCGTCCAACTTTCTGGAGTATGGGTATTCAAAGCCTTGGCAAACTCATGGGGGTCCAGTTCCGTTTTGTCGTCCAATGAAATGTCTGTACCAAACATTTTCAAAGTATGTCTCATGCCTCTTTGCTCCCGCTGTGATCTTATTTTGATCAGAAATCTCTTCTCAAAATTTTGGCAAGTGTCCATTCTGTCGTCGTCCAATTTGTCGAGTTCCTCTAACGCTTCAAGTTTCAATTTCTCAAGCGCGGGGATCAAGTAATCCTGGCAATATCGACCAGCAACAACTTCATGATTGCCAAAGCCATCCACTGCTCTTAGAGAGGCTCGCTTCACAACCCGTGAGAACGCAATGGGCGTAATGATATCAAAATATCTAGCACAGCATTCAAAGACACCGTTGACATGCTCCGTCGCAATGCCAGCCCATGGGTCTGATATCTGCCAGAACACTTTATGCATCACCTCCTCGTTGCTGAAACCAGGTAGACCCTTCTTGCGCATAGAGGATATAAGATCAGCGAAGTCTTTGATAGCTTCCTCCCTCGACTTCGTCTCAATCCTGGGTTCTTCGGGCGTAGGAAGAGGACGAAAGAGGGTGAGCAGATCTGCATCAGGATCAATGGCGGGTAGCCGACCTTCAAGATCCCAAGTATGGCCATCTCGTAACATTTGATATCGAAATAAATCTCCTTCTTCAATCACTCGAGATCGGAGATGTATGTTGTGCGGTCCGTCGTATTTGTAAATATTACTCTCGTATTTTCCTCGAGCATGATCTCGCACATTATTCCGTAGGCGCTGGATAGAGTGCTTGAAGGCGTTCTTCAATTCTTCGTCTTTGAGATCTCCACCCAAGCTGTTCATTTCCTCCTCCAATTCTCGCAGCTTCTCTCTCAATTGCTGGGCGAGTTTGGGAAGTTCCGTCCGTGCTACATCGAAAAGTAATGTGCTCAAACGCTTGCGAAGGTTCACAATCCCGCGATCTTTAGGCTTTACTTGATTCCATGGCGTTTGGGTTTCGAAGAAGATTCTCTCTTTGTTGTCGCGGTCTTCGGTCGAACTATTCCTTGCCAAATCCTTGTCATCGCGATTTACCAGTACATGCCAATCCACGGGCAGGGTCTTTTTTAGTTGATGATCCTCCCCCCTCATTATGCTGATGTATTCAGCAGCTCGCGCTTCTGGAGCTTGGTCTGGCATTGTGAGAACTGCCAAAGTTCGTCTTCGGTCTACTTTGTGCTCTTTGCACATCTGTAGAATTGAGTGGCCTTGAAGGTCATCGATTGCTTTGGCGACTGCCAGAACAATGGAGTAGGGCTTCAGAACTTCTTCCAGGACCATATCTCTCACCATTTCAATGTTCCCATCGCTGTGCTCGTCGAATGAGATGAGTCCTGGCAGATCTAGTAACTCCAGTTCTTGTTCGTTGGGGCCTGAGATTGTTATTGAAAGAATATCGTAGCTGAAAACCTTGTTTGATTTGCTTCCGCTGAAGATCAATTTGTGTGCTTCATCCATAGCCCGAGGCATCGAATCATGCAAGTTCGATCGATCAAGATCTCTGACAAAGCTTCTCAGCAATTGAGCTTCATTTGGAGGCCGTCCGGACTCGGGAATAATCCTCAAACCCACTCTGCTCACAGGTTTGCGTAGGAGTGTCACCCGAGTTCTGTAGCGGGTACAAAGCTTGCTCTTCCTGGGGAATGGAATTCCTGCGATTGCTTCGAGCACTGAACTTTTCCCTGAAGACTGGGCACCACAAACAATAATTTGTGGTAGGGAATGTGCGTTTTGGCCTTCGTCCAGACGTAGCTCCCTCAATTCATCAAGAACTTTGAGCATTTTAGCATGATCGCCAGTTGCTTGGAGACCAGTTTTGGAGCTGTTTGATTCATTATATGATGGACTTCGACGTGAAGCTTGAGGCTCGTCTCGATCATGGCTGTCCGAGTTTGTTGAGGTGCCATTGACGGGGGGATGAGGTATAGTGCCATTGGTTGACATATTGATGAAGATAAAAGCCTGGCTCGGCGTTGAACAAACTGCCGCCAGGTGGTAAAGAGAATATGGAGTCAAGAGCAAGCAGAGGAAGTATCTGAAGAAGAGAACTCATGGGATGGAATAGCTTCTACTCAGAGAGTGAGATATATATGGCCGAAGAAAAGAGATCCAGGTGAATATGTAAAGAGTCGGCGTGTTTCAAATTCCAGCTTATCTTCAGCCTCGCAGTGCTGTTGGGGGTAGCCTCCCCAACTTGAAATCAATGTCTCAGTTGTCATTTCCAAGAATTCAAGGTGGCGGTGCAGGGAAAAGCCCACATTTCCGCCTTGTGGGCGCGCTGGAGCGCGTCACTTACGTCATTGATCTCTCGGCATCCCCCATTTCATGCTACACATGAGAAACAGGCGACTCTTGGCAGGTACTGTACATATTTGTCAAAGAGTCAAACCTGTCGAGTAAGTTTGCCGAGACTTGGCACTATGAGATCGCCGAGGCTTAGATGCCCATGCTTGATCGGTCCCTTTCCTGTTTGTCTCTTTAGCTCAGCCTGTAGGATAATTTATTTCCACTCAATGTGAACGGGAGAGGAGGAGAAAAGCTCGAAGAAAGAGCATGCGCCTAGCTTCATTACTAATCCAGATTTCAATGTGGTGTGATTATTTCGAGAGTGAGCGCACCTCAGCCTCCGCCATAGAAGCACCTCACAGCGCCAAGCTTAAAACAATAGCGTAATTTCGACCTCGCTGCAGATGGCTATGCCTGCAGCCTCGTCTGACATCAATCAATTGCGACCCATGCTCACTTTGTGTATCATGTCGAGCGCCAAGGATCGGGGCGGAATCAGCTGGTTGTTATTTCTTTTTCTCTAAGGCTCCCCTCGCCCAAGCCACCGTGCTGCAGCCGAACAAAATCGAATACAATACTATAAGTATAGCCACAAGGCTGCGAGCTAAGACGCAGTGTCTCGGATCATCGGACGATAATCATGTAGAATGGGGCATACGCAGAAAGCCTGGCGGCCAGACTAGTTGCAATTATTTCTTTCGAAGTAAACGGGCTGAGCAGCTGAAATGCACAGCGAAATGCACGCATTCGGTGTTCGCAAACAGGCTGAAATTTTCATTTTTCTATTCGAGTCAGGATAACTTTCTTGCACTTCTTGTGCCATACGAGCCAAACTTTCAGAGGCGTTTTCCTATCTCCAGTGAAGAGTAAGGTCGATATCACCGTCCCAACTTTGATTCTGAGATTGTATCCCTTGCTAGATCAACACTCTTCCCAAAAACTTGAGTTATGGACTCTTTGGAAATCATTGCAACTCTCTGTGGTGTCATTACATCACTTCTTGCTCTCTCTCAATTGTGGTACGATTTCTTAGCTGAGAGAATTGATGAAAGGGCCAAATACGACGGAACCACGAATGCTCTCCATAGTGGTTTTGTGAGAATTTGGAGCAAATATAACCGGATAGCTTCGTTGATGGGATTGAACTTTCAGTCAAGCTTCAACGGTAAGTCAAATTCCATGGTCGATCTTTTAAGTGTAAGACATTTTGGAACTGATAATCCCCCAGAAACGCTTGCATCTGATCTCAAGCTTCTTGTACCTAAGTTAAAGAATTTGCAACAAGGCTTGACGACACTCAAATCGATCGAGAGACAACCGATCAATGTTGAATTGGCGCAGAGTCAGCTGAACCACCGGGTGGCGGTTCTGATTTCATATTCAAGAGACATACAAGTACGAACTGAAGATGTCTTGGAAAAACTCTATGATAGCGTGCTATCTGATGCTGAGATCTCCACAACAGAGAATCAACGACTGGAAGCTGTTGATCCACCAAGGCAGTTTTGTGACGGCGCGAAACATTTCCAAGCTGGGGAAAAAACCGATCGTCATCTTTTCAATATCGCAGCAGAGTCTTTCTCAAGCTCTACTTGGGGGTATATCTGCCAAAGCTGTGGGCTAGAGGTCGGATTATATCCAGCTATCAGGCTTTCTAGCGACCAAAAGGCTTTGCATTCTTCCACATTACTCACTGCGTCCCATCTCATTGCTTTCAAATCATTCAAAGAGCGTCGCGCATTCTACCGTTGTCTACCATGCTACAAAGAGCGCAAGATTGTTGATTTCCCATCAGCCGTGTCGTTTGAAAAGCACATGAAAGAACACCCGGACTTCACCATGATGAAAAGGCAGGACGAGCTTGCGAGACTCAAAGATATCGAAATAAGACAGAATACGTTCATGGCGGGCATCGAGGCAGCAACTGAGGATCCTGAAGGAATTGAGAACATCAATTTTGAAGAGAAGCATATCCAGGACACAAAAATCGAAACTTTGGAAGCGTCTGATCGACGTAAACACTTTAAATTGGGCATGAACGGAAAAGAAGCTCGCCAAAAAGAGGAAGATAACACCGCCTTGGGTCCCTCGGAGGATTTTGCATATGAATCACGCCACAGCGAGTCCATGGGTAGAGATAGGGGCCTCGAAATACGAAGAAAAGAGCTCAATAAAAACACCACAAGTTCTGAGCTGTCAGAAACGATGCAGTCTAAAAAGCTTGTTCACGAACTCAACCAGAACATGCCAGGCGCCTTTCCATTTGGAACACTTGGATCTACAACACCCACTAGCACTATTTCCTCGGTGCTTGATACAATCGAAGCAGACGTCGCAAGAAAAAATCCAAATTCCCCCGCGAATAGCCCCAATGCAACTGGACAGGAGCCAGTACCCAACTCAGATATCTCGCCGACAAGGTCAACAGCGGAAGACTCCAGGTTCTTAATCATAGGTGATCTGGATGAAGAGTCTGCAGATCTTCCGATAGGTCTTGTAGAGAGAGCTTCAGAGCCGCGGTCTGGAGTCATGTCGCCAGCACCTGCAGACCCGCTGGCTCGACTACCACTACCAGAGGTTCCGCGGAGACCAATAGCAAATAAAAACTCTGGAGAATATAATTGCCCACTGCCATTGAGAACAACAGGTTCGAAAACTTTGCAAACGACTCAAGGTCGAAGTCTTGAAAATGAACCCCTAGAGGAGTCTGAAGCTGACACAACGTCAAAACGTTACCAACCCAGTGCTCAACAAACATCAGCTGCGCGCTCTAACCGGGGGGGCCCTCCACCCTCCCAACAACAAGATGTTCAGTTTTCGCCGCCTAGAAGAGAACCCCCAGCAACCCCCTCAAATGGACAATCGCCTCCTCGTGATAAGAAGGAGAACGCTTCGCAGGAGATCGTATCAAGTGCTATAGACCCAATCGAAAAGACACTGAGCCGTGGAACTTGGGAGGTAATGCCAAACGGCAAGTTTACCTACTTCAACGCAGAAAGGAAAATCCTAAAAGAACAGGCGAATGCGCCCCTTGATGAATGGATATGGTCGAAGTTGGGTTGGGAAGGACAAGCTGGAATGTACTGGGGAATGGTACAGTCAAGAAGCAAGAGCGTAAAATATTCAGCTGAAGATCCAAGATAGGAGGAGAATTGAACCAAGCAGGTATAAATCACATTTCTTTGTTTCTCTTGAGACCCTAGATTGAATTTACATTGTGCTAGTTAGTTGTCAGACTTGTTATAGGAGTATTATCTGAAATTGAGAGCTACGATACAGGATAGCCTAACAAGACTATGGATGCACCTTCATATTGAAGTATTTTCTATTGTACAGTACCAGATTTTGCTAAATTCGGTCAGGTTGACTTTTAGCGGAGGATGTCTACCTACCGATTTTAGAGCTGGGCGGATAATCACGTGAATCCATCCCAAGAACCTTAACCATGTCATTATTACTCTCCTTGCGGCTTCGGACTTCGTCCATCTATTTGTTATTTCTTGAAAAACAATCTATACCGGAACCTGCTTCTCCATCACCTTAGTGCTCTTATCGACATCTTCACCAGAGAGCGAAGGTGAACTATGTTCTCCGACTTCTCCCTCGATCACCCGTCTTTCATCAAGTTTTTCCATAATTCCAAGACCCTCCGGTGGCCAAATATGACAGAATATCAAATACAAAGTAATACCCAGAAACATCCCAATAAAGTACGCTAGGTCATACACTCTCAACCAACCCTCACCAATCGAGTATCCACCACACGTAGCAACAAGGCCCGGCATCGATGGGATAATGCCAATAAAGAACGCAGCAAACGCTCTCGGATTGAAACCATATGTGTACCAGTAAATCCCATGTTCTCGGTACAGATCCGGCATGATCAACTTCTGCTTCCGTACGATCCAGAAATCGGCGATCATGATACCTTTCATTGGAGCCCAGAAGACTCCGAAGGCAGAAAGCAAAGTCAGAAAAGTGATGGCTTGAGTCAGCATCCGCCAGGATTGGATGAGGATTCCGATGACACAGATGAGCATCAGACCACGTCGCATGGAGAAGTACCGCGGCATAAGCCCTGCGATGTCCGTCCCGTTTGTAAAGCCATTTTGTGTAATATTCTCGAAGATCTGACTGGATAAAAATGCACAGCCTGCGAAGAAGGTTCCAGCTCGGCAGGCAGATGTGTAATTCGTCGCTTGGAGGTGTTGAAGGAGGACAAGCGGGTTCCAGTACACGACGCCATCAGCGAATATTTCGAAGGAGGCGGAGGTTGTAAGGACACCGATGAGCGCGCCGAGTGTGACGGTCAGAGGCATTGCGATGATGATAGGGATGATGGGAGCGTTGCGGGTTTTTGCAAAGCGAGTCCAGTCTGACACTCGTACCGTGCCGCCGGTGTATGCTCCTGCGACTGAGCTGATACTGGACATCATAGCAAAGCCTCTCTCCGTTGGGGTGATTGGAACTGCAGAGCTGAGTGAGCTGAGGAGGGAGCCGGCTCCGCCATTTCGATGAACGAAGTACTGAATAATGTTAGTTTTTGTAATTGAAGTTCAATCTGGTGACGGGAAATATACTCCAAGGACTCTAGCGAATGTGGCACAGGTGGTCAAGAAATTCCAGTAGAGAAACTTATGAATTTTCCATGCCGGAATAAAGATGCAAGGGACATAGAAGACGAAGTAAAGCAGAAATCCAATCAAAGCCTGTGTTGTAATAAATGAACTGCTGATGGTTAGCTCATTGTGTTATTTTATAAACTTCCGAAAACTCACCTAGCAGGAATGGTATTCCGCAGATTCAAGAAACCCGGGGATAGCGAGTTGAGGATGACAACAACAGCTTGACCTCCATAGTAGGATTGGACGCCGAAATAGATGATACTTCCGAAAACGTTCAACACGATCATAAAATTTGCTCCGCACATATTTGTCAGCCTACTTTTCTCAATTAAAGTTGGAGCAAACGTATCCCTAGAGCCCAAAAGCTGATCGACAATTCATGAAGAATCCCACTCGATGAATACATCCCATCTGACCCGTGAAGTAACTCAAGAGCGAACTACATGCCGTAGCAATGAGAACAGCGCCAATCGCTTGGCTAGCTGTCAGGCCAATCCAAATCATACTACTTCCCAAAGTATAGGAACTGATGCAAATTCCTGCCTCAAGTCAGCATGGTCTCGTTTAAAAACTTGACTGCTTAAGTTCAGGCTTACCTGCAGTTGCTGAATATGTGAAGTAAGCCTATCCCGTGTATGTCCAATGTTCCGGGATAATGGGATAAATATCACGATTTCCCCACCCTGTTGTTCCCCTTGCGGCATATTGCTCTTGGTTATGTTTGACCTCCAAGGGCCTGAGGGCTTCTTGAATACAACCCATATTGAAAATTTTGCGGTACTGAATCTGCGCAGAACAGTAATGCAAGCAGGTGTCGATTCTTTGGAAATCAACGGAGGTTTGAGCTCTAATATCTTATACCTAGTACTGATGAATATACCTAATCAATCTAATTGATAGGAGCTCTGACGTGCCTTACAGCTCGAACTGATAGGAAAGATACCAGTAGTGGGAGAAACCTACTATTGGTCACCGAGTATCAGGTTCCCAAGGGTTTGTGGGTTGCTGGTATCCAGTCCCTATGCTGGAAATCGAATGCCAGTCCCGGCAGACGCAGACCATGCGAACAAGGATCACATTCGGGGTTTGCCACCTATCTTTGACTACCGTTCATACATCGCTCAGCCAAAAATAACCCTGCGATCACCAACCTCTCCATCTTCTTGGGACGATCTTGGGTCTGGATTTCAGATGACCCAACGCTTGAGAAGAAAGGATTCATAAGGTGAAGTTGATAAGAGATATCACTACTGCAAAAGCGGGTCTGGTGGGCCGAATGAAGCTGGAAGGGTGAGAACAAGCCGGGTGATCTGCATCGGATTCCTTCCGACGGACTAAGTTGCGAAGTACGCAAGTTTGTTGTTTCGACACAGTGTTAGTCAACCTTTATTATTGCAACAATATTTTACGAACCAAAGAAAACGCAAGGAGTAAATTGCTATTGATTGAGATAGCCTGTGGCTTATAGCAGTTAATAAGGTGGACTTTTACCGTCAAGAAGGTAGATTCCCCCCCTCGCATAAATTTTCAGGGTACCCGAGGTTTGTTACCCCGAGCCCCTGAACGTTAAGCGAAGCATAAATATCATGCAAGTGAGAAAGAAGGAGATCTCTAAGAGCTTACTTCTTCCAAGAGCAATAAGACAACCCATATCTTATTAGACAGGGCGCTACTAAATTCACATACTAATCTTACTCGATATCCCAGTCATGATCTGAAGTACGCATATAAGTACTCAACCCCTGAACATCTCCCGTCATATTCGCCTTCACCTCTCCATTGCCCAGAAATGCAAAGCAATTCCCATACCGATATCTGATGCTATAATCCTCATACCTCGGTTCTTTTAGTGTCTTAACATGATGAATAGTCTGCTCACACAATTAGTCCGAAGTCTTCACACATATCCCCAAGAGACAAAACTTACCCCGCCCGGCCACAAATAAACTCTATTCTTGATCTTTCCATCTTTATGCCAACTCCGACAATTATCCTGATACACTGTCTCCTTATGAAACTCATCGAAATGCTCAAACAGATCATCCAGCGCATCCTGCCTTACCTCGACTGATTTAATCTGTTCTTGCTGAATTTTCTTCATGACTTTGACTACATACTCCACACCTGCTTCGATGGAAGGGAGAAGACTACCTGCTGCCCATGTTGAGCCTGGTCCTGCAATTGTGAAGTAGTTTGGGAAGCGAGGCGCTGTGAGGCCAAGATAGAGATTAACGTGCTGGCCCCAATCCTCATCCAAGCTCTTTCCTTTCCCATTGTACAAAGGAAACGCAGGCTTGAAGGAAGGCTGGTTTGAAGCCCGTTGCGCACATCAAGATATCGAATTTATATTCCTCCCCGCTTTCGGTCTGTACTCCCTCAGGAGTTATTCGTTTGATGGCACCGAATACCGGCTTCACATTCGGCTGCTGCAACGCTTCTAGATATCCATCCCCAGGAGAAATCCTTCGACACCCAGGCGCCCATTTCGGAATAAGCATTTCTCTCAGCATCTCGCTCTCTGGTCCCGTGCCAATCCTGCTTTCCATCTCTTCCGTGATTGATTCCCGAATAGTCTTCGCTGACGGCGTGCCACGGATCCAGCCTTGAATGATGGAATTGAATTCTGCTTCTAGTCTTTTGCGGATCGCGAGGTACGCATCCGGATCATCTTTGAACCTCTGCTTCTCTTCGTCTGTGAACATGTGCTGGCTCTTCCCTTTCTCGATCTTCTTGCCTTTTCGGATGTCTTCCTCTAAGACGCTGGTTCCCCACGGCGGCGCAATCCAGGTTGGCGAGCGCATGAAGGCGGTCATGTGCTTGACATCTTTCTGTACCGCTGGCACGAGCTGGATATCAGTGCTGCCGTTTCCGATGATGCCTACTGTCTTGTTTTTATAGTCGACTGAGGCATCCCACTTTGCTGAGTGCATTTTCGGCCCAGCGAAAACGTGGGAACCCTCGAAGTCCGGCCAATTGCCAATTATTCAGGATCCCAGCTGCGTTGACGAGAACATGGCACCAATCCTTCCCTCTCTCTTTCGTAATCTGGTCGTCAACTAACGTATTCCAAATTCCTTTCTCTTCGTCCCAGCGAGCTTCTACGAGTTTTGTGTAGAATTGGATGAACTTCCTGCATTCATTTTTGTCGGCGAAGTCTTCAAAGTATTGTCCGATCTCAGATCCATAGGCGTAATAGTGACTCTAATCGTGCTTTTGATCCCAGGAGTACGTATAGAGACTGGCTGGCGTGTCACATGCTACTCCTGGGCAGGTGTTTTTTAACCAAGTTCCTCCGACGCCCGGATTCTTCTCAAAAACCGTGAGTTCCCAGCTGCCGGGGACCAGCATCTTGCCTGTCAGATGTCAGTTGTGTGATTTCAGTGGTTTTAATAGCCAGAGAAAGCCATTAGGTTACCATTTTGTAGATGACGCAAAGTCCACTTGCGCCGGCTCCGATGCAAGCTACTCTGAGCTTTGTTGGCTTAGAATGATATTGATTGAGAATTTTGTATGGAGTTGACATTGGTGGATATTAAAATTCATCTGCTGAATTAGAATTTGTGTTTGAGTCCTCGCTGATAGCACCATTCGTCTCAACTATCGCTGGGGACACCACATCCTCAACTGCTTGATAACTCTTCACTTTCGGTAACGAATACGTGTTGTCGACTTGATGATCTTCTGCCACTGATGGAGCCATTTTGGTTGAGAAAAACCTAGGTAGCACAAGAGTATCTTGAAGCTTTGATGGGTATCTGAGCCAAAGTTCACACCTCAGGTGATCAGATCAAATCAGATCACGTTTCTCCTCGTCTTGTCATCTTCAACAGCTAGCTCAACCTCCCCATGCAAACATCAACCTGATTATAAACCGGGGCAGCCTTATCTATGGAGTGAGTGCGGACCAGCTCTTGGGAACCCTTGGCGTGAATTGGCCCTGTAAAAGCATCGCCCCGACGGAACTGTCCGGCCGATGCTTTTACATGTATCTTCGTCCACTTCCTCCTCTACATTTGATTCCCACCTTTCTCCCTCTTTCAATCCTCTTTCTTACAAAATGAGCCTGGTTTTATTCTTGGTACTATCACAATGTGGCACTCTTTTATGGACGTATAAGCTCAGGCCTGACACATTCTTATGTGGCTTGGAATAGGAGATTCAGGATCCAAAAGGTATGTATAATGGAGGTTTGAACCCCAAACAATTCAAACTCGAACTAGAGGATTTGAGCCACTAAGATTTCGAAGTGGAATAATAGTAGGGAGCTCAATTCAAAGCAACGATAGTGGAGGAGATTGAGGTACACACGATAGCATGCCCTGTACTTCGGTGCATATAAACCCGAAAGTCGGCATTAAGCTCGCCCCAACCATTTTGATAGCTTGGCAATCCCCTCATCTTGACATTTGCTCGCCTTTCCTTCCCTAATTATGATCCCCAACACTATCGCGCCCAGATTAACACGTGCGCCGCAACAGCCAAAAAGGATGGTCCGGTCGGGATGCCCAATTAAGCAATCCGGGAATAGTGGGGTTTAGCTCCAGGTGTGGAGAAGCTCTAATTTGTGGGGAGCTCTCCAAACCTTCCTTCCACGATTGCACTTCTATGCTGCACCCCCGGCATGCCACTCTATGTATCCCGCAGAAAAAGAAAAGAAGCAATATAAACAAGGCTGAGAACAACTCAATCGGATAAAAAGGAGAAATATTTCGAGGGCGTAGGCATACGGCAGTCATCCCCCACGCGTGTGCCGTGGGCCAGGATGCAGCATCAAGCTCGCTACCCCGCAATCCAAGCCACGAACTACGTGACCCCCAACCTGGGCTGCGGCTGCAACCTCACCCCCAACCTTGGATCTCACTGCATCTGACTTCATCTCGACCCCTCACTTTTACGAAGAGATCTCGTGTGTGACAAGAACGGCGTTCCACTCTTGCTCACATAAAAAGAGAGTTTGAGAGCGATCGTCGCTGATCCTTCCTTTCTTATCAAAACACTCTCCCAGCGGGCCAAGAAGTGATCTACGCCTCTTCTAGCTTCCCGCCCATCTCCCGCCTCCTCCACTTTACTTTCGTAAAAGTAGCAATCCGAAGCGCACGACTCGAGAGGAGCTTGTTGAAAGTGAGACGTCTGATTGGGGCGCGAGACTCGAGAGGGGTGAATCGTGTCTTGGTGCCAGGATCGACTCTGTCATAAATTCTTCTTCTATTTCAACTTCACCTCACCTCTCCAACCTCTCCTTCAACACCAACATGGCTTCGACACTCCGCATTCTCCCTCGAGCAACGCGTCTCGCTCTCCGTCCTAGATCTCAACCTTCAATCTGCAGAACCTTCTCCGCCTTCCCTCGATTACTCTCTGCCCCTCCTCCGCGCGGCCCACCAGTGCCTCCAGACACAGAGTCCGCTGCTCTAAAGGATGGAACAACGCCCACATACCTCGGCACTACAAAGCGATTGCCAGAGTTCAACCTCGTTGATAAAGTGGTTATTGTGTCAGGAGCAGCGAGAGGATTAGGTCTCGTGCAAGCAGAGGCGCTGTTAGAAGCTGGTGCTACTGGTGCCTCCCCCTCCTCCTCTTTCACCCTCAGATTAAATATACTAATGGTATTGGGAATGAAAAGTCTACGCCCTAGACCGCCTCGAAACCCCCTCCCCCGACTTCTCCCGAATCCAAAAGCGCGCCTCAACTGAGCTGGGCACCTCCCTCTCCTACCGCCAGATCGACGTACGGGATGTGGAGCAATTGAACAAGATTGTGCAAGAAATTGCTGACAAGCATGGACGCATGGACGGCTTGATCGCTGCTGCTGGTATTCAGCAAGAGACGCCGGCGCTGGAGTATAGCGCGAAGGATAGTGATATGATGATGAGCATCAACGTGACGGGGGTTTTCATGACGGCGCAGGCGGTGGCCAGGCAGATGGTGAGGTTTGGGAATGGCGGGAGTGTGGTGTTGATTGCGAGTATGAGTGGGACTATTGCTAATCGCGTAGGTATCTCTACCTCCTCCCCAAATTCTCCCCGCTGATTAGACTTGATCAGGGACTTATCTGCCCTGCATACAATGCCTCCAAAGCAGCAGTAATTCAACTCGGCCGCAACCTCGCCAGCGAATGGGGGCAATACGGCATCCGCGTCAACACCATCTCGCCCGGCTATATCGTGACTGCCATGGTCGAAGCGCTGTTTGACAAGTTCCCCGAGCGAAGAGAGGAATGGCCGAAGCAGAATATGCTGGGCAGACTTAGCAAGCCGGAGGAGTATCGAGGCGCGGCGGCCTTTCTGATCAGTGATGCTAGCAGTTTTATGACTGGTGAGTCTTCCTCGACCTCGTTCTTGTGAAAATATGGGAACTGATTTTGGATTTGCAGGCTCGGATTTGAGAATGGATGGCGGTCATGCTGCGTGGTAAAGAGAGACGTTACGGAAAAGGCTAAATTGAAAAGGGGCATAAGCGAATCTGAACAAGGCTGGTGCAGGGGTGAGCAGGCGAAGAGACTTGAGAATGCCTGCATGCATAATGGGGAAAGCGAGAAAGAACACTGCCTGACTTTTTGAGCGTTGAGCTGGTACGATTACGATAGATAGTAATACCAAAATTCGATGCTTTCACCAAGCCCTTCTGCTCATATTGATATCTGGTGTAGATGTTTTGATCATCGTGATTCATGACTCCCACGCCTAAGGTATCCTTCAAAGTATACATCAATATACACCTCACTCCCTTTCATAACCCCATATTATACACACACTGACATGTACCCCATTTCATATCATACAATCTCCTCGTCCACCCCTCTACTCCCCTTCAATCACCCCGCAACGCCAACAACCCCCCTCATCCCAAGTCTCCCCACCACCCCTTTCCTAAGCTCCAACCTCCTCTCAATCTCACCCCCCTCAACCCCCGCCTCCCTCATCTCCAACAACTTCCGTATCGTAACAACATCCAAAAACTGCCTCCCTTCTCCCCCCGCCTTCCCTATATTCGCAAACTCCCGCTCCGCCTCCTCCGCTAACCTATACCTCGCCGTCAACAAAGAAACCGCAGGATTAATCCTCCCCATTCCCCCTCCCTCTCCCCTCCCATTTCCCTGTGGAAAGATACTCTGTTGTGGATTCGAGGCGCTAGGAACGAATTGTCCAGAGAGTGAGGGGTCATGACTTGATTGCTGCGATTGCGGACTGGAAGATTGCTGCGGTTTGGGATTATCTGGATTTCGTAACGGAGGCTGCGAGGCGAAGTTGTAGGTTGAGGAGTTGGAAAATGTGGGGTTCGGCGTTACTGGGCCGAGGGTTTGGAGGCGTGCGAGGAGGGAGGGGTCGGCGGGAGCTGTGAGGGGTGGGTCTTGGGCGTCGGAATTTATTGCTGCTTGGATGTTAGAATCGGTATTCATTTCTGCATGCGGCCTGCGAGGAGAGGGGAGCGATTTCCTGGGCGTAATGAAGCTTGGGCATGGGCGAGGGGATGAGAAGGAAAGGGAGGAGAGCCCATACCATGATCCCGCGATTCTTGAGGCGCAGGGTGGGCAGATGGTCTGATAGGTGAAGGGGATGCAGGTTGCGCGTTTGTTCGTGGAGAGGAGAAAGGTAGTGAGCGTTTGGGGTATTTGCGGGCTGTGCTTGCGGCGGAGACTTGTGAGGCTTTGGCGGCGGCTTTGGATGACGAGGTGCCCATTTTTATAAAATATGGACTCAATTGCGAGCTCCAGGGTGGATTAGGGGAATTGATGCGATGGTTGTTGAGAATGGAGAGGAGCAGAGAGGTGGTGATGTCGTTATTTGACGAGGCGAGATTTTCGCGCCTAAGGTTTTCAGCCTCGTGAAAGAGGCTGAGGCGAGGCTGTGGTCGTGGAACGGGGGTTCTCCAATTAACTGGGAAGTTAAAAAGTCAATTAGTGGAACCCAGATGTAGTCCTATGGATTTTACGAAGTTTGGTTAATAGAAGCTGAACCCTATGTTTGAGAAATTTCAGATATCTGATAGCAGAAGTGCCCCCACGAAAACGAGTTTAACTTTTGCAATACTCATCAAGATTCAACTTGATTCCCTCAAAGGATATTCCTAAACCTTCCCTCTTCCCCTGCACCACCCTGTCTCCTCTCAAGCCTCCTATTCTCCCACCACAACCCCGCCGCAAAAGCGCTCACAGCCAAAACCCCAAGCACACCAACCCCAACACCAGTCGCCATGCCCGTCCTAAACCCACATTTCTCCTGCTTCGTCAGGAACACATTAGCACTCACCAAATTCCCCAGCTGGCTCCCCCCAATCAGCGTCGCATACGCAACAACCTTCTCCTTCCTTCCCCTCAAATTACTCCCCGCCCAGCCTATCAGGATCGGTAGTTCGATTGAGAAGCCAATCATGATGAGGAACATGCCTGCGTATCTTTCCTGAGGCCAACCGAGGCCGGTTGAGATGTCGATGTGTTTTACTGCTGCGAGTTCAAGTGTCCATCCAAGGAGCGTGACCATGGCGCCGAGGAGCACGAATGGGAACCGGACTCGTGTGAGGTCGGAGAGGAGCCCGGAAAGGAGGCAGAAGAAGAGGCCGGAGAGGTACACGGGGATGGTGTAAATTTGGGCTGATGAGGAAGTGAAGCCTAGATTCTGCAGGACGGTGGGCTGGAAAGCTGTGAGTGCCGAGGCGGCGATGTTGCATGCGAAACAGGCTAGTAACCTTCTCTTTTCAGCCAAGGTCTGAATCGGTAAGAAAAGTGGCAACTTACGGGAGGACGACTTTCCAATGTGTCATTGTCTTGAAGATTTCGATGAAAGTAAGAGGTGTGTTGTCTTTAGAGGTGGTGGGGTTGTCTTCCGATAGACGGGCCAGGAGGAGGGATTTCTCGGAGGAGCTCAGGAAGGTTGCGTTTTCCGGGAGTGGAACGAGAAGGAAGAATGAAGTGAGGGCAAGGAGAATCGTGAAGAGACCTTCGATTACAAAGACCCTGGTCAAGTCAGCAATTAGAAGAGGATATTTGAAGAGAAGACCCACCATCTCCAGCCAGCGTAGCCTCCAATGTTGTTCATTTTAACAAGTGCGTATGTGAGGAACTGTGCTTGTTAGTTTCTATGTCTTTTGCAGAAGTAGAGGAGTGGCATGCCCCGCTGAAGGCTCCTCCAATGTGTGATCCGGTAAAGAAAAAAGAGTATCGCCGTTGGAACTCGAACTTCTTGTAATACTGGCTCATCAAGAATGTGCAAGCTGCTGAGGATCAGTATTCATTCCCTTCCTTCTGAACAGAAATGCTTACAAGGTATCAGCCCAGCCTCAAAACATCCCACCAAAAACCTACAAACCAATAATCCAGAATAAGATCTCGTCACCCCCGCTCCAATTGTAGCGACGCCTACTCTATCTCATCAGCACAATCCACTATCCCTATGCTCACCAGAACTCACCCCATCCAAACATAATAAAAGCAACGTAATTCCCCGGCCTATATCTCCTCAACGCCAGACTACTCGGTAACTCCAACAGTATGAACGGCACCGCATAAACGGTCAACGCTATATTGTAATCATTGCCCTTCATGTCGAGATCTGTGAGCATGCCCTCGATTTTTACATTGCCAATATTGGCGCGGTCGATAAAGGTCGTGATGTAGGCCAGGAAGAGCAGAGGGAGGATCCTGAAGTCGAGTTTCCGCAGTAGTGCGCGTTCGAGAGATGACGTTTCATCTGAGGAAGAAGTGGAGGCGAGCTCGAGGACTTCGCTTAATGTCTTGTGGAGGAGATTCGCCATCTTGGAGAATAAATCTGCTAAATTATGTATGTTGTAGAAGGAAAGAGGAAGTCTGAGAAGGGATGGCTGAAACCATGCACCAGTAAACAAAGGAGAAATTCAACGGGCAATCTGCCAACTTTGAAGAACGTCTGTTGATATGCCTTCGCCGTACTAACTCAGCCAGCGCGGTCCATGTGACCCTGTTTGTGAAGCCTCGGATTGACTTCGGCCGGCGGTGAATGTTTGCTTGACTCAGTTTCGTCTGCGTTACTCATGAGAAGAGACTTCTCAATTTATTTCCGGTCATGGGTTACAGCCGGGGAATGAGCTCCAATAGCCGGGCTGCATGTTCCCGGTAGTGGATGTGGTGCGAGGTGACACTGAGAATATGCCAGCGATCTGCCTCTAGAACACTTGGACTGGTCTAGACATGGATTGAATTGATCGAGAAGTATCTCGCTTATTCTGAAGACACGTGCGACTTTCACCATGTCATCCTCATCTTCAGCTTATCTCCGTCGACGATTTCCTTCTCCTTACTCAAGAATTCAGGCATATCCCAAGGGCAACTCACATACCTCCCAGCCAGCCAGTCCCTCTTCTCTGCCGTCAAAAAACACATCGTATCCGAGGCAATCTCAAGGGTATCGGTGAGAACTACCACTGGTCAGCGCTCAACTCACCATCACGCCAAGTATAACTCACCATAATGCATCCTATCCGGCATATTCAACGCCAATTCCGTCGCCGCACCACACGGATGTACACTATAGGCCAGCAACCCCTCCTCGCCATATTCCACCATCAAGAATTCTGTGAACCTGAGCAGCGCAAACTTGGCTCCCGCATAACCACTCGCGCCGGTGCCCACACCATGCGCACCTGCGCTCGAAACATTGATGATCGTCTTCTCGCCTCCTTTCAACATCAAGGGTAACACCGCCTTCGACACCCAATATACGCCCCTGAGATTAACCTCGTAGTTCATCCACCACTTATCAATATCGCTATCCGCGATCTCCTCAAACGGCCCCAAGAACCCCGCGTTATTAATCAGTATATCCAGCTTCCCGAATTCCTTCTCAATGGTCTTGGCAGCTGCTTCGACGGAGGCGTAGGACATGACGTCCATCTGCAATTCTAGGATCTTCGGTGGAGGTTTGTTGGCAGCTTTTGCGGCGGCCAGGATTTCGGAGGAGAGGTCGCCGAACGAGGAGCGTGCTGCGAGGGCAATTCCTGCTGCGCCTGCCTTTGCGAAGGAGATAGCTGTGGCCTTGCCGACGCCTTTTGAGGCGCCCGTTATGAGGACGTAGTGCCCGGTGTGGTTTGATTTCGTGGCGGGGTCGATTGCGGGGTAAGTGTCGGTGTGGGAAGTGCAAAAGGTTTTCCCTGCGAGGTGTCAGTTGGAAGAAAGAAGAAGGAGGAGGGGGTTGACCAAGACCATTGAAAATAGGTTCTTTAAGATAGGGAGCCATTTTTGTGGATGTTGATTGCTGTCTAGTTAGGCCGTTGGAGGGGAAAGGAGTAGAAAAGAAAGAGGGGAGGTTGCGGTTCCAAGACCTGTCTTATATAACCTGTGCATGCCCCTGTAGATGCGTTGAAACTCTACAAATGGCAGTTTCTCAAACCATTGAGCAAGGAATGTTGAAGCAGTCCCATAGTACCGCGGACTTAGCGGTGTTTGGATAAACTCCATGATAGACGGGGAGGAGCTGTGACAGGTGGAATGGCTGGTCAGCGTGTGCTCCCCTTGTTCTATCTTATGTGGAGCATGTCTGCAAAGCAGACACCGCGATAGAGAAGTTTTCAATGAAATCTTGATGAGTCCCACAATTACACGGATTTAGTCGGCGTTTCGACAAACACCTTGTGAAGAAGTGAAGTGCGGCAGAGGAATAGAGATTTCGATGTTTTAATCTTGAGCGCTCGGTCCCGAATCTTAGCTGGTTGTGCTAGATTGGAAAAGGAAAGGCTTAACGACAGGGGAGCAAACGACGACATCCTCGACTTTATCTCTCAAACTTTCTTTCTCCATCGATGTCTTCAATTTTTCTTTGCGAAATGAGGATATCAACCTTATATGAAAAAGGTTTAGGTTCTTTAAACAAAGTTAAACTGTCAAATCGCCTACCTTGTGAAGCCATGAAGTCCCAGCAAGCCGCTGTGGCGCCTGCACGCATGCCTGCACATTTCGCTGGCTGAACTTCTCTCTCAACCTTCACTCTGATTGAGTTCTCTTCCACATTTATCGCCATCTTGGCCTCCACCTGAGTATATTTCTTTCGCCCATGAGCTTGTTTTCTACAACGATATGGCCCAGCAAGAGCCCTTCCAGTACCAGGAGCAAATTGGCCGCGGGGCCTTCCGCGTCTTTCTCATCCAACCTTGCCCAGACGTATCAGCACCTCTCAAGGGCAAATTGATCGCTACAACGCTCGAAGAATACGATAACAGTATCTTGCATCATTACATCGCACTCTCTTACGTATGGGGTAATAAGAGTGACAGACGTACAGCCTTTATCGATGGAAAGAGGCTCGATATCACCGCCACTTTGGATTCAGCCTTGCGACATATTCGTGACCCAATGGGAGAGCTGAAGGTATGGGCTGATGGGATATGTATCAACCAGGCGGATGTTAAGGAGAGGAACATTCAGGTCCAGCAGATGGGATTGATATATCAACTAGCGAGACACACAATTATCTACCTTGGGGAGTCGACACCTACATCGGCAGCCCTACTCGACGCCCTCGTCTCATTCAGCTCATCATTGGAGAATCGTGGGTCAGGGTATATGGCCAATATTGCACGCCTATTGAATTATGGCAGCGACGATGCCTTCTACCCGAAGCTTGTTCCTAGGAGGGACGTACAAGTATTCGCCGGGATATTAATCGCGCAAGAATGGTGGTGGTTCTGTCGAATTTGGGTTTTGCAGGAGTTGGTACTCTCTCTAGATCCATGGGTCCAGATTGGACTTCAACGGGTCAGATGGGATATTTTTGTTGACTTCCTCCAATTTTGCTCCCAGAATGGCGATCTTCCTGAAGATTTATTACATGCATTAACCATGATAAAGTTTCGCAATACTTTGAGCCCATCGCTTTGGCGAAGGCAAGTCTCCAATGATTCCAATTCTGCGGCCAGACTTCTGGACCTTCTAGCCAGCCGCAGAGGTCTTGGTGCGACAGATCCTCGCGACATGATCTACGGCCACCTAGGATTGTTGGGTGTCAAGGACCCCAACAATAAGTTGGACAAGATCATTCAAGTGGATTATAATCAGCCCGTTTCGGAACTATTCACACAAGTTGTATTATACATGATTTCTGCTAGAAGGCGTTTCGACATATTTTCTCACGTTAGGGATGCCCCTATCGAAAAACGAACCAACTTCCCCACGTGGGTACCGGATTGGACCTACCCATACTCTCCTCGAGAAGATGTCGCTGACCTTGACAACGATGTCTCGAGTACAGTGGATATTGGACAACTCTATGTCCCGCCCTCAATTGGGGACCCCCAAGTACTTGGTCTGTTTGGTAGATACGAAGGCACCATTGAAACGGTCTTGAACCCCAAACCACCAAGAGTGGACTTGAAAGCTCTTTGCGAGTCACTTTCGCAAAGCCATCGTTCAAACTCTTTCGATGCAAAGCGACGAATGATCGAGCAGGTCTATGTCATCCTTCATGGCCGATTGAGTGAGTGGTTCTTTGAGAAAGGCGTCGCACCGTCGGTTGTGTCCAGACTCACGCCGCGCAGCTATTACGATGTGACATTTCAGGCTATCAAAAACAAAAACTGGGAAATTCTCTGGGATTGGATTGCAGCACATGTCGATGGTCCGTCACATCTTCTTGGCCCAGCACCAAGTATCGATGATAGCAAAATTACCGAAGAACTTCATATCATGACAGCTTTACTTCTCGGCATGACGGACACGAGTGGGCCTGGCAGTTTCCCTCGCGAGAAGATAGCCATCCTTAAAGATGGGGCTTTGATGCTTGTTCCACAGTGTGCTCGGGCTGGTGATTTAGTTTGCCAATTTTGTCCAGATCCAAAGCCTTGGGTTATTCGAAAATTGCAGCCAGGCAACCGGGTAGAGCTTGATGCAAAGTTGCTCAAATACTTTAAAAGACTTAGCTGGAGTGGTTTTCAAGGATCAATTGCATGGCTTGGCCGTTCCGATAAAAATCCGTATACAGCTGAAAGTGCCCTCTCGGTGTTGTCCTGCCGTTCAGTGGAGCATTTCAATTTCATTGGTAGCTGCCGCCCCGAGCCTAAATTTCCGGATGGTACCCCTGAATACGAAAGGCATACATCTATATTTGCTCTCCACTGATTCGAGAACAGCTCAATCGGCTCACAGAACCACCAGACACAACCAGACAAACAGGCCTCGTTTCCCGTTTCCCAACCATGAAGCAGTTCAACTGGTTTGACAACTTTATGCGGAGATTGTTTCGCACACTAGTCATCATCTACTTCTCTCCGTGAAGCGGACACCTTGTAGCATCACAATCCTTCACAGCTCTGCGTTGTTAGGTGAGAATGCTGGTGGTATTCAGAATTCTGCTTGCGTTTGATCTAGGTTGTCGTGAAAGGGAGGGACTGGGATCTGAAGCTTGCGTCAGGCAACAAAAAATAGCGCTCTCTATTTATGGGACCTCTCTTTCCATCCGAGCAGTATTTCAATTTCCATCACCATCTTGATCAACGAATCTTGATCACGTGAGTTTTGCCAAAGCTGGTATACCCGATTCGATTCAATAAACAACAGGATGTTAATGCGAGCAACTCAATTATCGACCACTCATATCAATCTTATTGCCACTAGCTCATAATTCCTCGAACAATTCGACTCCCAACCCCCACCAACGTTGGGGTAGTCTCTCCGATCACCCTTGGCTCCCTTCTTTTTCTCATTCGCTCTTGCATGAAATAACAAGCCTCATATTGCGCGTCGAGTCATCGAGCGGTGTCAAAGGCCGAGTTGTATTGTCGCGTCGTGCACACACGACCAACCAAGAACCCCCACGAACCAGTACTTGCATAGTGCCAAAGTGGCTAGGCTCAGAGCTTTAAAACGAGGTTCTGCCTGAAACACTCTGGTGTTGAGAACAGGAGTATTGGGAGGAGTATTAGGACCCATCACTTTTAGTCAGTCTGCAATCCTCAGGCTGGCAAGGTTCAGATGAACTCTGTCTTTATTTGCGGTCTGTCATTCAAAGGCGGAAAATAGTAATTAGAAGTCGGGAATAAAACTTAGTGTGAGGCAATAATTGTTCAACAGTACTTTGAGAGCACTCAAAATCTTGATAACTCGCTACGGCTATTGCCCATCTGATCACATTCAGATGAAAACCTGAAGAATATTGCGCAAGATGAAGCTCTTCACAGCAAAGAACTCGTCAATAGACTCCGCGAGCACAATCGGACAGAAATCCAGCTATATATCACGCATCCACAGTTAGAAAAGTTGCAGATCTATGTTATCTCTCGTGACGCACTCTGGGAGGTTCTCACGCGACGACGTTGCGAGGAAGATCTTGATGCATATTGATGAAGAAGATTTGTTGAGCGATCTTGGAATCACCGCCAGAGAATTCCGGATGCTACTGATAGTATGCTGGACGAAAAGGAAACAAGCTGGTTGGCGAGCGAAGAGGGGTGAATATGGAAGAGAACCAGAATGGTAATAGACACGAAGCTTTGTAATCTTTCTCTTTTTTTCGCTCCTATTTCGAAAGGCCTATATTCTAAGAGTTCTATTTCTAGCTACCAACTACGTTTAATTTCATGAACATCTGTCGTCAATCAACACGATCAACTTCAGTCCTTTCCCCAGTCTCCCCGGCTTCGCAATCATCAAGAGAAACTATGTCTCGACCATCCGTCCGTATTCCAGAGCCAATTTTCAAGTTCCTCTCCGTGCATCCCCCGAGGAGCTTCCCAACTATCGTCATAGCATTTTATCCTCGTACCATACAGGTGGTAGTCCACAGGGCGCCTAGCGAGATGCTTAAACTCGATCGTCGTCGGGTTGTCATCACCTGCAAGCACCTTCCGAGCGGCGTACGCTCTCTCCGCGAAAACCTTGGCTCGGGCTTTGTCTCCGACCACAGCTGCAATTTGGAAAGCATTGAAGCACGCCCGTGCAACCCTTATGTCACAGATTCCCTCCTCTTCTAGCAACCCGAATAGCCGATGCACCTGGTTGAAAGACTTGGCAGGGCGCTCAAGGACCTGGACCAGGTCGGTGGCAGCACCGTCATCCTCATTGATAGACCGGATCTGTTCTAGCCTATAATCACTGCCGGCACGTGCAGGCAGCGGCAGAGAGCAGAGCTCGCACGCACAGCTAAAGGAGAACGCATCCATCAGATGGCGCTGGCGCTCCGCGTAGCCCGGCGAGACGCCGCTTATATACGAGATAGTGATCTCATCGTCAGCTTCAATATCGCGCAGGGCGTGTACGGTCAGATGGCCGAGGACGTCGTTCCACGCGTGCTGCGCGTTGGGCTGGCATGAGTGGTTGATGCGTGACGCCTTGAGGAACAGTCCGCCGCCATTGCTTTCGCCGAGCGGCAACATATTCGTTATAACGATGCCCAATTCGGGGGTGCACTTACGTCCTTGAACATTCTGTAGCGCAAAGAAGGCCAGCTGTTGCTCTTTGGTGAGGCTCTTGACTTCTCGTAAGACGATGATCTCTGCGGAACTAATGTCTTCAGTGGAACCCGGCGCTTTGAAGAGCGGCCTCTCCAGCAGTATACGTGTACCATTGGAGATCTTAGAAGTGGCGACGAAGCCTAGTCCTTTGCCCATGATGTGCTCGATAGTGTATAGTCCGTCGCGGCTCGCTGGCGCGTCAGCCATCTTATCTATCCCATCGCCTCCTTGCTGTACCTCCTCCTGCATCTTTGTTTTTTCCTTCCCCCGCCCTTCTGCCTGTTCCTTGGGCTCACCGATTTTCTTCCGTGCAGCGTGAATCTCATACCAATTGTAGCAACCAGAATGGCCAATATACGGGCCAAATTCGTTCATCTCATGCCAAAAATAAACGCGGTCCCCTAGCCACTGCTTCGCAATCTTGTATACTCCCCGGATGTACGACTCAGCAAGTGACGTATCGCTAACCTTGGAGCTGAACCGCAGGAGGTGCTCACAACGGCGGGGTAAGTGTGGATGTTCGCCAACCTCGAAGTCAATATACACTTCCTCCGACTCGGCGTTCACACGCACGACGCTACCGCCATCACCCGGTTCTGCGTCATCGCCATCCCGTAGCCCATATGTGCCGAGCACTTCGTACAGGAAGAGCTCGTACAGCTTCTGGTTTGCCTCCGTGCGTTCCAGAGGAGGGTAGATATCAAAGCCGCAGTCGACACCCATCTTGCGTGGTTTAATCGTAGTTTCGAGCGGTAGGAGAGAGTTGCATAACCTGCTTTCGTCAGCCTGCTATTTTGATGGGCATTAGTAGTTATATGGATATCGGCCGATATATAGGCGTACGGTTGCGTTGGGCAGTGCAGCAGAGGCGTGAAAGGTAAATAAGGGGGAAACCAGCTCCAAGGACCTAAAGAAGGAGTCGAACAAGCAAGAATAAGAGTCTGGTGTGAAGTATTAATTGCTAAGCCTAATCGTACGTGTAATGCCACGTCTTAAGCATACAGCCCAACGAGGCCTAAAGCCTAACACGTGATAAGGTCACGTGTAAGATCAAAATTTCCACTACACTATTGTGGAATGCTCAGTAAGTGCTATTATCAAAGAAGCATTAGCAAACCAGGAGACGCCATGTTGTACGTAGTCAGCACATTCTCACGTGCTTTGTCAATCAGCTGAAGGCGCTTCGTTGCTGTTGGTTGGTTCCAAGGTGCTTACTAAGCAGGAACTCAAGATCTGGTGGGGACGTCTATTACTTTAGCTTGCTCATACTTCTCTCTCCTCATCTTGACTATAAAATGCAATTCGGTCTTATGCTAATATTACGCTCTGCTCGCTGCGTCTTACTACACTTCGTGTCTTGCGCCAACTCAGGGATTTTTATAGGATTCACAGGCACAGCTTACTCACGTACATTCAACTAAATCGAAGGGTATTTATATAGCTTCATACATAACTATTACTAATGGCCATCAAATGCTAAATGTAAGTATTAAAACTAAAGTTTTGCTAAGTAAAGAAAAGAGAAGTAGGGTTTCTAAACGACTATATTCGTCAAAGCAACAAATCACCGCTCGTAGGGAAAGGCACTGGACTGTGCGGATGGGATCTACTCCGTAAGATCTGCGACAGTCAACCTTAAATCTATCTGGCGCATCAGACCAATCAATCACCCCAAAGTCAAAAGGCAAGATGCCAAGGATCTCCGTGCGCCTCTCCTGTTTGGCGCGCTCCCCAGCCAAGGAATCCAAATCAGAACTCGCCAAGAATTTATCGCGAGTTTGAGCTCGCATTTGATGATGGCCTTCCTTTGCTTGGCCGAGGCACGAAACTTCTTGCCTTGACTCCCAGAAGCTAGACGACGACTTAAGATCATGAGGTTCTGCTCCAACGTCGCGACGACGGGGACTGCGCTTCAGATTAGCTCGTCGACCTTTTGTCCAGATGAGACCACGCGGATTCAGGGCAGCTCAGCTGCCCTCGACTATTAATGGAATAATATGGGGTATTCTGCTAATTTCTGTTGTGGCTGTGTCCGGTGCGCCAACTGCTACAAACTCGACAAAAGCAGCAAATCCAACAGTATGTGCCCAGATATCTGCTGTGACAGCGTTTATTCTGGCGAAGAACTCATCAGGTACGAGCCCAGTATGAATTCGAGAGTTGTATAATGGATTGCGAGTCCTGACTTTCTTCCACAGCAACACCCACGGTGCTAGCATCGCTTACGTATGAATGCTTGAGGTCTGTACCGAATAAGCTGGAGCCAGCTATGCAATTGGTGAAGAGCTTGAAAGCTTTTGTTCAATGGCAGAGTACACTTGCGTTCTTGAAGGATCCCCCACCATCTTACATGTTGCCGCCAACTAATATCGAGGGAGGGCTAGACGTCCTTTCAGTAACCGCTGCAACCGGAGGATTTACAAGCGAGTACGACTTCCAGCTTGGTATCATTACGCTTTTTGCGACCGCACATGATAGCCGCTTTGGATATCGTCCAGACGTCTTCAAGGCAGTCGGGTTCAGAAATACACTTGCTTCGGATATTGTCTCTGTATCTCAAGATGGTAAAGGAGTTCCGAAGCTATATCACTTAGGTAACTGCTTCATAGAACGCAGAGATTTTGGAACCTTGCTAACTATTCTAGCGGCCCTTAAGAGCAATTCAACAGCTCCTACAATTACCAAGATTAATGGACAAGACGCAACAACTTTTATTAATGCACTTAATCTCAAGTTCAGCATCTTTCAAGACCCTGACTCGATGTGGAACACTCAATTTCCCTCATATGCCAGTCCTGATGTAGCTCACCGTGGCTGCATCGCTCGCATTCCAAGGATCAAATGTGACTCTCACGTATGACAATGGCCAGGAGCAATCGCAGGAGAGCTTTGCGATCCTTCGTGCAGGAGCCAATTTTACAGGAGTACAGACTGGCGAGGACTTTTACAATAGGTTCTGCAACCCCAACGTCACGCAAACTGTGGCTGCAACGCCTGCCGCCAACACCACCACCGCGCTTCCCAAACCTGCACCAACCATTCAGGGTTATCCATTCCCGATAGTGCGGGATAGTGGGGCTAATACCACCTCTGGCTACTTTCTGAACGGAACCGGATACGACAACGTTGCCGTGCTCTCGATTCTGGCTTTTTCGCCTGCTGGTAACATAGGTGCGGTTGAGTATTTGAGTAACTTTCAGTCTACTGTATCATCCTTTCTATCCCAGTCCAAAGCATCCGGGAAAACGAGACTCGTTGTGGACGTGTCCGCGAATGGTGGTGGCTTTGTCCTTGCTGGATTTGAGCTCTTTGCGCAGGTTTGTCATTACTAAACAAAAAAATTGCTGAATCCAGAACTGATCTACACACAACCTTTCCCCGATGCTCCACGATTCCAGGCGGACAACCTTCGCCTCGCAGACAGTCTCGTCAAGATCTCCCGAATCACGGACTCCATACCGAACAATTTCACTGCTACAACAACCGCAAAGAACGCTCTTCTCGCCCTATCGAACAGCGCCCTCGTCAGCAATATTATCCCTGGAGGTGTCTTTTCTCCAGAAGGGGCTCAATTCAAAACTGTTGATCAAATTCTCGCACCTGTCTCTCTCAAAGGGGACGTTTTCACCGCATATCAACAGACACCACTCAACGCAACAGATCCTCAATTCAATCTCACAGGTGTTGGCAGTCGCTCAAATCCTCCACCCGCTGTCTTCAAACCCGAAAACATCGTAATTTTGACAGACGGTACCTGCGGCTCAACATGCACGATATTCTCCTACCTCATGATCCTTCAACTCAACGTAACCACGACCGTCATCGGTGGCCGTCCCATGAGCGGCCCCATGCAATCTATTGCCGGTGTCGAAGGCGTCCAAGTCGTTCCCCTCGACGAGCTCTCTGACGCAGCTTCAGCCGTCATCGCCCTCTCCCCATCATCCGAACAAGCAACGCTCAAGGCTAGTGAGCTGGGTGTCCTCGCGGACGGCTACGCTCTCAAACGTCTCACTAGCTCCGCATTTGCCGGCTCTGTCAACGGCAAGAATGCCTTCGGTGCAAAGGACTCTCAGACGCCGTTGCAATTTCTATACCAGCCTGCGAACTGCAGGATCTTCTACACGAAGGAGATGCTGTTTAGTCCCGACGCAGTGTGGAAGCGGACTGTTGATGCAACGTGGACAGATCCTGCTGCAAATTGTGTGGAGGGGAGTAGGGTGGCGGTTAATGGCAGTATGGGGCTGGATCCGCTGTTTCAGGATGGGGTTAAGTGCAATGGGAGAGACGTTGGGTGGGGCGGGAAGAATTGGGGGTGGGGATGAACCTCATGTTTTTGCTTGTGACCTTGAGCTCGGTGATGGGTTTATTGTAAACATTGTATGGATTCTATACTTGAATTTCACGTTGAACCGGGATGTTGGTAACGATTAATGGTTTTTCCCCACCGAGTTGGAGGCTCAAGGCTCGGTGCAGAGGTGTGAGCTCTATTGCAGCCGCAACATTGCGTCTTGGATAGACGTTTCATAGACTATATGATTTTAAGTCATGCTGATCTAGAATTCCTATGAAGATTCGTTGTTTTGGGAGATAAGTCAGGCTCATAGCAAATAAGCCGGTGCCGCATTCTATCAAGCTGGTGAAGCACCAGCATCTCGATCTTCAAATGGAACGTTACATAAATCGCAGGGAACTTCCTCCAATGTTCCAAACCTCGATTTATGTTCTTTGTGTCAATCAAATGATACGAATGCTATAGTTCTAGCGGAGCAGCTCCACTTTTCCCCTTGCAGCGTTCATTTCACCCCACTTTTGACAGTGCCGATCCTTGGATAGGCGTATAGCTTCCCAAGCTTCCTCAAACTTCTTCAATTTCAACTCTTTCATCATGACAAATTAGTCTCTTCCACCCTTAATTTGCGTAGTTAGCCGCATTTTGTTCTTTCTTTCTTTTTCTTTTAAGAATGCACCTCAGCCCTTCGAGCTGGCTGGCTACTCTGCAGCTCCATGAGATCGTGAACTACCTTGCTGGATCCTCAGCTGGCTCTCAAATCCCCATTAGAGGTGAGGGCAAGCAGTCAAGTTCATATTATAATGTGGTGCACGAAGTACGACGAGACGCCTTCCTTGATGGGTTGGTCGCAAATATGACGGTCTCGGAGCTAGGTTTGTGTCCTATTACCCCCTTCATCTTATCTCTATTGAAAAGAGTGAGCCTAACGCTAAATTGGTATAGTCATGCAACTACATTTAACATCTGCTTCCACAATACTCAGCCCAAACTCAGAAGTAGTGGGGGCCAATGAGATCGGAATAGGAATTATCCACGATTTGTACCCCACCAATGCTTCCCAGTATAACGAGTTTCAGCGTCTCAACCTCCAGAATTCAAGATTGAAGATCCCAGCTTTGCAGTTTGGTGAGTGTCTCCATGGGGTTGGGTCGTACAGACAATCTATGTTCCCTCAATCCATAGGCATGGCAGCGAGCTTCGATGTAGATCTTGTGAAGAAGGTAGGAAGAGCGATTGGAAGCGAGGCGAGAAGTATTGGTATTGGGGCCTGCTTGACTCCGGTTCTTGATTTGGGGCTAGAACCACGCTGGGGACGGGTGCAGGAGGCGTGGGGTGAGGATGTGTTGCTTACGAGTCAGATGGGCGTTGCTATGGCGTCTGGGTTGTCAAAGGATGGGAATTGGGAAAGTTGGGATGCTGTTGTGCCTGTTGTGAAGCGTGCGCCCTCCCTCACTCTGCTCTAAGAGAATAATTGTTGATGGAATCAGATTTCGCCGCATATGGCAGTCCTCAAGGCGGCATCAACGGAGCTCCATCTATGATTCATGGTACTCGTCAGGTCATGCAAGATATGCTGCGGCCTTTCAAAGCAGTGATTGATCGCGGAGGGGCGAGAGGCGTCATGATGGCATATTCTGAAATTGACGGGATACCGAGTCATGTTCATCCAATGCTCTATGGGCAGCTGGAAGAGTGGGGTTTCGATGGCTTCATTACGGCCGATGATAGTGGGGTGGTTATGCTTGAGAAAAGACATTGGGTAGCAGGAAGTCCTGCGGAGGCAATTATGCAGTGGTTTAATGCTGGTGAGTTTCTCAGTGAGGAAGCGACTAGAGCTGATAAGTCGTGTAGGTGGGATGATCCAGTATTATGATTATCCTTTGGAAGTGTTCCTGAACACAACAATTGAGCTTGTCGCCAATGAATCCGTAGCTCTTTCAACTCTTCAGTCACACGTGCGTAAAATTCTGAGGGTAAAGTATGACCTAGGGCTATTTGATAGCGCATTCATCCCTGATAACATCAATTCGCAAACATTGACGGAAGCTCACGTGCCTTTGACCCTCGAAGCAGCACAGAAGAGCATCGTTTTGCTTGAGAATAGGAACAAAACTCTGCCCATCAAGCCAATTGAGCAGAAAATAAAAAAGATAGCTCTCATTGGCCCATTCTCAGATACGCTGAACTACGTACGTCTGTTACTCAAACTTGGAAGATGAGCTGACCGGACCTGTTAGGGTGGTTATTCAGGACAATACGGTGCCACTCCTACAGCACACTCCACTACAATCCGCCAAGCAATCCTCTCCTACCTCTCTTCCAATGCCTCGGACGTGTCTCTCGTCTCTAGTTGGGGCGTTAACGACTGGTATTTTAACGTTCAGCGTCCGATTCCCGGCTGTTTCCTCTCCACACCTGACGGAAATTCTGGTGGGCTCCAAGGAACATACTTTGCCGACTTGAATTTTAAAGAGCGGATCTTCACGCAACAAGAAACGCCAAATCGAGACTGGGGACTTTTTCCACCGAATGGACTCCCGTCGAATACTTTCAGTGCCATTTGGGAAGGCAGTTTGGAGGTGCCGGTTGATGGAGAAATTGATGGGTGGATTGGAGTTGCAACTAGTGCAAATTGTACTGCAAAGCTGTACATTGATGATTTGCTTGTCCTTGATTCGCCGCTGTCGAGTAAGAGCACGATTCAGTCGAATATCCCGGGATTGAAGTTCACGCAGCAACACTCGACCGATGCACCAGCTGGTGGATCACCATTCACGTTCAAGAAAGGGGCGGTTCATAGAATTTGTCTCGAGTTCCAAGCATTTTGTTTAGAACGGAATCTGGAGGATCTGCAGACTTTTAACTCAAAAGTTGAGTTGTTTTGGAACTTGGTTGATAGACATGATTCCATCGAAAAGGTTCTTACACCTCTTTTCCTCGTCCCAATACATGTTAACAAAACTTCAGACACTAGAACTAGCTTCTGATGCAGATATAATTTTTCTCGCCGTAGGCGCAAACTGGGACTCGGACGGCGAAGGCGGTGATCGCTCCACACTCTCCCTCTCCACAAACCAAACCCTGCTCACTACCTCCATCTTCACCCTTAATAAACCAGTGGTCTTAATCCTGCAGGGTGGCCGTCCGTTCGCGATTCCAAAATTCTATTCCCAGGCAGCGGCAGTGATAAATACTTTCTTCCCGGGTGAGCAAGGAGGCCAGGCGATTTCTGACGTCTTATTTGGTGTTACGAATCCTGGGGGACGGGTGCCGATCACCGTACCAAGGGATGTGGGGATGCTCCCGAACTATTATTGGTATAAGGAAACGGCGAGGGTAAATGTTTATTTGGATGAGGAGTGGCTACCTTGTTATACCTTTGGGTACGGTCTCTCATACACGACGTTCACGACTAGCGAGTTCCGAGCGTGGAGTAGCAGTGGCAATGAGACGTTTGGTGTTGGTGATGCGATAATCTTTGAAGCAGAGGTAACAAACACGGGATATTTGGAGGGAAGTTATGTGGCACAGGTTTATTTGCTAAGGAGGGTGTCAAGTATCACGCAGCCTGTGAGACAGCTGATGGCGTTTCAGAGGACTTACTTAGGAGTGGGCGAGAAGAGAACAGTAAGAATGGAGCTGGATGTCGATAGATACTTGCCGATTTTGAATAGGGAGTTTGAATGGGAGCTCGGGAAAGAGAGTTATACATTTGCTTTGTTGGAAGACGCGAGTTTAGGGGCGGATCGGAGTGCAAATGTTACTTTGAGATGTGTTTGATTGATGGGATGATCACTGCTTCATTCTGAATGCATTTAATTCCAGCATTCTTGGAGAACTCGGTCGCGGATTACCTGCTGTTTTCCTCGCGGCTTGTATGACTTGACGGTCCCAGTGTGTAACCACACCTTGCTCGCGTGCAACCTCATTCTTCCGATGTGCAACAAAGCTAGGTTGGGAATTGGGTTAGCCCACTGCCCCAAGGGCTTAGCCTGGTTCTTTCTTTCCTCCTTGTTTTAGAGGTTTGCAATCTAACAATATTTTGAGCGGAGCAATTTGGCACGATGGCAGCTTGCCTAGGTCCAGTGAAGACGTATCATAGAGACACTTATCCTGCCATCGACCCTACTTCGCCACATCTCTCGACTAAGGGCAATAATATCGCCATCACGGGCGGTGGCACAGGAATTGGGCGTGAGATTGCTCGATCGTTCGCAAAGTCGGGTGCTTCAACAATTTCTATCTTGGGACGGCGAGAGAACAAACTTATAGAAACGAAGCAACAACTTGAGACGGATTATCCTAATACTAAGGTATATACGTATGTCGCCGATATTGTTAAAAAAGACCAACTGGATGCTGCGTTCGAGGCAATCAGCTCCACAGTCGGTATCATCAATGTGTTGATCGCGAATGCTGGATACATGGCAGATTACAAGCCTTTCGCAGAAGCGGACCCTGAAGAATGGTTCAATTGCTTTGAAGTCAACGTGAAAGGAAGCTTCAACTTTGTTACAGCTTTCCTGCGTTTTGCTGCTCAAGATGCAACGATCATCAACATCAGCAGTGGCATCGTCAGTCTGCCACTCATCCCATGTGAATCTGCTTACCATGGTAAGACCATTTCTATCTCTCTTCCTGCTGTGGTCGGCGCTTAATCCCAAAAAATAGCCTCTAAGATAGCGGAAGCAAAATTCTACGAATATGTCTCGCGTGAGCATCCGAACTTCGTAGTTATTAACCTCCACCCTGCTACGTTTGACTCGGAAATGGCAGCAAAAATCCCCGAAGGCACCTCGGGCTTTGCGAATGATAAAGGTAAGAGTCAACAATGCCAATGGAATAGTTTTTCTGACTGACAATAATATAGCCGCTCTCCCCGGCGATGCCGTGGTTTGGGCTGTTAGCGCAGAGGCCAAGTTTTTGAATGGGAAGTTCATCTGGGCACACGTAAGTATTCATGGAGCAACTTTTGGAAACAATTGCTTATATGTGTCCTTTCTGCAGTGGGATGTCGATGAGCTAAAAGCCATGTCACACGACATTGAAAATACCAACAAGCTGACCGTCGGCCTTCTTGGAGCGTAATAGTTGGTAGTGATGATTTCTCTCACGGAGGCGGCATTGCTTCATGAAGTGCGGGTAGATCAAGTCACAAAGAGGCTTAAGCACATTGGGCAGTGAGATCCAGATGAAGTTCAGAATTTATCACTTAGTCAACGAAGAAGTCTCTGGAAAACATAGGTTCAAAAGTAAATCACCTAATAAAGGCTTGGAGCCTCTTCGCCAGCTTACCATCATCTATGAAATCCTGCTTCAACTAAACAGACTGTTTACTTAAAAACGGGGAGGAGAAACGAATGCTACATTGAGCTTTACAACTATGCCACAAAACTCGCAGAAATGAGCACGAAAACCTCGTAGCATAGCAACGACCATCGGGAGCTCCTAGATGCTTCAGAACTGAATCTCGGAGAAGAAAAAGTGCCACTGCTACTACCTCCACTACCACTCCCATTCACCGAAATCGCTGCAGCACCACAAACACCATCATACATCGCTGCGGACCCTAAATTCGTCCCTGTCATATTGTTGATCGCTAGCTGGACAAGCGTCTTCGCTGTAGGCACATATACAGGCCAACCATATGCAGTCAGCCCCTTTTGCGGATCCTTCACAAACGCAGCCCATGCGCCACGCATGTATTTCATAATTGCTAGCTCAGCGGCTGTACTAGCAGGTACGACTGAGGAAGAAGAAGGCACAACGCCGAAGATAGATAAGAGTTCGCTGGTATGCCACGCTCCTGAAGTGGCCGAGATGGCTGTGTTAGGGAAGACACCGAAGTAGCGGTACCGGTAAGTAGTGACGCCGAGCTGGGCACTTGTGTTTGCGCGTACGGCAACGGGGCAGACGAAGGCGCTATTATCGATGCCCATCCAGACCGATGGTGGTGGAGATGGATTAGCGATTGATGCGGTGGCGTCGGAGAGGGCTTCGAACATTCCTGTTTCGTGGTTGTTGCTACCGAGGAGGATGGGGTTTTTACTGAAATTGCCAGCAGCGAAGCGAGCTGGATAATCAGAGAATACAGAAATCCCATCTGGAATAGGTTGGAAGCCGATATTCGTTGTTGCAGTGACGATATCTGTGAAGTTCTTTGTTTGCATACAGGACAGTACTGTCGCTGGGTCTGAGGTGGAGCTACCGCAACCAAGAGCTGCTGAAGCGTTGAACCAGCCCGCAGTAATATTAGATTGGTCAGCACCCGGCGGGGGGCCACCAGGGAGCTGTACCCCGCCGCCACCTCCTGCTAGGGACATGACACCGGATTCTTGGATAAAACCTTGAACAATTGGATCGGCGGCGTAAGCGAAAGAGTAAAAATCAATCGATGCCGCTCCTGCGGATTGGCCTTGCAAAACCATCCTGTTCGTGTCTCCTCCAAATGCAGCTATATTGGTTTGAATCCATTCAACAGCCATCCTCTGGTCAAGAAGGCCAAGATTTTTTTGTGGTACTGTTGGGTTTGTAGGGAATCCGAATATACCTAGGCGATAACTGCGCAAAGTTAGCTTGTTTGGATCGAGAAATAGGAAGTCTCTTGCTTCATTGTCACTACAATAACATCCTGTTCAGAGGCAAAAATCTGGCCATTGTAGATGGGGATATTCGATGACCCTGAAGTCAGTCCACCACCGTGAATAAAGATCATTACCGCTTTGGAGCTTTCACCACCGCTCGGGATCCACTGTCTCAAAGTCAGAAGATGTTTAATTGAACTGGGCATTGGAGTTAGCCCATGCCTAGGACTTTCAACTCACAATATTCAGACTCAAACAGTCTTCACTCTGAGGAGTTGTATTTCCGCCAACGGTTTGAAGAAGCACCAATCCAGCAGCGTCAATTCCGTTGGCGAGCAAGTTTGGTGGCGGGCCTCCAGTCGATTGAGGTAAGCCGCTGCCACCTTGCGGACAGGTGAATCCCTTTTTTATTGTTGTCAGAAGGAGTTCCAAAACAAAGCATAGCACATACGTACGAAATTCTGTCCGCTGCTGGTCGAAGTGCCACTGAATTTCTTCGGTGGCTCGAATCGCAGCGACCCAGAAGGGGCTTGTGCATAACGAATTCCAAGGAACTCAGTGACACTTGAGTTATTACTTGCAGCATGACCAGTCACTGGGCCACTGCTGGTCATTACAATTAAAGATCCATTAAGAGCTCGTGCGAATTGTATGGCCGCTACAGGCTCAGCCAGTAGCCAAGAAAAAAGACCTCCGAGCCGCATAGTGGATGACAGCGAAAAGGATTTGTAGAAGTCGGAAATCTGAAGGGGCCAGATAGAATAGTAGTAATATAAGCAATGATGGTTCGTGTATTTGCAAGCTTAAACCGCTAAGGAATGCGAAACTCTTCGAACGTCACTTCATCAACTGGAGAACGTTGCTTCCCAGCGATGCGCACCATAGGGGGTTAGTTAATATGGCAGATCAGATAAAGTGGGGATGAGATTGGATCTGAAATACCAAAGATTCATTCACATGAGCCGTGGGTGACTGCCGTTGGTGAAGTGGAAAGTGGACGAAGTGGACTGAACCTTGCACGGTGTCGCACGCATTTTGCCGAACAGGAGCAAGAGCCAAGCACTGTGTAGTTGAGAATATTGACAGAGAGGGAAAAGAATACATAAAACCCACCTCAAATCTCGCCTGAGGCTCTCTTAATGTTGCATGTTGCGGTGCCGCGGCCCCGACAGAGGACGTGACTGGTTATTAGCTTGAACTTATCGAAAAATCGCCCTGATCGTATCAGGAATTTCAGGCCAGAAACAAACCAAACATCGTCCATCGTAGAATCATCTGAGTATAAGAGTCCAAATATTGAATTCATCAGGGGCTCTTCGAATGTTGGGTTAGTAGCGCATACCGGTAAGAAAGAGTGGGCTTGGGTTGAATTGTGGTGTGGAAATACTATAGTGGAATGCGATGAATGGAAGGAAGGAAAACTTCGAAATGAAAATAGTAAGAGTAGTGCGCTTGCAAATCCCTATTTTGGACCGCATTCAAGCTAGAATGAGAATTAAATTCTTAAGTCAATTTCTTGAAGTTAAGCCCTAGGAAATGGACCTTGCAATGTTCAAGGTGCTCTCACTTCTGATCACTAAAATTCCATGCATAAATTACGAATCGACCAAGGTACTGCAATATTAGAAGGGCCGTGCTGAGGGATTTCGATCTTTTTCTCCATAGGTCTAAGTTTATGATGCTAAAAATTATATTCAATCGAGACGAGAATGGTGCATAGCGGCTCCACCCGGCAATTCTAAGGCAGCCTTCAAACTCGACGTGCTGCTGTGAAGTCACTAGCTTATTAGCGAGCCCCTATTCCTTTTTGCGAGGCAGGTGATATCGGCTATTCCGCCGTCTTCGGATCTGAAATGCTGTTGCTTTAATAGAAGAGTAATAAGTGATTACTCCAATGCAATGTACGAGCGCACACAAAATCTCAGCATGCATTGGACTCTGCTTAGAATTGAGTAAGGATAAACGGAGTTTTTGGGCTCGGATTTGAAAGAGAAGTTACATCTTCAAGACTATCTCCAGTACAGTGGGTTGAGATTAAGACTCTTTCTAGCGTATACAACTTTCTATTCGAGCTCCCCCGGCCCGTGTGATATATAATTTCTCTTTAATTCTCCTCTTCGGGAATCAAGCAATATGTAACGTCTAAGAATTGATTAAACTAAACCTTCGGCGGTGTAATTGATTGTATTGTATATTTACTTACATTAAGACAGTATTACCTGATGTCTAATGGCTGTTAATAGCATTTCTGAGAGGGAAATTGATGAAGACAGCACATTTCGATTGGGTCGTCGATTCACAGTGGCCATGATTATGAGTCGGTGATTAATCAGCAACCATCAATCAATTAGCCAATGCTTGAAAATCTCACTGCGTCATCCCAATTGGCATTGCTAGATACTATTGAGTTGAACACAAGTTGTACTTCCAACCATCCTTTCAACTTGGACCAGCTGCGATGATGAACCTAAGCATCTTCGAGCAATCACCGAGGCTGAGGGAGGTATACACTCAGCTATGCTTCTGCTACCCAGTCGCAAATGGAGGATCACAGACAGCCATCGTTGAGACGTTAAGAAGTGGCCTCGAAAGGCTGACTGCAAACTTCCCATGGGTAGCAGGCCAAGTCATCAACAAAGGTGCAAGCAAGGGCAATTCTGGCACTTATAAGATTTCACCATTCGGTAGACTGCCCCATCTGGTGGTAAAAGATCTCACGGACGAAAACTCGCAAACAATGGATGCACTCAGAGAAGCAAACTTCCCTTTTAGTATGCTGAATGAAAAAGTTATTTGTCCACGAATGACTCTTGCAGGAGGACCTGGCGAGACTCTGTCAGACCCAGCTCCAGTCCTCGTTCTGCAAGCGAATTTCATTAACGGTGGTCTGCTGCTCACGATTGTTGCTTCGCACAGCACAATGGACATAGTTGGCCAAGTTCAGATGATTCGTCTCCTTTCTAAGGCTTGCCGAGACGAACCATTTACAGAGGAAGAAGTGAGAAATGGCAATCTCGACCGCCGAAATCTTATCCCTCTGCTAGATGATACCTTGGAACCGGACTCCAAGACCATTTCTCAGACCGCGAAACCTGCTCCCTTGCAACATACCTCTAACGATCATCTAGCATCACCGGCTGCAGCAAGTTTGATCTGGGCCTACTTCGCCTTCAAACCTACCTCACTTGCCGCTCTGAAAGCTCTCGCTACATCTTCCATCACAATCCACTCAACTTTCATCTCTACGGACGATGCTCTCTCCGCCTTAATCTGGCAGTCTATAGTGCGCGCCCGTCTCGCACGCTTAAATCCCGCAACCGACTCGATATTCACACGCAACGTTGACCTACGGCGCTATGTCTCTATACCCTCAGAATACTCTGGAAACATGTCGACGAAAACAAAACACATCTATACATTGCAGCAACTCGCGAACCAGTCTTTGGGTGACATTGCATCACATCTTCGATCGCAACTGGATCCGGAAACTTTGAAGCAAAAGATGTACGACGAGGCGAAGTCTCTGGCCAATACCCGAGATAGGTCTGCCAGATCACAAGTCGATAGAACGAAATACATCGTGATGAGTTCGTGGTCGAAAGTTGACTGCTATGGGCTTGATTTCAATCTCGGTCTGGGCAAACCTGAAGCTGTGCGAAGACCCCAATTCTCACCTGTGGAGGGTGTAGTATATTTATTGCCGAAGACTTTAGATGGTGGGATAGTGGCCGGATTGTGTTTGAGGGAGGATGACATGGAGAAGTTGAAAGTAGACGAAGAGTTTGTGAAGTATGGGCAATATATAGGGTAAAATGGTAGTTCTGGAGCTGTATGTCATAAGAAGTCGAATGTCCTCTTGTCAATGTCCAACTTCCGTGTCCACCTGTTGCTTTAGCAGTCATTCTTCTATGAAGTTGACAAAGAAGTATTTCAATACTGGGTGTGTAGCTGAAGCTAGGCTTAGTGAAAGAGAATGGCATGTGATGAGAGCAGGATCAATATACCGGGGTATGGAAGAGATCATTTTTTGCTGCGATAGGATGAACCAGCAGTCCTGTAGTTTCAGAACGTATCTTCAGACTTCATTTGTCCGTGGATCTGTAACGCGTACTAGGAGTACGTAGCTTGTGAGAGATACTGGTGAAGTCCTATTGGATACTAAATCAGACGAAACGATGGCGATGATTACTTTTTGGGCCAAGCTGCCGCTAAAGACCTCGATTGAGCAGGTATAAGTAGTAGGTAATCACGCCCCTGCGTCGGCCGACATGGGAATAGCGCCGAGAATGTCCCAGAGAGCCATGGGTGATTCGAAACCGATGGCGAAAATAAAAATGGAGTTAACTCCGAGCCGTGTCTAGTCTAGTAAAATGCAAGCTCGGAATGAAGCAAAGGCTAAGATTGGATGAAGGCTCTGGGAGTGACAATGAAGTGAAAAAAGGGGCTTCAGCCATCAAGAATAGTTATTGGTATAAAATTAGATAGTTTATGTGAAATTACAATCTCGCCAGAGCTAATGTCTAAGTCTCACTTAACACCAAGCCACCGAAGGTCTAAACAGCTGCAGTATCTGCAACGATCTTCTCCTTTGGCGCCTCCTCGCTGACATTATCGGCTGCACCAAGGTGTCCGGTAGGGTTGGTATACTGCTCATCGCCGGACAGCTCTTCGAGGGTCTTTCTCTTGGTCTCAGGAATGCAGAGAGTGGTGAAGATACCCAAGAACATGAAAAGCGCGTAGATTTGCATGACGTGACCTTGGTATGGGTTGGCGACGGTCTTTGAGGTTGCTCCCTTGGTGCGGAGCTTGGCGATACCGGCTTGTCCGATGATGGATCCGATCTTGCCCATACCGGCGGAGAAACCGTGGGAGGTCGAGCGGTAGCGGGTAGGGAAGCATTCTCCGGGAACGATGAAGGTGGTTGCGTTGGGACCTGTGTGGATGTTAGACAAAATTTGTAGAAAGGAAGTCGGATGAAAAACTTACCAAAGTTGAAGAAAAATTGCACTAAGACGTAGATAGCGAGATGTGCGTGAGGCTTGAGGTGCCAGAAGTCAAAGCCCCAGACGATGAAAAGAATGGTGAGTGCAATGAAACCCATCAGTTGAATTGGCTTACGGCCAACGGTATCGACAAGGGCGACTGAGCACCAGTAACCAGGAATGGCACCAGCGCAGACGAGAATACAAGAACCGGCAGCGAGATTATAAAGGATGTGGTAAGTGCTTGAGCCACCACCATATCCGATAGCACCAAGCACAGTGGTAGTATTCAAGTTAAGACCGTAGAAAGCCACATCGAGCATGAACCATGAACCAGCCGTGCCGAGGAGGATCTTTCCATTCTTCCACTTGCCGTAATGACGGAAGAAATCGCCGAAGCTGGCCTTGGGGACCGTGAGTTGATCGGCCTCTTGGAGCGCTTGAGCGCGGGCAACTTCGTTTGGTACTCCTTCGCTCTTGCCCTTCATGTAAGCCTCAACATCATCATTGGCCTTCTCGACGTCTCGGGCCACATCGAAGGTATATCTGGGTGTTTCAGGGATGGTGAGACGGTAGTAGAGCGCGATGCAAGCGGGAACGGCACCGAACCCTGATCCTCTGGATTAGTTGGCTGAAAATGCGAGAGCAGTGGGTTACATACCAATGAGAATACGCCACGACTTGTCGACTGCGAGGGCACAATCTCCTGTGCAGAGTGCGATGGTCTTCGCGCCCGAAAGGGAGCCCTTGAACCCAACAATGGTAACGAGAGCAACCAAAGCACCAGTTAATTGTCCGAAACCTTGCATGGCAAACACGGCACCCATCATGGCGCCTCTCCATTTTGTAGTAGCGAACTCAGAAGTGATAATGGACGAGAGGGGGTAGTCGCCACCAATTCCTGTAAAATGGGTTAGAGTAATTAAAAGAAGTAGGGTTTCCACAACACATACCAATACCCATAATGACACGCCAGAAGATAAGAAGACCGACAATCTCAGTTGCGGGACCGACACCAACAAGTGCTTGAGCCAGGGTGGCAACAATAATAACAATCAGTTCGAGTCCGTACATTTTTTTGCGGCCCACAATGTCGGCCAAAGCTCCAAAACCAAATTGTCCAATAACGGTACCAGCTGAAGTCGAGACCTTGATTGCAGTGTCCGAGTTCGGGGGAGTAACACCCTTCTTCTTGTTGAAATAGACTATACCAACCATGGTGGACAAGAGAGAGACGGCGAAGATGTCGTAGGAATCGGTGAAGAATCCAACACCAGCCACAACACAAGCTCGAATGTGATACCATCCGAACGGAGCCTTATCGATTTCCGCGAGAGCCAGGCGCCTGCGCTCATTGGGATCGCGAATGTGGGCGAAATCATTGTTGAAGTTGTGGAAAGCAGAGTTTCCACCAGCTGTCTTCGCGAGGACCGGGACGTCCGTCATTGTGAGAGCTCGAGGATTTAGTTTCCTTGGCTTTCTTGAGGAGGATGCGTAAGGATCGTGGTCCAGGTAGTGCCTGATGAAGAACGAGGAGAAGAAGCTCCAAAAGGCAGAGGAGATAAGCTGATTTTATGTATTCGGTGCGACCCAAGATGATTTGGATCCTTGCTGTCCAGAACTTCTTCCGGACTTCTTTCGCATTGCGCACTCTGAAGCTGGGCGAATGATAGGCCCGCTTGCTCGGTCTGGGCTTTCAGGGGGGCGAATCGGTCGAAAGAGTGAGTTCTTGCACTGGCAGGGGGGGCCTGTCTCAGCCCGGAGCTGCAGCTACCCCCGCAGTGCAGCCCGGCAATGGAGAGTTCACAGCCAGAGAACAACACACGTGGGGTCCCCCACGACCGCCAAACCTCGACGTCGAGAAACTGTGGCGCGATGAGGCGCCCAGGATTACGGACCTCGTTTCGTGAGGCTGCAAAAAATACATCGCTCCCAGGGAGCACATGGGATCGACGACAGGCCCTCGATGGTTTGCAGAGCAGCGGCTGCGCCGACCAGACATCTTTTGGACTCCTGCCTTTTACAGTCCTGCGCCCGTTATCTCAAATGTATTTGGATGTGCCATCCCCATTCGAACACGATCCAGAAGGATCCGCCTGCCAAGAAGCCCAGCACCCCATCCACGACTGCAACAGCATACACTATCGAAATAAGATCTCTGATGACCTGAAATCATGTCATGGAAGGTTGACCCGCTGCGACAGTTTTTGCACGTGTGAGGTTGCGAAGCAAAATGAAGATCAGTAGATGGTCTGTTTCCAGCCCAGAGCCTCGGTAACCAATGGACAAGAATTCCTTGGAGTTGCGACATGGCAATCTCACTCTCCCAAAATTGCCTCGTAAGCCTGGTCTAAGAGCGACCCCTCTGTCTAGGAAGACTCCGAGGTGCCTTGGGAGCTGCTGGGAGCTGCTGGGAGCTGGACGACGGACGATTAGCCAACGTTGATAATGGGCTCAAATGCTGTGTCTCAGTTGGTATGCAAGAATTCGAGAACTCTGTGGGGGAGAGGCTTGGGTGCTGCAGCCTGCCCCACCAGCGAGTGATCCGTGAACTGAGATGAGTGAAACATGGACCTGCAATTGTTGCATCTCGCAGCCACAACTATGTTGGTTCGCATGTCTGTCTCGCAAGCATGCAGAAAGTCATTGTCAGCCGTCAGAGCCGTGATTCCAGAGGTCTCCGACCTGACTGGTTCATTGTGGTTCAGCAGATCGCGTTGTTTAGCAGTTCTTGCACTGAGAAATATCTGCCTGCTATCGGTCGCCCCGATAGCGGGGTTCTGCGCCTGAATGGCCCAGGCATGCGCCTCTCCAGAGACCCGTCAACCAGGCCCCTATCGAATGAGACGCGAGAGCCTCGACTCTGCTTCAGCCATGGGATCAGCTCGCGAAAGGATTATCCACTAGAAAGCTAGAACAACGTTCTTGCTGCCTTGTCTCCAGCTTCTAGAAGGATTCAGGAATATCAAATCATGCAAAATATGAATGAAGTCGAAACAGCCTTTCCAAGACTTGTGCCTTGCCATCATATACTCTTGGTACCAAGCCGGAATATGCTTAGATGCAGAACTCGCGCTGGCCAAGACCCCGCTACACCCCGCCCAGGCGCACCGTCCCCACTGGCATTTCCCCGCCGAGAACCTGATCACTGCACCAAGCACTGCACCAAGAAGTCGATCCCTAATCAAGAGGAACTAGGTATATTGATGATCAAGTCAACTAAACCTTAATCCAACTTCTGCTATGAGGCCGTGGATAAATGCACTAAGCTCAAATGTTTTTGCACTTTGGAGCGAGTTTCAATTTGGAAGCTTGCATGGGCAGCTAGATATCGCGGCTGGCGCACGTTAATTTACGAAGGCATCGCGTTGGGCCGCCCGTTATATTGCTCGTGTGCAGTGTGGCTGAGACTCTCGACCAATGCAGTTGCTCCGCTGCGGACCTTAGCACGTGCTTTGCCACTGAACAACATCAAATTACTCAATGCAAAAAGCCGTTTATCAGAGACGTACTTTAGTTCCATCTATAAGCTTTTTGTATTTGCATTAACTGCTGTGCTGTCTGTTGTCCAGTTGAAGTGGCAGGACTCTCGCCAATTACCCCTTTTTAGCCGATGGTCATGTGACGCTCCTTTATATCCTTCGCACCCTTCCTGCCTTTGCAAGGTAAGATCCTATGAAAGACAGCATAAAAGACTACCTCTAAGATACTGTGTCCTCATAAAATAGGATCAAGTTGTTCTGCGTGAGTAGTCCATCTTTACTAAACGAAATAAGACCCTTCTTCACAATGTCAATTTTCGTTGTACACACTTGTCCATGGGTAACAGACGAAAAACTCCAAGCCAAGTTATATAAAGCAATTGGAGAGTTATACGCGAGGACCTTCAAGTGCGATCCCACGATAATCTGCTTCCACTCCCAGCTCACACCCATCAAGAAGATTCATCACTCTAAGGTAGCGGTTAGGTAGCATTTTGTAGCAATCCCTCTCTCCTTATCACTATAAGCCTAAGGAAAATAGGGCAGCTACAGCTATGTTCCGGCTGGCCCAAGCCTCTTCAAAGCAACTAATAAGAGAGCAGACTATGTGATTGTGCAAATAGAATTCCGCGGCGCAGCTAAGAAACTAGAATCATCCTGCCGAAAAATGGTGTTTTTGCAGACTCCATTATGACGTGTGATCGGAAGTGTTTACTTACAGAAGAATAAGTTTGATTTTGAGATTCATAATAAAGAGTTACCGGGATGGGTCACGAGGCTCGAGGAAAGGAATGGTCTTATGTCTGGGAAGAGGAAGCAGGAGGAAGTGGATGGATGAGGAACGATCAACTGCCGGCTTATGATGAAAAATGAGATTAGTGAAGAGGAACATGTGCTGAAGAGCTTAGCTTGATATTTCTATTATCTGAAACAGTAGCTAGAAGAAAGAGACAGGATCTAACACCCGTGTTGTTTGAATCTCGTTTCTCTAATAGCTCCATCAGAGGTAGCTACCACAATCATAGTGAAGACATGAGATTTCTATTCCTCACCATCCAGAACTACCTGAATATTTTTATACAATGACGACCTCTGTCTCCTCTGCATCGCTAAACCAATGGTATCGTGCTACCTTCTCGCCCGACCACTTTTCTTCGTCTTTGATTTCTTGACTGGAACCTACCTCAGGCGATTTAGGATACATGCCAGTCCAGAGTATCCCTACTCTACTATACGACTTACTCTCTAGCCTCGACGTAAGAAGAAGACAACAGTCCTTCAAATAGATCTCAAAGTTTCCGGCACGTTCCCCAATCTCATCATAATCGATGCCAGTTGTGGCTACTAACAACAGAGTCACCTCGGCAAATCGCACTAGACCCCTCCTCGTAGTACTCCTTTCCACAACCTTAACATTCTCAATTCGATCTACATCCGTTATTCTCTTGTCAAAGAAAACATGCCCAAGACGTTTCCCGGATGTGGCGTCGAAACAGGAGGCGTCATCAACAAGAGCAGTCTTCATTTTACCATGGACAGTCAGCGAGGCAGAGCTAAGAACTCCGTACGGGTCGTACCCTTTACTCTGGGCGCGCACTGTTTGAACTTTGAGTCGCTCTTGAAAGATATCTCTTGATGAAACGAAACTCGGCCATTCCACACAGCGATTGCAAGACGCCCAGGACCAAGACGGCGCAACCCACTCAGTGACTTGCTTGTTCTCGCTGTCCAAAATATGTGTAGACTCAGCTCGAACATGTCGAGATTTCATAGCCCTCCAACACAGGCCCCACAAAAAGTCTTTCTTCCACAGTCCAGCTAAATACGTATCCTTAAGAGCATCCGCAAACGCCACCGCCAGCCCCGAAAGCGCCGGCAGTTTATCAATTTGTTTCGTCAGCTGTCTCTCAGAGTAGTCATGCACAACCTCATACCAATACGAGTACACGTCCCGGGCTGTCCTTTGTTTTAGTTGCTCCAGTACTAATTTCTTCGCGAAATAGTTTTCTTGGCGTCCGAATGGGGCAACGACAGGATGATGGAGGCCTTCGAAGCATGTATGGCGGCAGCACTCCCAATACATCCTCTGCTTATCGAAATGTAACAGCCGTCTAGACAGGATTTTTTCCTGAAGAATCCAGCCTCGCTTATCTACGCTGCCGAGAGGTACAGGGACTCTCATTTTTAGCCAGTCAACGGGCTGGCTAGTGATAGTCAGACCATCATTGATCTCGCAGGATTTGTACACTGGAATGCTCAAGTCCTGAAGAAATCCACCGGGACTGGAACTCGTGTTTTCCCGCACGGAAATAGTGATTTCAGCATTCTTGTAGATATTTGCCATGTTGGCACACTCGATTTCCCAATCTTCTGCGGAGTCTTGTAAAATGCACAGGGAGTCAATCCAGAGATATTGAAGCCCGAGCATACGAGTAACGATCACTGCGTCTTGGAAGTTGCCAGGTAGCTGGGAGCAAGGAGGGAGCTTTTGGTTTTTGACTGTTGTCGTCCAGATTGGGGAGGTTCCCCAGCAGTGGGATAAAGCTACGTACTTTGCTTCTAAGCCTTTGCTCTCATATAGTTTCATGTCCGATGCGGATGACCCAATATCGATTACGCGGGTAGGAAGGCGGGGAGTAGCATTCTTCGGGCCGCAAGAGTGTTTATCCGCGCAATTTTGAAGCCATGTCTTCGCAAGATTAAAGTCGGGCGTTGAAATCCGCTCGCGGAGTTCAAGCAACCCCTGGACCACAGCCTCGTCTCCTACTTATTCCATATCAGCTGAAATTCTCTCGATGCTCCACAATTTTGATTTTTCAATACCTGCTCTGGCGTAGATTCCAAGCTTGACCATTCTGGTTGAAAACTGATCACGAAACTTCGGGGCTCCTCCCTCAACCTCAAAACAGAGACAAGCTATAGCCTTCCAAAATAAACCAGCATCATTTTCCGATCCATCGAAAATGTCGTTCCATACTTTGCAAACGCTTAATGTGAGGCTCGGGCTGAATGACCCAGGGCTATTCAGTACAACTAACTTGTAGTTCTCTGTCTGTTGCTCGTGATTGATTTCTTCGTCTGAAAATAAGAAATCTTCGACATCTCCCCATAACCAATTTGGAGAATTATTGAGCCAAGTCTCCCAGAGTAGAGAACAGAGGTCGCATCCTTGCGCTATTGCACGATGCATACCGTCCATGGTGGTATGGTATTTGAAGAGATCTGACCCATAGTATATGGCGGCAGAGGCTTCATCTTTGCGTAGAGGATCCTTGAGACTGGCGATCACAGCTGCAGCCATGGAACGGAAGTCAAAGACTTGACAATAAGCACAAAGCATGTTTGTTGGATTTTCGTGATTGAAATCTGTGAGAATTAAAGGTAAAGCGAGAATTGATGAATTATGCGAACTGCGCGAAGTCGCTCTATATAGCTTCTTACGTTTCAGTGCGGTTACTGGACCACTTAGAGCTTGACCTATTTTTAGACAACCTGAACGGAGACGAAGGTGTAACAGACTTTAACGATTTTGCAAAGCCCTTTAAACTTTTTCAATGAATCGGCAGCTCACAGATGTACTTACGGTACAATGTCCAAGAACTCGAAGTTGCCCCTAAGATTATATAATGTCATGTGATCGGAGCTCTCAAACATGCTTTTGTATCCAATCATTGATCAACGGCACAATTTCCATATTATTCAACTCCATGAAGCTGAAATGAGCATTTCCTATCTTCTAGTTAGCATGTTTTCGTCACTACCAAATCACTCCCTCACCATGTATGCCCACGGCAGGCAAGCTCAGCCAGTCGACCTGCACTCCAGCCTGCTTCAAATACTCGACCGTGCAATAATCATAAACAGCATGGTAGCTCGCCTCACTCGTCATCACTAGTACTGGCACACCGATCAAATTAATAAGCTTCTTCGCTGGTTCTTGTTGTCGGATGCAAGAACTCAATCCCGCCCCTCCACTCGCCACCACTTCGGTAACCAAATCCGTTGTCGGGTCGCTGACAGGTGGATCATAAGTAATTGGAAGCGTAGTAACTCCGTATGGTCTGGCCTTCCCACTCGCCACGATCTCACCCACGAACGGCGGTCCCTCAGGCTCAATTGCAATGATCGCTTTTACGAGATCAGGCACAGCATCTGTGATGCCCCATCCATACGGACCGCCGTGCGAATGCGTGATTAAGATTGCGGGACCAATAACTTTGAGTAGCGAAATACCGGCGTGGACGTTGTTCGTCGATATAATAGTCAGGTTACTCTGTTGCTGGAGTTGCGAGGCGAAGAATGCGTCGAATGTTGGATCTGATGGGACGCCATTTCCTGGCCACTTTGACTCTGTTAAGATAAGAAGCAGAAAAGAACAGGGGACGAACTTGAGTATGCAGAGAAGCTTGTGGCCAGAGCTTTGCTACTTGTACGGTGGTGAAATAGTCTTGGATGAAGGAGACGTTATAGTTTGTGAGTGTGCCATCGCCAGGCAGCCAGGGAGATCGACCTCGTTGTGGCTGGTCTGTCAAGTAGAGAGTATAACCTTGATTAAGGAAATAGGAGGCCCAGCCTTCACGGCCATCGGGTGTGTTAAGCCAATTCTACAGCTCAAGTTAGCAAATCCTTGGGGCTGGAGCTGGGGCTGCGAATACAGTTCCAGATTGTGCGGCTCCTGTGATAAAGAACAGAGGATATTTCTGCGTCTGGGCTACTGGAACCAGCTTTTCGACATACATCTGATCTACCATCACTTCGCCATTGGTCTATCATATTCCGATCAGCGGCTGCCAAATACAACTTCTGAATGTGACAAGGCTCACGGTATTCTCATAATGACCACCAACATAAAAATAGGACCTGCTGGCAAATGTTTCAACAGCATGACATAATGGAGGTGGTAACCATAGAAGCACCAATGGCAAGATAACCCGAAATTTGGACAATAAGGAGCTCATTGGGCGAAAATAGGTTTGGGGATATAATAGTGGAAGAGAAGTGTGTATTTTTCATAGTGAAAGAAGCTTATATCCTGGGATCGGTACCTTTATATATTACCCAGGCGAGCTGACATGCTTCGAGACCTTTGTCATCGCGTAAGCCTTACAGAAAGGATTGGCAGACTTGTGTCACCACGTTTGCAAGCTTGCTGTATGCAGGAACTTAGTGGTAGATGTGGGGATGACTTTTGACTGGACACCGGAATTGGGTCACATTGCCTCCGTGCTGCCCCGCCACGAGAGGAGGCAATGATCAACATTAATTGCCGATGTACGGGGCGTCAGGGTTGCTTAAGAAGCAACAAGACCGAAAGCGAGATTTTGGCAACCACATCATGCAGTGAGATCCAGGGGAGAGATCAGGTGTCGCAAGAAGAATGGTCTCGCTTCAGCGTACCTGCCGACATCGCCTAGGACAGTTCGAAAACCTTCGCGGCGAACGGCGTTTTACCTCAAGAGGTAGTGAAAGACATGCAAATTTTAAACCCTACTTTAAAGCGATTCGCGATATAGGAAAACATTTCATTTGTAAGAATTTTGTGTGGAAAATCGTGAACAACAAAAATATCCTATGGAATGTGGCTCCAAAGAGGCCGTCATGATCGAAGTTCCTTTCCCAAAGAGAGACATTCATGCACAATCCAAATCCAAGGCAACATCCTTGGTTGCGTTCTTCGTTGCGATCAATTGCATCACCCTTTGCAAAGCTGCAATGTCGTCCTCAACACGACTCCTACGGACGTCCAATGTACTCTTTTCCCTCTCTAGCTCATTTAGCTTCGATTCCAGACCACCCATGTCTCCAATTGCTGCTCGTTCTTCCTCCTCACCCCTAAAGTATATCGGAGTCTCGACGATCTCGTTCTCGGGTGACTCAGAAGTTCTCTTTTGATCAATGCTGTTTCCCATGATTGCCGAGGAAGTGTGATGAGTGGTCATATGTGCATCCCTGTTCCTCTTTCTTGGAAAGCCTTTGCTGGCCCTGGGACACGACTCGACTGGACAGAGATACCTTTTGGCATCATGTTTGGCGTGCTTTTCGGTTTCATGGCGGCGGAGGCTGGCTTTATCGCCGAAGGCAATGACATTGCATCCCAGTTCTTGGCAAATATATGGCTTGGTATGCCTCTCCCAGTGCTTCCTAGACTATTGTGTAAACATCTTACGTACTTTCAGAAGGAATTACTCACCTCAGGTCCGATCTTCTTGTAAAAGTCTTGGCAGAACACCCTGTCCAGTTGCAGGTAAAGGGTGGGGTATTCAGGTTGAAAGATCCCTCTGAATTTGTCCCATGAGGAGAAATCTTTCGCGGGTTCTGCAGCTCGTCTGCCTCCTTCAATGTAGATGACATTGACATAGTAGACTGAAAATCGTCGACTTCCTGATTCACGATATCTTTGAATCTTAGCCTTACACCAACCTTTACTAAGAATTGCTATGCTTACCCGGGAATTGATGATCACGCGGGAGCAATGAGCCACTGTATCCAAGTAGCTGTGGCGGATCTGGAATCCATCAGACTTGAACCCTAACAATCAATTTCTACACTGGAAGCACAACTTGATGTGAAGAATACGCGACGCCTACCATAAAACAACTCAAGATCCCACCCTCGATCGCTACACGAAGAAGTTAACCTCCATCCTCACTTATATTAAATTGAATTAAAAAAAAAATGACCAAAATGCTGTTATGAGTGGGTTGAGCGAAATGTCCTGCATCAAGTCAATTCCTGTGTGTCTACTTTATGGAAAGAAGGTGCAATTTACTGAACAAGGTGTACTCTTTTCTTTATCTCAAACCAGATGTCCGGGTTTGGTAGCAGTTTACAAGATCAGTCAGAGATAGGATAACGGAAACTGCTGGTTTCGACTGTGGATGTTGATATTTCTTAAATGTGCTGTTGGTGCAGCAGCAGCTCGGGCATAGATTCACGGTACGGCGAAGAGTGAAGATCCCGATCCCGCCGGTCCCATGTTTGGGCGAAATCTAGCATCACTGTCAGCTAAATTCATCACACCCTATACTTATGGATCTATGTTTTTTTTTTTTTGGAGAACGATACTCCTCCATTGTAGCCTAGGGGTGGAGAACGATACTCTATTGTAGCGTGAACGTAAGAAAACTTTATCCTTACATTTGACTTCCGCCTAACAAATTAGTCAGAAAATAACATACAAGAACTGGAAATGAGGCAATTTATGAACTCAGATAACCATAAACTCCGAATGCTAGCAAGAACTCACGGATGCCCAATCCCTCCTCTACATGCCCATATTCGGCGTCCATGAGATCGCCAAGCATATAGTCACCACCCTGGGAACTTCCACTCATGTTCATGATTCTCGGAGATGTTGATCAAATGCCAAAATGTCTTGCGTGCCGTGTGCATGAAGAGGAGACCTGCTCACATAAGTCGGGCAACCAGGGGTAAGGAAATGCAACTAACCTTAGAAAAAGACGTTATCGCTCTGACATGTACGCTCAAGAAAGGATTCGAGAAAGGATAAGAAAGATGCACAAGAAGAATAGCGCGGGACGTATTGATATACTGCGAGGCTGCAAGGGTTGCAGCTACGCCCGAAAAATGCCCAAATCTGCCCGTTTCCGCCCGAAACTTTTTGGGCTGACAGATTGGGAAGCGAACCTACCACAACTGCGAGTGCACAACATCTGCAGCCACGGTCTGCAAGTTGGCCGACAAAGGCGGATTTTGGGCTCAAGAATAAATGATCTAGGAGATTTCCCCAGCTTTCGAGCGATGAAGAGGCTCTTTTATCGGTGGTGAATTGAATCCGAAGGTTGAAAGCCCACTGGAACTTGGACTTCCAAACTGTCGCCTCCAAAATGTTTCCTGGTTGCTGTCTATTGGCTCTCGTCGGTGATACACGAATGAAAAAAGGATGTATGATTGACGGGTGCATTCAATTTGCATGCAGCATACGCAAAGGAAGAGCGACGGTGCTCGACGTATTACTCTCCCAGGCCGAACTCTTGAGAAAAAGTAGAAAATAATCGCGTGCTCTGATCCAATGAAGCACAAGTTTAGAGGAAAGCATACAAGCTAGCAGAATAAATGGGATGCATTTGCCGCTTGGCGTGGCGTAAGGCTAGGAACGGCTCTAGGCAATGTGTACGAAAATGAACAAGACTTAGGCCGCTCTGATGACTTTGAGTGGTGCTTTAAACTCACGGGCAGTACACGATTAAGCTGGACGAGGCGAGGTCTAGAGCAGGGTATCAAAATGTTGAGATTTTCTGTACACCATTACCGTGAGCATTGCATCATATCATCATAACATGCAGTTTTCCACCATGCCGTATTTACGTTGTTCATGTCGACGGAGTTGCAGAACCTTCTGCTTTTGTCTCCTCCGCAGCCGGTGTCTCTACCATAGCCATGCCAGGCTTCACAAGATGCTTCCTATCTTCACCTAACACCACTAACCAAACAATTAGCCCGATTCTTCCATTTCTAGCAATTGGAGGGCAGCTTACATCTCTCATACAACACCCAACTTGTAACAATAGCAATTGGCATAGCCACAATAGCCATTGTAACTTTATTCGCAACGGACTTGTAGTTCTTGGGTAACGGGTTACCCTGGCTCGCATTCGGTCTTGCTCCTGCTCTTGTAGATATATTCGAGACGATTTCCGAGTTTAACGCGGCGATTGGAACGTGTGGTTTCGGGATTTGTTTCGCGGAAGGTGGTGGTGGTATAGGCTTTATGGAAGCAGGTGCGGGTTTGATTGGAGTTGAAGCTTGCTTCGCAGAGGATTTGGTAGGAATCGCAGATGGTGAGGGCGGAGGAGTAGCTTTTGTTTGCGCTGCGGATATTGGTGGAGATTTGGAAGCCGTCGAGGTCGAGGTTTGTTTCGAGAGTTTTGTAGGTTCTGCTACTGGCGGCGCTGTCTTCGGGTACTGTTCTCGCAGACCCTTCAAAATCTTTGACGACTCCGGAGATACTGATGTTTTGACGATCGGTTTTGTGGGAGCTAGGGGCGGTTTTGGTGGTGCTGCCGTTGAGACTCCTGAAGGTTTAGACGCAACTTTCGGAGCAGTTGCAGAGCTTGCAATGGGTTTGGATATCGGTTTGTCCGCCGCAGGAGGCTTCGCAGATGTTGATGCCTTGGCTGTGGCTGTCTTTGGCCCCGCTTTCGTGGACTTTGCTCTTGTGGTCGTTTTCTTCGTAGCTTCCGGGACTTCCACCTCAACAGGGTCCGAGATAACCTTCTTGGGTCTTCCTCTCTTCTTCGCCACCTCCGAAGACATGCTGGCCGTCGAATTGAGTTGGGAGGAGTTGTCGTGGAGAGTAAACTCCCAAAGAGGGAATTGTGAGGATGGGCGTGAAGTGTTTCTCGAAGATCGGAATTGGCGCGTCGGCAATTTCACGCGTTTTCGCCGAGGCGACTTCTCTCTGCCTTTTCAATACTTCGACTGACCAAACTTCGACTGAATCATGAGAAGCTTCAAATGGACATATTTTGTGTTAATAGCAAGCTTGTTTGTTTATTGAGAAAGTTCTCGACATCCAACCTTGCAATTGTGGGGAAATCTTTGCATGAATTCACGAGATTGACGCGAATCCCTGAAGCGATGATTTGGAGTGACTCTTCATCCAGACACCAGGATGATCCTTAGTCAATTCTATTAGACTGTTGTCATCTAGTGTCATTCTTTGCTCTAGTCCTCAGGAAACAAGGTCTCTGACTAGAATATATCATGGGCAAGTGCCTCACCACTTCTCGAGCAGGCAAGGGTCCGCATCCTTCGGCCTCAACGGCAGCTAATGAGCCAGATGCTTCATACGCAGCCAAAGGCAATGGAGATCGCACCATCGTCATTTCTTTGAACACTGTTCGCCCTTTTCCGCACCCGCCTCTTCCGGACTCTACAGGTACCATAGGATTCTTCCACGTCACGTGATCTGTTCCTCTTGACAAGAGGTCATGGTCTTCTAGACTCAGCATGCGGTCCCATCAATCGACCAATACCTCTCTAGGCAAGAATCCCTTTTTGAGGCTCGGTCCGCAGGTCGAGACATCTTTAGCTTCGTTTCAGATTTTGCTCGTCCATTGAGGTTGAAGACAATCTCGTATTCAGCTGTACCCCGCCGCATCCTATATTTAGCGGGCTGGAATAATACGAGCTGAGGGCTGATAAACTCGTCACCCAGCCCCATCGTTGCCGATGATAAGAACATCGTCGCACAAAAATTCCTTTGCCGATCAATGCTATCTCTGAAACGCCAATATGAGTTTAGAAAGCGAAATTTATGTTACAAGTCGGAGTAGAACTCCCTCGTTGATTGATGTGAAATCTCACAACGAGAGAGTCTTTGCACAACTGCCTGATCTTATTCAAGAAGCTGCGGTCTCCACCGAATGTAAGCATTTCTACTCAAGAAAGAGTGCTTCTGCTAAGATGTGATAGTTTCGAGTCCCAAGTTGCGCATAAGTCGGGTTCAAAATGCAAGAACTATCGAGACGGATTTCATGACTCAACCCATGTTCTTTGTCACAACAAGGACCGACTCGGGTATCGATTTACCGGACCTTAACCTGACAGATGAAAAGCTGTTAGGCAAATACGGCTCAGACCTTACCGCGAACTTCGCAGACATCCGAGCATATGGCCCGAAAGCCTTCTTTCAAAAGCAAAACCTCTCGAATGGATCGTTTTACTCGCTATGCGCCTGCGCTACAGGATATATTTGGGTCAATGTATCACTGACACACGCCACTACCCGCGCTGGGTTATTCTCCGATATCGAAATCCAGATTGGGACTTTCGCTCTGAAAGCCAGAGCCATCACCACCGCTGAAATTCCATGTCGGTACAAGTATTCTGGTCCAGGAGACCTTCTGGACGGACAGCTCGCACTTATGTGTTCAACGGTTCTTGCAAAATACCTCCGCCTACGAATGATGGGCCAGCAATACGAGGAAGCAGCAGAGACAGCCATCAAGCAGAGTCGCAGCGAGTTATCTGCATTCCGAATCGTGGATCCGGGACTATTCAGCAACCTCGACGGGCTACTTCACCAAGTATGCACAAATGCACCAATGCCACCGACTTCTGATGTATCTCTCATATCAAGATCAATGATCACGCGGAGGTGGAAACTGTGGGGAGAGACATCAATACTAAGGAGACGATATTTCTTTCCCAAACGAATCATTCGATGCTTCCGGAGTTCCCGACATGACTCGATTGATCTACTTAGCGACTGCTTCCGGGTTCTACGGCCCGAGAAGTCCAAAATGCCGATTCTTAGGACATAGTCCTCCCCCTTCTCTCCTTTCGTACACTTCATCATCTCGGGATCAACACACTCCTTCAAGACTGGGGCACCATTAGACGGTCAACATCGGGTCCTATCTTACGATTAACACAATCCATTCAAGCACTCAATGATTCACAACTTACCCCAACCCCCATTATACGCCTCAAACTTCACCACATTTGCACTGCCTGCCTTCAACGGCACCGTCAACGTGCTCGCACCAGGCGTCGTCCCACTCGTCGGTAAGAACGCAACGACACTCCCAACCCCATTAACAATCACGTTCGAAAACCTCTGGCTCTTGTCCCCATTCACGTAATGGATTCGAATCGTCGTATTCGTGCTCACACCACTCGACACATTCGGGAACGTCAGCGTCCCATCTGGCTTACCGCCAACATACCCGACATCCTTTGCACCTGAGCAGTTCGTGCAGTCTGCTACTTTGGCGCCGTTGGAGATGGTATTGGCGGCGTCCTCAGCTTCGAAGGAAGTCTCGGTTGGGGCTGATTTCCAGGTTCCGGCAGAGACGTCGAGGATCCAGTTTACTTCGTTGTGTAAAGTGGCTGTGGTACCCGAGATTGTCAGGGGTAGCCAGACGTAGGTTGTTGTCATTAGGTTGTCGGAGTGCCATCTGTCACCCATGTACCTGCTCAAGTTAGGATGATCTTCTTATCCCCCATTTACAAATATGAAATGAAAACATACATGACTACACCATTTATGTTCACCACATGCGCTGTTTGTGAGGTAAACGTGTTGCTTCCTTTTGTTGCGAAGAGCGACCATGAGGACCAAGGACCGCTAAGACTAGTGGCTGTGCAGTAGAGGTTGTCGTTTGGCGCTTTCTTCATTTAGCTTCTTCTCGTATACCTTTTTCCGATCCATTGAAGATAGATGCTGAAGAGGAAAGACTCACACCATCCACTCTCGTGACTAGCAAACATGAAATATGTATTCCCGCTTTTGTACAATGCCGGCGCCTCATAATCTTCCTTGTATAAATACGTTGCTTTCTCTACGGTCAGGTAGTCGTCGGACAGTTTGTCGATTCGTAGACCATTTTTGCGCTGTCTTATTAGCTTCTATTTCTGCATGTAGAGCTGAATGGACTTGCATCCTCAGTCAACAAATATCCCGTCCCATCAGTATCTATCATCCGTCAGCTTCTATTACCCCGATCTCTTGGTGATCAAATGCTAAAACAAACCTTTAAAAACATTCATATCCCTACTCTGGAACCCTAGCGGTTGTTTCGATCCTCTATTCTCATCAGCCATTTCTCCTTTCCTTCTCTCCCGGTTCTTTCACTCACATATAAGTATAATCCCCACAAATCGTATCAGACGTCGCAACCCCCGCCTTCGCCTCCCCATAACTGCTCGAGTCAACATGCATCCACAGCACCCATTTCTTCGTGCCATCATTATACAGAACATGCGGCCGTTCAATAACCCTGTTCGGCCCCAAATCCCCACTCCCCTGCAACTTCAAAACCTGATTCACAAACGTCCACGTCACAAGATCGGGTGAACTGTAACAATTGACGGACTGAAAAGCAGAGCCATCCTGCTTATTCTCGCCGATCAGGTAGTACAGGTTTGTAGCTGGATCCAGCACGATGCCACCACCGTGCGCTTGCATGTGCTGATTTGTGCCGAGGGCTGTGATTGTTGCACCTGGGACCTAGAGATTGCTGTCAGAACCTTATTCCTCGGGTTTCTTTGATAGCGATGGTGGTGATTGCGGTGTCAGAACTTAATTCTAGGCTGAATGGTTTTGGGGGCGAGACAGGGAGAAAAGGGGAAGGGGGTGGTACAATTTGCACGGATGCCAATGCTTGCGAGGCAAGCAGCCCTAGGGCGAGTAAACATCGCGAAACCATCGTGAGAAGGTGGCAATGATGTTTCTACACAAGTCGAAAAGTTTGAGGTCGGGTAGGAAAGGGCAAACTCGTCATGTGGTCGCGCTTCATATAAAGTGGCTGTTGATAGGGGTAGCTCTACCGCCGTCCCGACGATGCCCTGTCGGCTAAAACCATCGAAATATAAATGAATGTTAAATAGTCTTGGACCGAGGTATGGGAGATATACCCCGATGATGGAAGCTTTCTTCATTCGGACTAGGGATATCCCAAGTCACTAGTTTGTGGTTGTTGATCGTATCAAGAATAGAGCCACTTAACGCAATTTTAGTGTAGTGTTAGCGACTGACCCTCTCTGAATCTCGGACTTTATTATCATAGGATTTGCTTAAATTGTTGCTATAACCTGTGAACCAAGCTGTAAAGATATACTTTCCTCTTGAACTACGACAACAATGCTCTTCATACAAGTGACGCATCTTTGTCGAGTGCAAATTCAACTAGTTTGCCTGGATTCGCCTCGAGAATTTTCGTATACATCTCCAAATCCTTTATTCTCTTCTCAAGAATCTCATACTCATATAACCACCGCTTAAACCAATGCCTATCCAACACGTCACCTAAAACTGCTGCAGGATCGTTCAAGTTGTTAAACCATCGCTGCAAGATCCTATAATAGTGTCGCCTTTGCTCAACGTCCATCTTTGCGACTTCTTCAGCAGCAGGAATTCTTCTCAGCAATTGCGAAGAAACGCTATCATTTTTCACTATCTGCGCCCATGAGTAGTTTTTCTCGGTTGCATTCTCGATTGCGTCGACGGCATACCAGCCGACCGGAAGGAGCTGATTGAACATGGAAATCTCGAAGTTAACGAGTCTCTTCCAGAACGCGAGTAGCTGCCTTCCCAGCTCTTCCTTCCCAAGAAACGTTGCAAAGCACCGGTTGCATCGCCACTCCTCGAAATGCGGCCCATCCCAACCAGCCTGCCGCCATGCATCAGGATCAGCTGGTGTTGCTTTAACGCCGTATCCGCTGCCTTTTCGAAATTCTGCCCTTTCCTGCCACATGGCACATCCAGGACAACGAATGGACCATAGTGTCCACCAGTCACAATTGTCCTCGCGATAGATTTTCCACCTCCACGGGTAGTCTGCATCATCAGCGATGGGGAACAGGTCCCGAAAATACCGCTCGGTAGAGTCGTGACATCTTCGCTGCCGACCTTTGACCACGGGAACCTCGGCCGTGCCTACATTTGAGTTTCTGTGTTTGCCTCTCCAGCTTTGGCTCCGAATGCCTGCATTTCTAGACCAGAAACCGGTGATGAATTTACATTCGTTGCAGAGACGTCGATTGCGAGTAGTGCCAACTTTGTACAACTCTATCAGCTTCGATTCTGGAATGCCGGAACAGGAATTTTGCCAGATCCAATTATTCAGCGTATCATTCCGAAGGTCGGCTTGTCTCTTTAGGCCCTGTGCTTTTGCATCACCGCTCATCCAGTCACAGAGCTGTTGACTGGCTCTGGATTTAGGGGGTGGTTTCCGGAACCGGAGGCGGAGGAGGGCATGATTGTCGAAGCGGGTGTGAGGGATGATTTTGAGGCAGTGGGTACAGGCGTATGAGACTGTCTCTGAGGGAATGATGATTTTGGCATGCTCATTGATGGTCACTTCACCGCCAAATTCTGGGAGGCACTCTAGTTCTAGGAGGCGGTTCGCAAAGTGTTTCCTTTGAGGATCTATGAGTTGCCGGAAATATCGATTGGTTTGGGAGAGTGAGATAAGAGAAGTCGAGGTAAGGAAAGGCAAAGTTAGGACTTGTATGTCGATAGGTAATGAGATCATTGCGTGTAGTCGATGTTCAATTAAGGGCGAACTTGAGGATTTGGAGAAAGAGTTATGTTTCTCGTGTACAAGTGATGTCCGATCTGAGTCATCTCGCCGCGGTGGCGCAGTCGTCAAGAACGAAATCACTCACGTGATAATAATCGAGCCTACACATTGGAGAATGTCCACATTCCGTGGTATAACATAAACACCAACACTCGCCCAACTTCTCAAAATCAAACTTTTAATTCAAAAGTCATCTAGAGCCTTGGGCCCTGAATTATCATCTCGTAAGTACACCAAAAGCGCCTCGCTAGCACCCACAACAAACGTCCCCTTCCCATCCAAAACATCAACTTTCTCCCACACTTCTTCACCAGCAATCACACACGTCCCATTCGCAAACGTCTGACCCCCAAAACTTGGATTCCCACCCTGATCAACCCTCGAGTTCGCACTCGGAGCCGTCAACCTCTTCGCCCTAACACCTTCCCCTCTCAACCCGTCCAGCACGAAAGTCTGACTCGCTCTGACTCCACCCCCACTATAAAACACCGAATTAAGCAGCAGCACCCTCATCGGGTTTCCATCTCCATCAAACACCGCATATCCTCCAACACTCGAGTTTCCTATATCAAGAGATATGACTGAGGAGGCACCAGCCAGCGCAGCGGTCGCAGCATACGCCCCGTAATACGGCGCACCCATCGTCTCTCTCCCCCAGAAGCAGTAGAAGCATTTCCCAACCGTCCCATGATGATAAAATACCCTCTTTATCCCCAAAACCGTGGCATGGAGTAGGTAATCCATCGTCCAAAGACTAGCTCCAAAGAGCGGACTCACAGTCGCTGCTCCGCCGCCAGACACAGAATTCGTCTCGCCGAGAACGTATTCCTTCCCCGCCTTCGCTGCAGCTGCAACTTCTGCTTTGAACACAGCGAGATTGGAAACGATATGTGAATGCGACATCAAAGTCGTGAGTGTGCCACCGGGATAGTTGTGATGCGCGTAGTCATGCACGTACGATCTCGCGGTTGTGTTCTCTGTCGCGATGAGTTCTGCTGCTCCCCATTTTGGTGGCGAGTCGTTCGAGTTTCCGGCTTGGATTATGAGCTCTTGGTGTAAGGCGGAACCGACCCGGATATCCCAGTCGTCTTGAGAGGCGGCGTCAGTGGCTGGTGTCCAGGTTCCAGCGTTCAGGGCGATGGGCTGTTTGTCGCTGGTGTAGTCTGCCTTTGTTAGAAAGATTCGGGGTATATGAGAGGGCAAGAGATACATTCGGGTTCATTTCCGAGTTCGATCGCGAGAAGGTTGTTGATTTTGTCGTTCGCGGCTTTTGCTGCGGCAATTGTGTTGGCGATGTTGTCGTGTCCACGATTGAGACCTTTAACATGTTAGCTAAGATCCAGTTCCTTTTAGAGTCCAACTCTCACCCATTACAACAGTCCCGGAGTATGTAGCAGCAAGATCCATAAACCTCGGTCCGAACGTCAACGAAGTCGGCGCATCAAGCGGAGATGCCACCGAATACGTGACATATGCCGACGACGAAGCATCATATGTGGCTCGATCTCTGTTCTCCTTCAACCCATGCCCGTGTGCCCATCATATGCGCAACTCACTGTGTAGTCCCGCCAATTCGAATGGGAGGCCATGTTCCCGTCAATTCTTTGAAGTTCTTCAGACATTGGTTCGTACCCGTGACATTCAAGAAATATGAAGGGAAGTCGAAGAACTCGAATCTGTTAAACCTTTAGCACCTTCTCTCTCAATCTCTCGATTTGCGGTGAACTCACGAAATTCCCAATGGCGCAGGATCGAGAGCAGTTGCTTTCGATGGAGCATATGAGGGGACTGTGTAAGTCACAGTGCCACTTTGAACCAGAATTGGCAAGAACAGCAACACAAACTGCTTCCTCAAAGAAGACATCATGAAGCTCAGTTCAAAGAAACAGAAAGCTCACGTTCTCGATCGCAGAAACATATGAAACGCGGTACCTTACATATATTAATTTCGACATTGTGCCTATCGAACTTAGATTGACACATGTCCGCACCTTGAACCGAGAGGTTCGGCCATATATTGCCCGGAATGGGGTCTTGGCACCTTAAATGTCCACTTGCGACAGCATCTACGCCAACTTCGAGCTCGAAAGCACACTGATGCCCCTCATCTTCCCCAACCAAACATGCAGCAAATGCGGGGAGCCCTGCAGATCTTATCGGGGATATCGGGGAGACCATTAGATCTCGGGGAATCCCTGAATAAGATCGCCATAGCCGGTATTTGATCCAGTGCCGGCGGGAGAAATCCCTCGAATCGGAGCAGTGCTTGGAATTCTCTATGCGACCCAATTGCAAGCAGTCTCCACGACGATGAGGAGACGCGATGGAATCATGTTAAGCTCCCTTCTCTCTCATTATGAACGTTTGAGTGTTGATCAGTACAGTAAGGCTTCGTGGCTGGCTGCACGAGGGATTGATGAGGTGAGATTTTGGTGGAAGTCTCAGACGTACGGCAAGCCGTTAGGCCCACTAGTCTCAACGCAAGTCGCAGTTTCGACTCTCGGTTTACGGTTTGCGTTTACTACGCCGCACCCCACTAAAAACTATTACTTACTAAAATACTCCCTCCCTCCCCTCTCCTCTCCCTTCTCTTTTACTCCTATCCTCCCCTCTTCTTTATAATAATAATAATAATATATAGAACTAAGATATTTTATAATAAGAGTTAATATATAACGACCGGTCTTCCGGTCACGTGCTTAGTTCAGGGGCCCACCCCCTGAATAAAGGGTCTTAGCTTGCGGCGCAGCCTGCGCAGGCTTATTACCTTTCTTCTAACTAATTCTCCTTCTTCTTCTTCTCTATCTTCTTAGTTTCCTTTATAGCTAGCCTATAGAATCGAGCTTATTAGCCTATATACGCACTCTTATATACCTCTACTATAACTTAGATCATCCGTGCTATTATATAATATATAAAGAGAAGAGTAAAATAATAAAAAAGAAAGGGGGCTAGGTAAAGGAAGGAAATAAAAAGAGAAATAAAAGAGAAAGAAAGAGAGAGGAATAAAAAGAGAAATAAAAAAATTAATTTAAAAGAAAAGAGCTTAAAAGAAAAAAGGAAAGAGAAAATAAATAAGAGAAATAAGGGAATATTTTAATAAGTAATAATTTTTAATAAAGTATAATAAATGAGGAATAAAACGCATATAAGATAAGATATATATAGTTTTTAATATATATAAGCTTAAAATTAAAAGAAAGGAATTAACTTATATATAATAAATAAAAAGAAAACTTATAATTATAAGGATTAATTACTAGAAATATAAGCTTTTAAGTATTAAATTATAAATAAAAGAGTTTATAAATTTAGTGCCTTAAATTTTTTTAATAAAATATAATATAATAAAAGGCTTAAATTATAAATTATAAATTAAGAGTTAAAATTATAACTTATATTAAGATTAATAAACTTAATAACTTATTATATAAATAATATTTCTTTATATTTACTTTTAATAAAATTAATAATTATTATTACTTTATTTATATATTACTTAAAGTTAACTTAATTCTCTATTTAAGTTATTTAATTATATATTTACTTTTATTTTTAATATAATATATATTATAATAAATTAAGAATTTACTTTTAAATAATAAAATTTTATTATATATAATAAATAAATAAATAAAAAATTTAATAAAAACTAAGTTTAAAAATTATTTTTTATTATTTTAAAATAAAACTTAATTATAAAAATTATTTAAATATTTTTAAATAAAAGTTATTATTAATATAAATTTAATAATTATAATAAAAAATAAAATAAGAGTAAATAATATTTAAATAAAATAATAATATTAATTAATTTAATTAAAAATAAAAATAAAAATATTTAATTAATATTATTAAATAAATAAAAGAGTAATAATAATAAAAAATTTAATTAAAAATAAAAATAAAAATATTTAATTAATATTATTAAATAAATAAAAGAGTAATAATAATAAAAAATTTAAAAAAAAGAGAAATAATATAAATATAATCTCTTTAAAAAGATTTAAAGTAACTTTATATTAAATAATAAATTTATTTTAAGATTAAAAAGCTTTATTTTTAAAGTAATTAAGTAACTTATTTAAATTCTTTAAAATAAACTTAATTTCTTTAAATATAATATAATAAAGAAATTAATAATATTTATTAATTAATTATATAAATTTACTTAAATTATATATAATAAAAAATTCTTTTTATTCTTTTTATTTTTTAATTATTATTTAAAGTATTAAGTTTTTATATTTTTTATATTTATATATTTATATTCTTTTATAATAATTTAATTTTTATTTAATAAGAAAATAAATTAAAATTTAAAATATAAATACTTTTTTATAAATTATTATATTTAATTATTTTCTCTTTTTATAACTTTAATTATTATTTTATTTATAAATTCTTTATTTTAAGTTTTATTTTTTTATTTAATTATAAAATTATTCTTATTAAAGTTTATATATTAATAATTACTTCTTAAGTTATTATTAAATATTATTTATAAGAGAGTTTATTAAAGTTATTAAAATAATTAATAATTAATTTTTATAATAAAATATATTAATAAATAAAAGAAGAAGTAAAATAAAATAAAATAATAATAAAATTAATAAATTTCATTTATTAGTTATAATATAATTAATAAATTAAGTTTATAATTTTTAGGCGTTTAAGTAATTTCAGTGGTTAGCTAATAAACCCTTTTACTAAAACGCTGCTATTATTAGTTAAAAATATTTACAACTCTGTATTTCTCGGTAAAGCCGACAGCGTGTGAGAAGGCGGAATACTAAATTTATATTACAAGGGCTAATGCCGAGCACTTCATCCGTTTCCTGTCTCATTAGACGGTCAGATGCCACCCCAAAGTCTGAGCAACTAAGCTGATTAGTTACTGTAGCCTCGACTATATAATGAGACAGTAACCTGACCCGAGCTATTAATTGAAGAAATTATAGGTGCAAATCAGCGTAGAGTCGGCGAGTACTCTTAATTAAACTCACACGAGATCTAACGTAGCGAGTAGGCCTGGCCGTTTTGCTCAGGTCAAGCTCAAGTCAAGCTCTGCTGTTATATATTCTTCTCACCAGTTATTCCTTTAATAGAAGAAACTCGTCCGAACCCCTGGATGATTCTATCCCTGGCATATCTCGTGATTGAAATTTTCATATAAAATATTATTTATTTTAGAAGATTGCTACACGCGTAACTTGGCGCTGATGTGGGCTTATCTCTAGAATAGGCAACTGGTCTACTTCTAAGCGCTCGTATGCTCGGCCGCTGTGCGGCAAATTTGGGCTTCATTATATCAGCGACTTCATTCCTATTTGAGATAGCACGCTTTTTCGAACCTGTCAACTCTACCTTGTTGGCTGATTATATAATATGGGGTCGGGTCAGCTGGGTCGGCCGTTCTGAGTTTATGCTTCACGGATATTTCCGGTTGTCAACGTTATCCTTTAGTTACCATAAGAGCTGAAAAATACCAGGCTACTATCGGGACGAGGTTTTACACTATCTTAACTATGCGTAAGTTTTTGAGGCAGATATTATTGGCTAGTTCGATCAAAAGTGCCCACTGTAAGCAAGATCTACGGTGAAATTAGTGGAAGACGTAGTATTGCTAGGTGGTTAATTTGTTTCAGCTCTTACGCTGCCAATGGGATATAGGAAGCTTTACAGAGTAAGTCTTGGTTTGGGACTGGCGGCCGTCCACGAAGCGAGAAGCATACCCTGGGTAGTCAGAAAATGCAGGATGAAAAAGGCCGTAGTTCCAAAGTATAAAAAAGACTCCGGTTTGCCTTTGAGAGGATTCCAGTAGACAGCTCCCCTTCATACAACACCTTTACCTCTAGCTCGCTCAATACAGGAAAATATGCAACTTATGAAGCTCTTCACTACCCTGGTTGGTATTATAAATGCCGCCAGTGCTATCCCCGCCGCGGAAACTGTGACGGCCGAGCTGTCAGTTGCGAATGATGCTTCTCCCGCCAAAATTTTCGCTCGCGACTCGACCAGCTGCGGGGGCTCTGCAGCATGCGGTATCCTAAACGTGACTCCAGGTTGCCTGCATGCCTATGAACAATACGACGACAACACATGGTACACTGGATATACCTCGCGCGTTTCGGGCCATTGTACTGCCGTCTATTCGTGCGACAGTCAAGCTGATTATGGCGGCGGGTGGCCCGGTAGTTTTCTCAAGCAGAAGTAAGTCATGGCAGAGGTCTAAAGAGAGAGGGTTAGAGTTGTAATGGTTGGTTACTAATTCCGCTACTACTTTTAGATTTTCTACAACTTACGATATTTGCAACAAGAACAAATTCAGTAGCGCTTGCGGTTCAACCTTCTTCTGGGCTGTAAGATGATCTTGTCCAAATCATTCCAGGGCATCGCTAAATATTTAAACAGAGCTGCCGTGCTAAACTCGACTACTGCAGCGACTGCCTCAACGAGGGATAAGGGTGATTGTTAGGATACAGATCTGGAGGTAGCCATAACCTTTTAAAGGCATGCAAAACCACTGGATCTCAACTTACACCATGTCAAAAGCGTAGCACACATTATTACGCTTTCAAACACTTTCTCTACTGCCTAGTTATTACGCATTTATTGAACGCCACTTCTATTCTGTCTGTTACTCTTTGTTTATAGCTATAATTAGCTAGCTAGCAATAATTATTTAACCCATTAAGTCTTTATTTCTACTATGAAATCAGATCACGAAAACGAATATAACAGCCTAATTAATATAAACCCGGGATTAACCCTTAGATAAAAGGCGAGAGAGCCAGAAAGGTTGAAAAGTTTTATTAAAAAGAGTATTATTAGGCAAATTATAAAAATGGCCCCCCTAACACCAGCGCTTTCATTATCCTATCCAGTCCTAATCTGTCCTAATCTGTCCTAATCTAATCTTGTCCTATCCACTAGATTTTAAGCTAATCCAGTCCTTGTCTTATCCAGAGGGTCAGCTAGTCCTAATCTAGCCAGGGGGGGGGGTGGATCAGGACTGGATGAGGCTATAAAAATAGGGGGTAAAATTGCCGAGCCGGCAGCCGGGTTTCCGACAGTATTTCTGGGAAATTAGTATACTTGGCAGGTACCAAATTTAGTAGTGATTTCCCACCCAATCGGATGTATCTTTTAGCACTGTTCTTGCTCAAGTGATATTCTGCAAAACCACGCGTTTTCAACACTACTTCCACATATCACTAAGCCTTATACGCGTTCCTATGGACGCTGCCCACCCAATTAACGTCGATTATGAGTCCGAACTTACCTTATTGGAGTCTGGCGATATACTAATATTGGATAATAGCACTGAATACCCCTTGATCAAGGCTCTTAATACCGCCCAGGCCGCCCATGATAATATAACCGTTAATCTAGTTATATCACGAATGCCCTTAGATCACTGCGTGAAATATAATAGTATTTATTATATCACGTATAATCTATATAGGCCAAAGAGATCTAAGAGGAGTATATAGTATTAGTCAGGGGAGTAAGCTATTAAACTAATTTAAATAACTAAGGGTATTTAGCTTATATTACTCTTCCCCTCTCTTATAAATATAACTAATATTTATTCCTAATATAAGTTAGAATTAAAGCAAGTGAATATAAAAGTATAATTACTATAAAGAAGTATAATTTACTAGTATAAATAATCTAATAAAGGAAATGCACTTAAGTATAATAGCACGGGTAATTAAAGCTATAATAGAGGCATATAAGAGTGCGTATATAGGCTAATATAATATAATTCCATAGGCTTAATATAAAGGAAATAAAGAAAATAAAGAAGAAAAGAGAGAAGTTAGTTAAGGAGAAGTAATAAGTATATACTATAACCCCTAATATTAAGCCTAATTGGTTTTATACTCCCCCTCCCTAGTTTAATATATATAATAGCCCGAACGCTATTTATTATATTAAGGCTTATATATAATATTACTAGGTATAGAAATAAGATACTAATAAACCTTATAATTAAGTATATTAAACTAATAAATAATTAATAAGTAATATTTATTTAAGAAGCCGAGTATAAAATTAACTTTATTATTAATATTTATAAAGTAACCTTTATATAGTATTTAGTTTATATTATTATACTTATATAATTATTTTTCAGCTTTATTATAAGTAAAATCTTCTTTAAATTCTTTAAAGTTATTTACTTTATAATTAATTTAATACTTCTTACTAATAATAATATAATTAAAAACTATATAATTAAAATATATAATAAGTAAAAAATAATTAAGAAGGCCGAGTTATAAGCTATTTAAGGCATAATATACTTTTCTTTTAATCTCTAAATATTACTTAATTACTTTATTTTATTAAGTATAATTATATATTATATTAATAAATATAACTAAAATTAATTAATAAATAATACTTTTATCCTTTTTATCTCGAGTAAATTATAGTTATTACTTTAAAAGTTCTTAATTATATATTAATTAATTAATATAAAATAAAAGAGTATTTAAGAATATACTTTTAATAATATATTAAAGGTTTATAAAAATCCGATATTTATTATCCGCTAACAGGGATTAAACTAATAAGAAAGATAAGAGTCTTAGTACTATTTTAAAAAACCCATAATTAATTTATACTAGTAAGTATACTAATTAACTAGAATTAAGCTCTAGCTAATAGAATTACTTAATTTCTAACTAAGTGAGTTTTCTGTCTTACCCTATATTCCTAATAAGCTAGCCTTATATAAGCTAAGGGCTAATAATACGTCTAATCTATATTATAGAGCTAATTTAGGGCTTATAAGCAGTGTTTTTAGCTTAGGGCTAGTCCTAATATTAGAGAAGTTATAATTTTTAGAAAAAAAATCGAGAAAATTAAGGGTTTTGGAATTATAACTGCGTAATATTATTAGTAAAGGGAGGAATACTAAAACTCAATTTTCTTATTCTAGAGTATACTTAGTAATATACTTATAATTAAGAGCTCTAAGTAATTTCTAATTAATCTATATTATAGAACTAATTAAGCGCTTTCTAGGAAAAAAGTTTATATATAAATTAGATCACTTTTAGAGAAGTTATAATTTTTAGAATATTAGAGTTAAAAATTTATTTACGCGCGCTTAAGCTTAGATTAGGATTAAACTTAGGCTCCTTGCATTATACTTAAAAATAATAAGATAAGAATTCTATTTATACTAAAACGAAGAGCTTAATTAGATAATTCTAAAGGTTTACTTTTTATCTTAATATAATTATAAAGTATAGTTTTATAATTTTTAGAAGATAATAATAAAGCTAATACTAGGGCGCTTAAGTAATTACTCAGTTAATAGCCCGCGCCCGGCTCACTTATATAATTATTTTACTTAGTATATATAACGCGCTATACTATATAGTTATAAACTAGTTCTTTCTCTTTCTCTCTCCCCTTAATAATACCCTTATTACTTAATAATAATATAAATAATATATAAAAAATATCTCTATTAAAGGCACTTGTATTATATATAACTATAATTATACTATATCTTATATACTTTTAAATACACTAAAAACTACCCGGTTTAAATAATTTTTAGTAAATATTTCTTATAAATAATAAATCTTTACTCTTAATAAGGAAATACTTTAAGATAATATAATTATTAAAAAGAAATATTTAATATTCTTTTTTCTTAACTTTAAAAGTCTTTAATTTAAAGATAATCTTAAATTACTTTAAATAAAACTCTTTATTAATCTAATTTTACTTTAAAATAATATAAGTTCTCTTTTCTTTTTACTTTTAAAATATATTATATTAAACTTTATTTAAGGTATTAATATAATAGGGAAAGCTATAATACTTTATATTACGTGTTTTATAATTCTCTTTTATCCTTCTTAGTATTTAGTCTTTAGTTTTCCCTTAAGGAGAGAAAAATAAGGAATATAATCTATAATAAATAATATTTAAGTATATATTAACGCGACCCCTAGTCCTTATTAGAACTGAGCCTTAAACTTAATATAAACTTATTATAGAGGGTAATCTTATAAAAGCTTAAATAAGGGTTCTAAGAACTTATTCTTTCTTTCTTCTCTTTATCCTTAGATTCTCCTTTATAATTAGCCTATAGAATTAAGCTTATTAGACTATATATATACTCTTATATACTTTTATTATAGCTTAGATTATTTATATTATTATATTAGAATCTAAGGATTACTTCTATTAGAGATAATCTTTTAATAATATCTTATAGTAAGCTTATATACTTAATAATAATTAAATATAATTTAATTTAAATAATAGTAATTTAAATAATTATAATCCTAGAGATCTTATAAATAACTAATAAAACTAAGGTCTAATTTATATAATAAATACTAATATAAATTATTATATATTATATAATATTAAGGGGAATAGAGAGACTTTAAATAATTCCCTTTATATAAAGGAAACTATAAATAAGAGCTTAAGTTAATATTAAATTATTACTAGAAAGACTTACTCTTCTAAAAATATATTTCTTAAATATATACTTTATAATTAAAACCCTTATAACTCCCCTTTAACTTAATATTAATACTTTTACCCCTAAGAGATATTACTAGTTTTAATAAATCTAATAAGACTCTTATAACCCCTAGACCCTTATATTAAAGGCCTATTAAATCTTCCTAGGGAAGAAGAAAAGATATAATAAAGAAATAATAAGATAAGTAAAACTTTAAGATACTAGAGAGTTTATATAAAATTATTTAAGGGCTAAAAGAAAGCTAAAATAGATTTAATAAGAAAATAAAAGACTAATTTAAAATTATTATAAGTATTATTAATTAATTAACTTAATAAATTAATAAAATAAAATCTTAAGTATATATAAGACCTTTTATTAAATAATCCCTAACTTAATCCCTTTCTTCTAAAACTAAAAGATTAATTCCTAATTCTTCTAAATTCTAAATAATTATCCCTAAAGCTAATTCCTTTAAAATAATTAATATAATATATAATTCCTTCCTATAATCCTTAAACCTCTAAAACCTCTATAAAATAAGCCTAATTCCTATTATAAATAATATAAGATTAAAACTTATAAAGAAAATTAAATCTTTTTATAATAATATAAATCCCTTATTCTATTAATAAAGGATATTAATTTGAGATTATTTTATTATTAATATAAATTATTATACTTTTAAAGTTATAAGAAAGGCCTTAATTTAGTTTATTATTATTAACTTAATTTATTCTTATTTAGAACCTTATTACTAATTAGATTACTAAGACTTTAAGTTTATAAATAAGATAATTAAGATATTAGAATCCTATTTTATAATAAGGTATAAGATAAAGGAATACTAGAATTAATTTTATAATATAATTATAAGAGAGAAAGGTTATATTAATAAGACCTTCCCTAAGTTTATTACTTAATTTTATAATATAATTATACTTAGAAATATATTAGAGGTAAATTAGTTTTATTAATTATAAGATAAGATTATATTATAACTAAGGAATACCTTTATAATATTAAAGTATCTCTAGAAATATAACTTTTAATAAATAATATTAAGCTTAATCTTAATTAATATAAAATATTATTAGAATCTTAATTATAACCCCTTCTCTTTAATATAAAATCCCCTTTTTAGAATAAATAAATTATTAGTAATTAACTTAAGTATTACTTTAAAGTTATTTCTAAAACCCTTTTAACCCTTTTCTTCTTTTAAATTAATTATTATATTAAAGCCTCTCTTAAATTATCCTAAGTTTTTTATAATCCTTATTTAATTACTAGTTAAACTTATTACTAAAGATACTTACTTCTTATATAAAAAGACTAATTACTTTAAAGCCTAATACCCTAAATTACCTTTAATTTATACCCTAATTAATAAGATTAATAAAGCCCATAGGAATAATCCTTATAATTAAGAGAATAAGAATAATAAATTAAGTCTAATTTAAGAGGGAAATAAAGAAGCCTAGAGTAAGACTCTTTCCTAGGCTTATATATATATAATTTATTTAATTTAGACTTATTTAGATTATTAAGTAATACTTAGTTCTTAGTTTCTTATTCTCTTAATATAAATAAATATAAAATTAATTTATACTCTTTAATAAATACTAGAGTAAATAATTTCCTTTTTATTAATTATCCCCTTATTAAATAACTCTCTTAGTTATTAAGTACCCTAATTTAGAATCTATTATATATTATAATAATAAGAGGTTTTAATAATAAAACCTAAGTTTCTATAAATTAATTTATTTAATTATACTTAATTATTAATAATTATTAAATCCTAAATTACCCCTTTATTATCCTTAATTTAGGGAATTAAGATATAATTATTAGAATTAAATAAATAAAATACTTTAAGATATATCTTAACCCTAAGTATAATTATTTAATTTAGCCCTCTAATACCCCTCTAAATACTTACTTAATTAAAGAGATTAAATTATTATATTTCTCCTTAAAGTTATAAGCCCGGTTTCCTAATTATTAATCTAATATAAATTATAGAGATAAAATTATAAAAAAAAAAATAAGATATTAGGAAAGGAGCTAACTTAGATAAATCCCTATTTCCCTTATATATAATATCTCCCCTAATTTAAATACTCTTTAAATTAGCCTTAAACCCCCTCTTATTTAATTACTAAGAAGTTATAAAACTAGGAATTATATAATATTTAAAATCTTAAAGAGATCCTTTATTAAAATAATTCTAATTATTAATATATATTAAATCTTAGCTAATATTATTTATTTTAATATAAAATAACTAAGAATAGAGTTCTTCTAAATAAATATATATAAATTAAATTATATTATTAGTAAATACTTAGAGAATAAAGATATAAAGACTAAAGCCCTATTAAATAAATATTTACTCACTAAATATACTTAATTCTAGAATATTTTTAATAAAGTAATATTAGACTAGTTATTACTTTATTATTTATATAATTATAAGATTTAGCTTAAAGCTCCTTTACTTAATTACTTTTTACCCTTATATTATTAATTAATTAAAGAACTTAAGGCTATAAAATAATACTTAATTAATAATTTAAATAAAGGATTTATTATTAATAACTTAAGCCCTTTTATTTCTCTAATACTTTTTATTAAGAAAATAAATAAGAACTTATATTTTTATATTAATTATTAAAAACTAAACTCTTTAACCTAAAATAATCTTTACTTAATTCCTAGGATTAATAAATTAATTAATTAAGTATTAAAAACTAAGAAGTTTATTAAACTTAATATTTATTAAGCTTTTTATTAAATTAGAATAAACCTTAACTCAAAGGAATATATTATATTTTAGACTTATTATAATATATATAAGTATAAGGTCTTACTCTTTAAACTCTATAATAGCCTAATAATCTTTTAAAGATATATAAATAATATTCTAATTAATTATTTAAATAAGTTCTATATTATTTACTTAAATAATATTTTAATTTACTCTAAGGACTTATTAGAATATAAAGAATATATATAAAAGATTCTAATTTAACTCTAAGAAACTAGCTTATAAGCTAATATTAAGAAGAGTAAATTTAATATTAAAAGAATAAAATACCTTAATTATATACTAATAATTAAAGGACTAGAGATTAACCCTAAGAAAATTAAACCTTTATAGAATTAGATTAGACTTATTATAATTACTAGAATTAAATCTTACCTTAGTTTCTATGGATTTTATTATTAATTTATTTATAACTTTAGGCTTATTATTAAATTACTTAATATAATTACTTACTTTTCTAAATCCTTTATCTAAATAAAAAAATATATAAAAGCCTTTAAAACCCTATAAAATTACTTATTAAACCTAATTATACTTTATTATTTTAACCCTAAGCTAAAAGCTAAGTTAGAAATTAATTTATTAAATAGAGTAATTATTAATATATTCTCTTAATTATATCTTAATAAATTATAATATCCTATTACTTTTTATTCTTATATCCTAGTTAATTATAAGATTAACTAAGAGATTTATAATAAGGAATTATATATTATTATTAAAGTATTTAAGAAATAAAGACTTAAACTTATATTTATTTAGAGTTATATTAGAGTATATTTAAATTACTACTCTCTTAAGTACTTTATAATAATTAAGTTACTTATTATTAAATAAGTATATTAAATAGAGTTCTTATTTAACTTTAATTTCCAGATTATATATATTATTAGAAAGAATAATTAGAAGGCTAATATACTTAATTAAAGGGAATAAAATATTATAACTTAAGAACTAATTAAGAAAAATTATTATTTAAGAACTCTACTTAGACTAGGGTATTTAGACCCCTAAATTAATATTAAATTAGCTTAGATTTATATAGAAAAAGTAATAAAGTATATTAATATTACCCTTATACTCCTAGAGCTAATTAGAGATAATTTAGACCTAATTTAGGACTTATAAACTAATAATTAATTATCTTTTATAGAAATCCGCGAGGAACTACCCCTAGATTATATTATTAATAATAATAACCTTTTACTATATTATAATAAGCTTTATATATACTAAAATACCCCTTTATATACTTATCTTATATAAGAAGCTTATAACCAGGTATTAAGTACTTACCCTAGTACCCGGAAAATATATTAATTATTAGCTCTAAAGTATTATTAGTTTAAAATAAATTTAAATTATAAGATATATATTAATAATTATAAGAATTATAAGTATTATTATTTAGATTAAATAAAATAATAAGGAAAGTTTAATCCCTTACTTATCCTTACTTATTTAATATAATACTTATATATAAATTTTAAGGAATTCCTAAGAGATAAATATAATTATAATTCTATTCTAGTAATTATTAATTATCTAGGAAAGGATTTAATAATTATATCTTATTATAAAATAATAAATACCTAAAGCCTAATTATATTATTTATCTAGTAAATTTATTAATTTAAATATACCCTAGAGTTAATTATATTTAATTAAGGCCTTTAATTTATATCCTTATTCTAATAAGAGTTTTATTAAATAATTAATATAAAGATTAAGTTATTAATTACTTATTATAAGGAAATTAATAATTAAATAAAGATTATAAACTATTATATTAATTAGAGACTAAGGCCTTTTATATTATATTATTAAGATAATTAGAGTAAGCTTTTTCCCCTTATAAATAAAGTCTAAATAACTCTCCCTTACTTATTTATTAATATAGCCCTATATTAACTCAAGTTTAACCTAGAACTAAGAATTAACTAGGATTAATTTACTCCTAAGTCTTTTACTCTTATTAAGAAACTTAATTAAGTAAATATCCTTATAATAATAACTTAAATATATAAAACTTAAGAGATTACTAAAATAAATATAAAAAAGGCTTAAGAAATTATATTTAAGAATATAAACTAATACTAAAGAGAAATTAATTAAAAAACTAATAATTAAATATACTTATTAATTAAGAACTTAAAAACTAATTATTTAAGCTAAAAATTAATTAAATAATAAAAGGGATTATTTTATATTTTAGAATAAATTAAAAACTCTTATTAATTAAAGCTCTCTAAGAGATTATTAATTTATAATATATTCGCCCCTAATATTTTAATTAAAGATTTAAATAATCCTTTATTAAATTAAGAGCCTCTTAAATCCTTTAAAGAAGTAATTATTAATAAAGAAGAATAAGATATAAATAAAATATTAATTATTAAGCTCACTTAATAAACCTTAAAATATAAAGTATATTAGATTAATTATAATCTAAACCCTAATTAATATCTTACCTTTAATTTTATAGGATTATTATATAAATTATATAATTTTTACTTAACTTATCTAAGATTATTAAGTTTACCCCGAAATCTCTCTAAATAAATAATTACTTAGGAAAATAATATAAAAAATATAAATTACTTATAAGATAATAAATTAATAAAAGATTTAAGGGAAAAAGTATTATATTAAGAGTATTTCTATTATAAATACCTCTAATTCTAATCTAAATATCTTTTAAATATTTATTTTATTAAATTCCTTTTATTATCTCCTCTTTAATATTATCTAATTTTATATTAATAAGATCCTTTTCCTTATTACTCTATAATATATATAGAGCCTTTATAAGGGTCTTTCTAATTATCTTTTTATTACTTCTTCCCTTACTCTTCTTTTAAATATACTCTAAATAATATTTACCCTTAATTAATATAAGAACTAGTTTAGAGGTCTTCTTAAGTATAATATTAATTAGAATATTAATAAAAAGCTTAATTTAATCTAGATTATTATTAATATTTTAGGTTAAAGACTAAAGTAAATTAAAACTAATTTAAATCCTTTTTAGAATTAATTTATTAAAAGATTATTTCTTAAAATATAAAATTCCTCTAAGATAATAAAGTTAATTTTAATAATATTCTTAAGAGCCTCTAAAGTAATTATAATAATAATTATATTTATAATAATAATAATAATTATTATATCTTAAGAATAATTACTAAATTAAAGGTCTTTAAATTCCTTATTATAAAATTATAGAATTTATTTATTATTAATATACTTAGATTTAATTTAAACTAGATTTAGATTACTTACTAAATAATAAGTATTATTTTATAAAGTATAATATAAATACTTCTTTAAAGTCTTCTTATTAAATTAATATTAGTAATTAGGATATTTCTTTATTATATATATATATTAAATATAAAAGATCTAATATATTACCTTTAGAGTATTAATAAGAAGAGGAAGAGATATATTACTTATATTAAGTAATTATAATTAATATACTTAATAAATTAATATTAATTAAACTAAAAAGTATATATATTAATTAAAAGTATTATTATTCTTAGAAGAAGGAAAAGTAAGAAAAATAATATAAAATAAGGTATATATAACTAATTTTTATACTAATTATATATTATTATTTACTTTTATTATTATTATTAAATAAGTAAATAGGGTAAATACCTTATATAAAATAAATAATTACTTTTAATAATTATTTTAACCTTGGATTTACCTCTAATAAGCCTATAAATTACCTCTAATTATAACTTAAGAATAACTTATATTTTAAAGAGAAGAGGATATAATAAATAATATTTAGGTATATATTAATATAACCCCTAGTCCTTATTAGAACTAAGCCTTGGACCTAATATAGACTTATTATAAAGGGTAATCTTATAAAAGCTTAAATAGGAGTTCTAAGAACTTATTCTTTCTTTCCTCTCTTTATCCTTAGATTCTCCTTTATAGCTAGCCTATGGAATTGAGCTTATTAGACTATATACGCACTCCCATATACCTCTGCCATAGCTTAGATTATCCGTGCCGTTATATAATCCTCTCAAATATAATACTCCACAGGTCTACGCGGCTGGACCCTTCCTTCCTGTCTCGTTTCGTGATTATATTATTTATATATCTTTCCCCTTCTATAATATATGGCTTTTCCCCTTATAAAGGGCCTAAAAACGAGGCTATAGTTATAATCTAATCCGAGGGCATTTTCCTCGATTCTTAGCACCCTTTCCCGTTTTGAACTAGTCGCACTATTCTTATCTCGAGCTAATTAATTCACGTTATTTGCCCACGCACTATACACCCTTCCGAGGCCCTAGCCCTCTCACTTCGCGCGACGGTGTAAGGCACCGCCGCTCGCCCTGCTCGCGCGACTGGCGGGTGCCGGGGTGAGGGAGGAGCGGGCGGCGCGCATGTTCGAACTCTTAGCGAGAGTCAACAGAATGGCAGAGTCGTATGCGGAACGGTGGCTGCTCCCGGAAAGTGCCGCCTAGAAGAGGTTTAATAAGGTCTGTGTCACGGGTCGGCAGTGCTATGCTCAAACAAATGGTTTCCCTAAATACAAGGAGAAGAATCTAAAGAGAGAAGCTAGGTCTGGGCTTCGTACGGCTTATTTGTGTCCCGTACGAAGCCGTTGTCAAGGCAACACAGGTGCCTAGGGCTCTCAGGCACCTAGTCTCTCCACGGGTCTTAACCCGTCACAGTTCTCGTCCTCTGGAATAAGGCTAAATCTTGGGCTAAGTTTCTCTCGACATCCGACCCGCATATAATAATAGTCTTTAACTAGACGATAATATGCGTTTTTACTATACGTAACTTCATCGAATTACACGATTATGACTCTAATAATATACGTACCCACGTCGATTTAAGAACGGTCTTAATGATTATAATACCTAGGTTAATCTCAATGCTAATCATTTGGATACAGAGCACGATGGACCCACTCAGCATAACTGCCAGCACCATTGCCATCATCCAGATATCTTCCGACATTGTTAGTTATATCAATGGAGCAACCGGGGCAACGAAAGAGCGAAAGCGACTTCGTGATGAGGTGCGGTCATACGAGTTTATCCTCCAACGTCTCAGCGATGAGGTCAGCGACGCGGAAGAAGGCAATACATGGTCAGCGACGAGCAAGGCTCTCGAAGATCCTGATGCACCACTGGGTCGGCTGCGGGATGCCTTGATTGCTATCAAAGTCAAGCTCGAGCCGAAAAGGGGCCTGAAGAATGCTATCTCAACTCTGAAATGGCCTTTTGATGAGAAGGAGATCGAAAAAGCAATTTCCACAATTGAACACGAAAAGAATCTATTAGGTTTAGCCTTAATCAACGATTCGGGGAAGTTGATGCAAGAGATTAAGAAGACATCAAAAGAGAATAAACGGCGCCTTATAGAGCTGATTGAGTCTATTAACAAGAGTTTAGATGAGAAGGAGAGCCATTTTGCTAAGCTAAAGGACGGTCTAGACCACATCCAGGGATCGCAGGCAGGTTTAAAACATGACCTGAGCCGTTTGCAAGACCACGAGGAGAATCGAGAAGCTGCTCAGCTGCGGCAAACCGTTCCCAACTGGCTTACTCCAATCGTCTATGCTCCTCAGCAGAACGACTTCATCAATCGGCGACAGGCAGAAACTGGCCAACGGCTTCTAGATTCGGCAGAGTTCCAGAAGTGGCTAGGGACAGGCAAGAAAACGTTATTCTGTCCAGGCATTCCTGGCGCGGGAAAGACGATCCTCACATTAATCGTAGTTGACGAACTTCATACGCGGTTTTCCAACGACCCAATGATTGGCATTGTATACATCTATTGCAACTTCCAGCGGCAAGATAAGCAGAAGGCAGAGGACCTCCTCGCGAGTCTACTGAAGCAGCTTACTCAAGGCCGATCTTCTTTGCCAGATAATGTGAAATCTCTCTACAACAGTTACAGGGACAAGCGAACGCGACCGTCGTTCAATGAAATCTCGAGAACCCTCCAGTTTGTGGCTTGCATGTATTCACGAGTGTTTATCGTTATCGGCGCACTTAATGAATGCCGATTATCAGATGGCAGCCGGACGAGACTCCTATCAGAGCTTTTCACACTCCAGGCCAATAGTGGAGCAAACTTCTTTGCTACTTCAAGGTTCATCCCCGAGATCACAGAGAAGTTTGAAGGAAGCCCGTCATTAGAAATTCATACTAGGGAGGAAGACGTGCGGAGATATGGTAACTTAAAAAGAAACCGTAGCTAAGACTTCGGCTATTATTCCACCAAGCTATTCCCCACTTGTTCACGTTCAAATTCCATGTCACACCATGTACATGTTTCCGCATCCACGTCTCGCAATATTAAATTTCCTATTCAGTAGAAAGGTAGCCAATTTCCATCTCTCTATTGAGGCCCTCACGTTGTCGTCGCTTGTGTAGGACAGAATCCCGCATCATTATCAGTCACTAAAACGCCAGTGGTGTAGGAATAAGTGCAGAAGAAATCATCGGGGTTTTCACCAGGAACTGCGGGATAGCTGCAAAAAATGGGATCTGAATTAGTGTCCTCGGAACCAAGGGGAAAGGTGGCAGTATCCTAGATATTTATAATAAGTAAAAGTGATCAAGAGAGACAAAGACAGCTTCACGTACCTGTGGAGGACATGTGTAGGGTTCGTGGGTTGCGAATATTGACGTAGTAGTAACTGTGGTAGTGGACGTGACTGTGCGCGATGGAGCTGCAACAGTAGTTGTTTCGCCAGTGACACCAATACATGAGCATGCGCTTGAGTAACGGACGCTACCAGAGCATGCAGACGCATATGCTGGGATGCTTGATGGAACTACGGTTGTTTGCCGAACTGCGATCATAGGTTCAGGGAGAGCACGGCGCTCGGGGACACCAGTGAATGTAGTGGTAGTAGTAGTTACTATAACCGTAGATGTAGCTGTATGTGTGCTAAAGCAAGTTAGTAATGAAGTCATAACTTGCTTAAGTTGGTAAACCAACACGGTTGCAGGGGTAACGGTAGCCAAAAAGTACGACGAGCAGTCGGCAGCACTATTCCTAGTAGGAAAGGCAGAGGCTATAACAGCTAAATTAAGTTAGTATCGACGTCTTAAAAGCTATGCGATAAATGTATTACCTCGAAGACAGTTGTCGTGATTACAATCCCTTTGGATTAAAGCTGCACCCACAAATGTACTATAGAGTACTAGAATGATTGCTAGACGCATTGTTGGATAATTAAAGCGATAAGATCCAACAATAATTGAGAGAGTTAAAGATTCTCACTGAGTGAAAATTCTTAGAGAGGTGAATAATGTTGAGGATACTCTGCAGATTTATATATCGAGGGGGGGAGCTGAACATAGCAGCATTCGCTCTGCCAAATGAGGTTTGACGGCTTAGCAGTCTAAAGCTGTCTTGATGCAAGCCAGCAGCTCAGCCTAAACCTAGAATAGCTTCTTTATGCAATGCACTATTGTGCGTACTTTTTGACAAGGATTGTAGCGAAAGGCTTGAGAAGGACCAAGCCGCTAAACCCCTCCACAATACTATGTACAGTCAGCTGCGCTTTTTTTTTTTTTTTTGTTTTGATTCCATACGCTTTTTAGCCGCCAAGGCAGTGTACAGCTGCGCTGTGGCTTTTCGCACTATTGAATGCACGCACCGTTTGCCTTATCAGGCAGCCACAGGCCCACAGCCGTCAACTAGGGATTGGCTAGTGGTAGTTGGCGGCTTAAACTCCGTACAACTATGGTCCCGAGCTCACGCTAAAGGACACGTATCACGCGACGTACTTCCCTCAGCTCCTCTCCTCCTGCAAACGACAGATCAACAGCCACTCCAGAGTCCGTTGAAACACGGCCTGGAACCTCGACGACACCGGTAAGCTCTACAAGAAGCGGTGAGGCAACAACACCAGTAATAGCATGGTCCTCGACTAATATGTCACCAAGCTTTACAAACCACTCTCCTCCAAAGCCGAAGCCTCCGTTCTGATCCAGATAAAAACAGAGAAGATCGGTCTCCACGGCTACCTCTTCAAAATCAAACGAGCCGACGATCTATCCCCTCGTCTACTGAGACATTGTCCACGCCAGGCATTAAAGCTAAGCGATACGTGCCTGCCTGACTATGTTAAATGTAATGCCTAGCGCTGGACATGTCTCACTAGTCGAAGGGATAATGTTATTACTTTTAAATATTTCTAATTTTATAATACATATTATATTATAAACTAATACTTCTTTATAAATATTACTCAATAGAGTAGTTGTGAAAGAGCGAGTCACGTGCACGCCACTTCAATGTTTCGTCGTTACTTGATTACGTGGTTGCGCGTAGCCGAGGGCGGTCAGACACGACAGAATCGTAAATCGAATTGTAATTATCTTAAGATCGAGTCTCTTAGATCTCTTCTTCTCTCCTTAGCTTAGCTCTTCGCAATAAACAGCGTCTTCCGTGCAAACGCTCCTTGGGAGCACCTTGCCAGGTCTGTGACAGTAGTAGGGATATGTATTAAAAGATACGCTTTTATAATAAACGTCGACCATAGTGCAGCGCAGAGGCTTTTTACCGCAGCAGTTCAACACAGACAGTGAGAAGAGACACGAAGCGTAAATGAAGATACTGAATGACACTTCTCTGTACCTATCCCTGCCTATTGCCCATAGCCTGTGCAAGTGCTACTCCTGAGCAGAGATACAAAGTACACATCACTTTCCTTATCCTTCAATGCCTCATGTCAAAGTTGCTGTTGCGATAACCCTGTCATCACCAATGACAGGGTTATCGCATTGGAAGAAGATTACACAGCTATTTCATGCTCACAAAGCGGATCCAAGGCGATTCACTAGATGCTGCGTTTCACATCGTCCACGGCGGACTAAAGCTTTCTGAATGGGGGTCTACTATCCTCTTTCTCGACGATGTGGAGAAATAGAGACAGCAAGTGTTTACGAGAGCGCTTGCCCTCACTTCAAAACCGCGACAAGAAGAAGCCTGATGAATTCTGGAGCACGGTGGCGAATTTAGATTGGTCTACTTTCTCATCATGTTCGCAGCAACAGCCGTTCCTTCGATTTTCTCCGTGATTGATCACAATCCGCCGAGCCCATCCATGTTCCACTCGCAGTCTATTTGAAATTCTTCACGCGGAGGGCACGAATGAAAGTGTGGTTTCTTGGTTGATGTGGGTGCAAGATATTGAGGCGACTGTATGACGCTTGTGACTAGTTCAGCAGCTGCAGAATGGGTCGAGGGCTCAGAAACGCTGTTTGATCGATGATCTAGTTTTGAGGAGTTTGAATATGTCGTCGTGGCGTTGACTGAATCAGAAGTATGTGGCTCTAAGGTGCCTTCCCCTAGTGTTGCAGTCCGGGTTAGAACAGGTGCCTCGAGCTGACCATCGGGTAGCTCTGAAACGAAGGCTGTCGTAGGAGCAAAGCAAATCCGAGAGATAATAAATGACCAGATTGTCTGCTTCATCGTAGAGTCTATGAACAAGTAGCAATGGGTGTGCTTCCAGCAGAGTCTTATGTCAGGGTGTCACTTGACTAATCACATGACGCGGGATCCTTCGATAGTTGCCTATTCCTTCCACCTCAGCCCTTCAGCTGGGCGCCAGCCATACACCGGCGAGTCGTCAGCTCTTACGTAGAGCTTACGCGTCAGTTACGCAATCCTCTATTCCTCAGAACCTTCCAGGCTGAGGCCTTGATGTATATTAGCTCTGCTGGAGGAAGAAACCCTTCCTTCTGTAGTAATCAGTCTAGTTATCCATATTACATTAGAACTGTCTTGTTTCTAGCTTGTCTACCTTGAAAAGTGTGCTTTACCTATACGAGTACAGTACCGAACTCAGTCAAGCGAACACAGGGGTTAATATTTTAAAAGAGCGCGTCTGGGCGGAAGCCGAATTCGCTAGCGACTCGGCGCAGTAGTTACGATATCGAATGCCAGCTTTTGACAGAGAGCCATTTCTGGGCTACATAGGCTCAATTCAAGTGATGCATTAGAGTTATTCTATTGGAGTACTTGTAAAAAATATGTTTATATCTACCTGGCTGCAAAGATAAGTGCGTTTCTATAGCTATAGCGTCACCTAATGTTCCGACATGTGACTGTAAAGCCTCTCAAACCCCACCCCCAGTGCCGAGGACGTTCTCAGGGCTGCTAAGATCAAGATGACAACCTTCGAAGCAGCTGACATATGTCAGCGCTTTGCTCGTTCCGAACGGTGTTATTCGTGCTAGGGGATATCATTATTCTTGCAGCAGTCATCCTTGAGCTATGGCTCACTAGTTTCATGCTGACGGCTGTCAAGTTTCGTGACCATAATTATTAATAGAGACCACCGGAAGAACTAAGAAGGATGAGTTCGTTAAGATCCTCTATACTAAAGCCGAATCCTATAGACCGGAGCCCCTAAAAGAACCTGTAATCTACGCCTTGTACAAGCGGAAAGAAGGAAGTACTATCTGGACATGGCGTACAGACCTTCAAGATTAAGTAGAAAGTAAAAGGGCTGTAGATAACTTGCTTCGGAAATGCATAGAGCGAGAGAAGAATGAGAGGGCCCGATTCTATATTACTTATAGTATTAAGGAAGAACTAGAAAGCCGAAATCGAGTAGAGGATAAGCGCGCTCGTGTCTATGGGAAAAAGGCTAACACACCTACGTCTAAAGATAAGACCTTCCTATTTGTTAGAGCGTCGGTCTCGCGAGTAGTTAAGGCCGAGGCGCAACTGGCAGCTAATGCCGGAGTACAGGCTGCAAGAGTAGAAGTACAAGACGAATTTGATCCAGCTAGCTTTCTTTCTTTTACTGCTTAGTATAAAAAGAAGTATAATATAAAGCTAGGCGCAGATCCAGAGCTAGTAAATTTAATAACTGCGTTTAAAACTATTCTAGACGCGCTCAGCCTATAGTTATTATTTCTTTCTTTTAATTAATTTTCTTTTAAGTCTTAGAGCTTTCTTTACTTAATATATAATAATATTCTAAATAATATATATAATAATATTAAATATATTATATATAATAATATTAAATATATTATATATAACTTTTATATACTTTAATACGCGTATAAATATTATAAGTATTAATATACTTTTATTATAATTTAAATTATTTATATTATTATAAAATTAATTCTAGAGAATTTTTAATAAATATAATAAAAAAGTAAAAATAAATACTATTATAATATTTTAATAAATTTAAAGAAGTAATTATATTATAAATAATTAAAATTAAGATAATTTAAAATTAAAATAATATAGAAATTATAGCTAATTTACAAGGGCTTAAAAAGATTTAAAAGAGTCTAGAAAAGACTCCCTTAAGTAAAATCTAGTTAATTTATTAATATACTCGGGACTTAAGACTCAGCTTAAATTAGAGTAATAATTACTTAAGTTTTAAGACGGAAACGGATTCTAGTAAACTAAATTATTATCTGTAATTATAGTAGAAGTTGAATTTTCAGGTATCTTCTTTACAGCCGTATTATATAACTCAAGCTCTTTACTTATAGTAACTAGGTTCTAACAGCCTAGGTGCTGAAGCCTCTATAAGCTTGTGGGTTTAGCTTCGCTAATTTTAAGACATCGACACCTGCAACAAAAGCTTTGTATCCATAAACATTTCCCCAGTCACGTGATGATTACTTAGTGGACTACATTACGACCCTGCGCTTAGGTTCTTTCTCCCAGTGACCCAGCCACAGGATATGGACTTGTTCTGAGGAAAGTCCAGATCTAGGTGGGTCGTTGTCGATTATGCATCGCACCTTGTATTAGTAGTTCTCCGCATTTTCCGCATTTGCCGTGCGGGAATTATCTCTATTAGTCAAGGGGTGTCACTTCCGTCAATTACGCCGACGACATGCAGAAGTCTAGGAGAGGGCCTCATCCGGTTCTTAGATGGGAGGCAGCATCCGTGACGAGAAATCCCCGAAGCTTCCGAAGTGACCGAACCGGCTTTGGGGAGTTTCTAACTCATCTGAACTTTGCCCCGAGTATGATAATAGAGCACGCCGTGCCACCTCACATCCTGCTCGAGTATTGTTACAACCATCATTTCTTATTTAAATAATACAGCCTAGTTGAAGTTTGAAGTGACGCTATGAGTGAATTAACATCCTTGTTCTCCCTATGTGCATTGAAGAGCACTAATTTCTATTCAGCTACAGGATCATTGAGTTATCGCATTCTCCCATTAGGAGATAGGGTAGGAAGTATGACTACTGGAAGGGCCAAAGTAGGTTACATAAACATGCTCATGTTCCATCAACTAAATGTCGTTACAGAAACCACGCTCGCTTCTGCTTCAAGGTGGCACAATCTTGGCCTATGATGAAGTATTGGACGCGCTAGAAATCGTGACGAACGGATCAATACTGATTGAAGGAGACCGAATTAAGGCCATCTTGAAGTCTGATTCGTCGCTCCCGGATCTCTCTCCTGATACAGAAGTCATCAATGTTGAAGGCGATATCATATCTCCGGGCTTCATGGATACTCACCGGCATGGCTGTAGGTGTTGAGGGAGAAATCCTTTTCCTATTGCTGGCTCTCTTATGATATCCTCCCGAGATATTATCTCAGTTCTCCCGAAACAGTCTTTGTCGAGCTACAGCTGACTCCAAGGTTATCCAGGGTTGACTACTTGGCGCACGATGACACCCAACATATCTTTGATAGAGTATCTCCAGAAGTTCTCTGAATTCGCCGCAATCAATGACAGCTTTACGCCTGAGGATGTTTACATTTCTCAACTATTCAGTCTGTGGGATGGGCTGAATGCTGGAGTGACTTCCAGTCTTGACCATGCACACCACACCTTCTCGCCGGAAACAGCAGCGGCAGGTCTCGAGGCATCAATTGATAGCGGTGCAAGGGTGTGGTGGTCATACGCATTGCATGACATCGGCGAAAAATTTCCGATCGATGCACAGATGCAGAACCTTCGAGATATTGCAACGAACCAGAATTATCAGAACGAGCGCGTGTTGCTGGGATTGGCGTATGACCGTGTGGGAGTCGCATCAGGACCTGAAATGACCAAAGCGTTCGCACTTGCAGCGTAAGTAAAATAATTAGGTCACTGTATTTTGAGGCGATAGCTCATATTGCAACAGCGAACTTGCTTTGAACGTCATCACTTTACATTATGTTGGTCAACCGTTTAATGGTGAGCTAGTGCTTGGCCCTTCTAGTACAATGTCAGCTCACTATTTTGATAGGGAACAGTCTCATCTCCAAGGTTGACGACGGAGGATTTCTGGATAATCCGATTCCAATTGTGTTTTCGCACGCCTCTGCTATAAGCATGGAGGAAGTGGCCCTTCTCCGAAAACATAATCAGTACATCTCGATTACACCCGAATCCGAGCATCACTTCGGCCACGACCACCCTCGTGCCTATAAAGTCCAAGATCAGTCCAGTCTAGGCGTTGACACCCCGTTTTGTTTCTCGAGCGACCTTCTGACCCAGATGCGTATTTGGCTCCAAGCAACGCGCTTGAGGCTTTATAAAGAAGTTCTGGGTGACTGGAAGGTTCCGGCCAATACAGGAATGACCGTGGAGCAAGTATTTCTCTTGGCAACGAGAAACGGCGGCCTTTCACTTCGACGGCCAGATATTGGTGTTCTGAAAGTGGGCGCCAAGGCAGATATCCTGGTGTTTGACGGCCACTCCCCCAGCATGGCAGGATATGAGGACCCGGTTGCCGCAGTTGTGCTCCACGCCAATGTTGGTGATATTCAGCACGTCATAGTTGATGGAGAGTTCAAAAAGAGGGATAGTAAACTTGTCGGTGTTGATTGGGACCGCGTTCGTGACACTTATGTCGCAAGTGCTCGTCGACTACGGGATATTTTCAATGCTATGGTCTTCCCACCACTGGAAGAACATTATGGCAAAGGGGTCCCTTTCGGGACAACTACAGTATCAAACGTTGATAGGTTGCGCGGGGAATCCGCTTAGAAACTGACGCAGATGATGACTTTCGGCTGTGGTTGCGCGAAGTCGAAGTGGAATTTGACGTTGAAGTTGAAATTGAAGTGAAGGGAGAGAGATCCGTGAGGTCCTAAGATTCAACGCTGCAGGGCGAGATTTGACCGTTCTGAGAACAACGCTGCTAAGAGTCGTGCTTCGTGTCCAAAACATACAGAAAAAAGAAGTCGGAGGCGTCGTCAATTCTTTGGCTTTCTGTTTTGGTTTCTGTTTCTATTTTTGGGTGCTACCAGTCTCTCCTATTTCATTTATGATTTACAACTCTTCAGTCTGGACACCCCATCTCTCCATTCTCTCTTTACCAAAAGCAACCTCTAGGGCTACCTTTGTAAATTCGTCAATCTCGTTCGGTGCGAAGTCTGTAAATAACCTTTCGGCCTCGGCCATCTGCATTAATCCCACATCGACCTCCAAACACAGTTTCTCCCAAGCGACTGAGGACTGGGCTTCCCAGATTCCCTGGCGCGTTGTAACCATCATTCCACCTTGACAAGGAATTCCGCCTCTCTGCTGGAGCGCCAAGAAGACAGCTTGGATACCAGAGCCCACGACCCAAGTACGTCGTGCGCTCTCAGTAAATATCCATGAGTGCCAAAGCAAACTCTCCCCCAGCGACCTGTAGGATGAACTGAAACTGTCAAGTGTTTGCTCATGAGCGGATGAGGTAACGTAGCCACCTAAGCATGTATTGTGACAAGCATGATGAACCATCTCTTGCATCCAGTTGTTTAGCACAGGCATGTAAGTCTCTGAAAGATGGCGCAGCCGAATGTCACCATCGTAGAGGCCAAGGATTTGGTAGGCTAATAAAGCGTGGACCCGAGCTACATGTTCAAAAGGGTCAAGGCGGATTGAAGTCGTGATATTGTTAAATGGTTCTGCCAATGGAATTCCGTATTCTGTTAACAAATTCTTAACTCGGTCCTCGATTATTCGAAAAGCAATCTGCTCATTGGATGCAGTCCTGTGAAAGTAACATGATAGAGTCGCATATGCATCTTGGATACAACGGGGAAATCGAGTCCTGTATAGCTTTGCATGTATAAACGGATTGCTGCCCTTCTCAACCCATTCGGCCAGCCATCGGAGAATCCTTGCGATAAAGCACTTAAGGTCTGGAATTGATAATGAGCTCACTCTGATCCGCCGTGGGAAAACAAACCTGCCAGGTCTCTAGAGAATCAAACCAACTTGAAGCCAATTGGTCGTCGAATAGTGTACTAGAGAGTCTAGAAAAATCCAGGCCCAACCCTAAAGATAGTGTGGCATCACCTGCTCCACCAGTGTGTAGGCCCGAAGAGTGTGTGGCCAACTGTAAACTCCTGTCAAGAGAGGACTCGGACTCGACAGGGGGTGTGTCTTCTCGGTAAAGGACGAAGGAACTCGGTTTTGTTGGGGGATATGTGCATTCAATGCCCCGTGTTCTACATCGCCCGCAGTGTGGCGTCTGCTTTCCACACCGGCGCTTTGCCATTGCGCAAGAACGACATGCTTTTGATTCCGAGATCGTAGCCATAAATCCAAGTATGTATATAATTATAGAATTTCGCAGTCTTCTATGGAGGAATTCGATGAAGGAAGTCGGAAGTAGGTAGGCACAGAAAAAAGCGGAGCAATCGTGAGGTAAGGTTTCGACGTACAATAACGATATTTTGCGGGAGCTATCCGCTTCGGGTTAGTCCCCGCCGCTTGAGACAACGACATGCCTCGCAAGAAGCTCCCTGGAAATCTCCCGCAGCAATTCACTGCTCAAGTGTCAAATCTCAAGCGGTCATATTCATCATGTCCATCTGCGGAAGCTATCTCTTTTAGGAGCGTCACTCAAGTTGATGCCTCTCCACAGGTCGTATCGGCAAGCTATACACCACTGAGAAAGGTAGTGAGATATAAAATTACTTTTCCTGCCTTCGCTCTCTTCCCCTTATAAATTAAACATTCTCTCCTCAACTATCTGTTCTTCTGCATATTCATCCAACATGCCTGAAGAATTCCTTATCGAACCTAAAATTGGCCCATTCTTACGACTCTTCCTTCACTCCCAACTTTTCCGTACACCACAATTCCCAACCCAATCGTTCGCCGATCAAACTATCATCGTCACCGGTGCCAATGTCGGCCTTGGTTTAGAAGCAGCACGCCATTTCTATAGGCTGAACTGTGCGAAATTGATCATCGCAGTTCGAACTGTCTCCAAAGGCCAGACGGCAAAGGAGGATATTCTTCAAACCGTTACACACCGCACTGATGTCGATGCAATCGAAGTTTGGGTTCTAGACCTTGCCAGCACGGCATCAACCGTCGCTTTTGCCGAGCGCGTCAATACGGAGCTCCCTCGTGTTGACGTGTTAGTAGAAAATGCAGGAATCAACAACAAGACCTGGGCTATCTCGGAGGGAACAGAGCAGACGATGCAAGTTAATGTTATCAACACGTTCTTGCTCGGGCTATTGCTTTTGCCAAAGTTAGCGGAAACTGCCAAATCCGCCAAATCGCTACCACATCTGACGATTGTAACTTCGGAGGCTCATCACCTAACCAAGTTTCCGCAGATCAATGCCCCAGATATCTATGAAAGTTTGAATGACGAGAAGGGTTATAACGGGCAGAGTTCGTAAGTTTATGTCCCGAAGAGGGGGGTTTTTTAATTGCCTTTACTATTTTTCTTATGAAGAGTATCAAGACTAAGGATATCCTGTACGATAAATAGATACGAAATTAGCAAACTTATGCAAATCCTCTTCGTTCGCGAGTTGATTTCGCGCCTTAACGCTAAGAATCAGGCCTCGCCATCGGCGATTATCAATTTGGTGAATCCAGGCCTCTGTGTTTCTACTCTTGCTACCCGCGACGAAACTTCACTTGCGGTTAGAATTATAATGTCCATCGTATACAAGATAATAGGACGGACAACAGAAGTGGGTTCTCGGACACTGGTGCTCGGTGCCTTTGCCGGAACTGCTTCTCACGGAGAGTATATGTCTGATGGGCAGAATCAGGATGTTGAATCGTGGATTTATACGGATGTGGGCAAGAGGGCACAGAAGAAGGTGTTTGAGCAGACTATGAAGGTGCTAGAGTCAAGGAAGCCAGGACTTGGACACGCAGTTGGGCTTTAGAGGCAATGACTGCTAATGTTAGACTATGTCTCATCCTGGAAAATACTTTGGTACTGATTCTTTTACCCCTTGATCTTTAGCATCTCGCCTCGACATCGCTACGCGTTGCCTTAGGAGAAGTGGTTGACAAAGGTCGTGCAATATTTTTAGGGTTACTGTCATTGTTAGGAAAGGCTTTTTCACATGTTTCATGTATGGAAATAGGAAGGAACGGCGGACTCGTTATATTATAGCGGGGAAAATACACAAAACCCCGTAGATATAAAAGAGAGAAGAAGGGTCATCACGAGGCCGTTAGTTCGTAATATATCGAATTTGAGAAGTGTCTACTGCTTGTTTTTCCTCTTTAAGGGAGGACTAAAGACTAGATACTGAGAGGAAAGCAGGGTGAGCAAAGAACACGTGATCCGTAGACATCCCAGTATTCCCCACTACATTACTAGCTTCTTCCTTATCTCTTTTCGTCTTAGAATCTCGAACACTTGACATCATCTCGTGATGTTGATCAGTACAGTAAGGCTTCGTGGCTGGCTGCGTGACGCATTGATGAGGTGAGATTTCAAGCGGGCGTTGACCTTTCCGGCAATCCTTTTCAAAGGCACGATCACGTGATCGCAGCTCTCTACCTACCAATGGTCTACCAGCTTCCTCCTCATCCCCGCTTTTCGTACTGGAATCCTCGAAATTAGCCAGTGAGAAGCAATGAATGTGAGGCTCATCCTCCGGGCTTACTTAGACCCGCCCACCGCGCCCCGTTGTCAGCCAGCCAGCGGGCGCAGCTCAGTCAGGCACAGCCCACATCAAACCGCTCCGCTGGTTGGACAATATCAGCGAGGCCTTCCAAGAATAGGAATAGGGCTTGGAGCTGTGGAATCAGCATTGGAGGTATATGAGTGATCGATTCTCTTGTGTTTGAAACTTACCTCGATTGTGCAACTCCTGCATTCACGTCTATACTTTCCGTCTGTCGAGCCTGTTCTGCATTGTACAGCGATTTCCGCGTTTCAGGGGCAAAAGTCGCTTAATTCCAGGCCTCATAATGGATACCGAAGAGAAAACACCACGAGAACTGGAGGAGAACACGGAATCGAGTCCCTTCTTAGACGTACGTCCCTCCCTTCCCATCTTCGATCACTCTACTAACTCCATTCAGCCACCATTCCCACTATCCCCACCACCACCCTCCTACATCTCGCACATTACCTACAACCAACCAACTAGCATCCCCTTCGTGCAAAGCTCACCGCGAGCCTCGTCAGAATCATCGCACTCTTCATACCGCGACAAATTCGTGATAGAAGAATATCAAGATAAGAGAAGGAGTCGCAAAGCAATTATGATCTTTGTGGGGTCTGTTGGAATTATTGCGCTGGTCATTGCGTTGACAGCGTTTGGAAGTGTTTATCACTGGGGGAAGAGCTGAATGGGCCTCAGGTATGGGGTATGAAGTTATGAATGAACGAATTTTATTTTGTGCTTGGGTTTCGGTTCGGGGCGTTTGAAACGGAGTTAAGGACTGAAGGAACATAGATGGACTGGAGATACCCCTTGTTTATACGATCATCAGACTGGAAAAGGTGGGGAGGCCTGCAGATCAGGAGGGATGGCGGGGCAGAAGACGACCACTCATAGCCCGAGGGCTAAGAACACGAACAATCAACAATCAGTTGAAAGCCACAAAGGCCTTCCAACAAATAAAATAAAACCTTCAAAACATCAATACCAACAAATCCCACTGTCGTGATCATCAAACCAAAACTGCATCCATCGCATATCATCCTCGCGCCCTCTTTAGCGATCGGCTGGTAATCCCTTCCCTCGGCTCCAGATCCGGTATGGCCAAGCTGTTTCAGAATGAGCTACGCCACCCCCAGATCTAGATCCAACAATTGAATGAAGGATGCACGAGCATACAAGAAGACGATGTCTTCCCGCGAACTTTGAGATTTGATGTGATTTGGTCTGGTTCGCGACTTGCTATACATGTATTGGTGGTTGTGAGCTAGTGCAACCCCAATTCCGGGGACATTTGGTCTAAGTCTGCCTCCGTGGACTCTTTGGTCACGATCCAGGCCGGAATCTCGAGAAGAAAGAGAAGGGAAATTGGTGAAGGGAATTGAGAGAGGGCTTTCGAGATGTCGGGTCAATTCCGTTCCTGGCAATCGCCAACCGATCTCGAAGCCGAAGCCTTGATGATGCAGAAGGTACTTCCCCTTTTCCCCACCACTCATCTACCTCAACTAATCTCACTTCTGCAGACACCCAAATTCAAGCCCAGAGACCCGACCATCAAAACCGCCAAATACACCCCCCTAAACGCGCCCACCTTCGTCCCTCTCTCCCCTCCATCCGCCATACCATGGAACCCGCGCTCCCTAAACTCCAGTGTCGACGAGGAAGCCCTAGTACGAGACCAGTTTCCGAGTCGATATGATCGGAAGGTGTATGATAATGGCCATCGCCGGATTAGCGGCAGGGAGAAGGCGAAGTTTGGGTGGAAGGTTATCGTGATTATTGTGGTGATTGTACTTGCGGTGGTGGGGGTGGGTGCAGGCGTTACGATTAAGATTACTAGGGCATAAGATGGGTTGGTTGGGGATTTTGGGATGGATTTGGATTGGGACTGCTTTGGGAAAGAGTTGGGAGAGAAAAGGAGTGAGGAATTTGGGAGGTGGGGTTGTGTTGTTTGGGGGATCGGGCATTGGCGTTGGAGTGAAGGAGGGCTTGACGAATATTATGTACTGCATAGAGATACCAATTAAGAGTTTACAAGCAAATTAAAACTTATTCGAAAGATTAAGAGATCAAATAAGAGCTTCAGATCCAGATAGAGTCTCCAAGACAAGAATAGAGACATAAAATACCACGTGATCTTTGTACCACCTTTCCATTCAGGGTCGAGTTTCGGGCTGATGAAACCCGCATTTACCCACGGGGGGCGATCAAATTCGCAGCGCCTAGCCATCAAACCCGCCGACCTCTAATTAGAGGTCTAACCACATGCGCCTCATAGCTTGTGCGCTAATGCTACAGGCTCGAGCTAGCTTGTGCGTGTAGAGTTGCAGACCGCGCCGCTGCACACTGCCAAAACTGCCACAGCCACCTCCGGCTCCCGGCTTCGTCGGCAGAGGGGCTGGTGGCACAGCGTGCGAAATCTGCCTGAACCAACAGTCTGAATATGCAGGGTGATGGTTCGGATAGAGTGCTGTTTGGTGGAGGAGTACTTAGAGGCTCGATGCGCAGGTTGCGAATGTGGGCATTTGGCAAGTGCAGACGTGGGATTGCGATTCGTTGACCAGATGCGTTTGAGCTTCTAAAGACACTTTTTAATCGAAGAGCTTCTTTCCTTTGTTGAAGTAGACTTTGGGAGTGCAAATTGCGAAGAAGTGCATTGGAAAGATAGAAGAAGACAGAAAGAGAAAGAGAGAAGAAGAGGAAACAAGCAATCATGCTGCGAGAAACGAAGGAAGTGCCACTTGTATGTTTCCCAATATTCACCTCCAATGGAAGCAGCAATTCATTAACACTCTCTAGCTCCCTCTCCACATCTCCTCCTCACGCTCGTCGTCACCCTCATTCTCGCCCACACACCTAACGCACCCACCACCCCTCTACTCCCCCCATCGCCTGCCTTCCTCGTCCTCTTTCCCCAGCTCACGCACCTCTCGCTCCGCAAAACGCAAATCCCTAGACCCGTCTCCTAGGGACAGGAGCTGGAATCGACGGAAAGCGTTTATCTGTATCGCGGTGGGTGTGGTGGTGTTGCTGGTTATTCCGTTGACGGTGTTTGGTGGCATTTTGCATGCGACGAGGCAGGGAAAGGGGACTTGTAGAGATGGGAATGAGACTATTTTGGATGGTGTGAGGGTTTGTGAGACGTGAGGGAGGAATGTGGAAGATGGAGATGGAGATGGAAGTGAGAGAGAAAGGGAACGAGAAGCTGTGCGGACTTCAACGAATAGGAGGGGAATATGCTTCGTGGGAGTCAGTTTGAAGGGAGTTCGGCAGCATTTGAATTGAAAGGAATCGGCATATGATTTGTGGGGCGTGCTTTGACGGGAATTTGTGAGCATTTGAGCCGGAGTTATCAGGATTTGGGACTGGATTGATTGTAGTTATCGGATGGAATGGATTACATTTGTGCATTTTGGGTTTACGAGGTGGGTGGATTTGGAATAACCTCGAACGGTGGGAAGGTCGCTCCACAGAGCTCGGAAATCAGGAGAGATAATACACAACATGGACTTGCACAATTTCCATAACAAGATGCATTTTGACGCGACGGCCCCCGCCAACTCGGCTCAAGCTGCCGATAATTATTGCGGCTCGTGGTTCGGGACAGCAATACTACGCGGTTCCTCTGCCGCGAAATGAAATCAGGACCGTTCAAGCGGTTTCGACACAGTCAGATACCTGACGCAGAAGGTGTTGGTAATTCGTGAACAACGAGTGGACGCCCTGAAACTCAATCGAGAACGAGATTGCATCAACATTATTCATCGTGACAAATTCTCAGTGGGTCGCAAGCAAGAAGCCGAACTGCTTCAAATGAGGGAATGGTAACGCAGAGCAGATATTCTTAAAGGCCCGAGATGAACCTCTCAATCTGAGAAAAGATTGCAAAAGATAAAATAAACACAGCGGCAACGCGATAGGAGTGATGTTTCCGAATCTCGGGCCGTTCGATGTCGAGATCTTCGATGGCGCAAACTCCTGGCGCTTCTGTACCGTCTCCTTGAAAGATTGGTATTGCGAATGTACCAGGAACCAAATGCCATCGTTGTTGGAAAGGTGCAATTGGCATCTATTCAAAGACAGCGTCCAACTAGGATCGGTAGTGTTTGGGGGCAGAAACCAACACAGTGACAACGAATACTCGGTATTGCGATTCGACTAGGAATCAAATGTTCCTCGACGGTCCACAACTTTGATTGGACTCTATTCGAGAAGCATTTTCGAAATAGGATACGTAAGGTTCTGAGGCGGTCGCCAACAGTGCCAACACGTGTACGTGCTGACTTCCATCAACTTCACACGTCATATTCATATTGATCCCTCTCGTTTTGGGTTTCCAATGGCGGTTCCAGAATTTGACTGAGCACTGGTCAGCGGTAACAAATTAACTGGATATGAAGAAGGCAGATGGAAACACTCTGATTCGAACCAGCAACGCCATCTCGAGTGGGTGAACCAGTTTGTCGGGAGCGGCGCAGGAACCTAGGAATAGATGCAGCGGGGGGCTGTGAAGGGATCACGATGAGCGGTGTCGAATCACAAGCTGAGCCCGCGACGTCTCGACCAGAAACGCACATCCCACTCTCCCATATGACAACATCAACAAGCACGAATTCCGGTGATCCGAAGCAGCTCGTGGTCGCTATTTGCAGCTGCGGGAGGCAGGAGAATACATTGCTGCAAGGGACTGCGGAGATTTATCCCCAGCCACGATGCACGCAATCCTCGCTTGTCTCAAGAACGCCCTAAGAACACGCTAACCGCCCCCTTGTCAGCCCCTAAGCGAGCGCCTATAAAAAGATGCCAACCACTCGCCTGCAACACCCTCTTCTTAAAATAACTTTCTCGACGCTCTCGCGCCTAAAGTTGCTGCTTCAACCACCACGCACGGCATACAGCCGCGAGCTGGGAGAAAGGGCCCAGAGATGCCCATGCAAATACCCATGGCCCCGCGGCTGCGAGTCAGATCGCCGGAATCCTGCAGCGCACGGTATTTATGGCAGCATTGCGACCAAGTTTGGGGCGTGAGGCTCAACCTCATGCCCGTTTCTGGCGTAGATCATTTATCTCTGCTGCATGTTTGGCCTAGTGGCTGATCATCCCGCAAGGATTTTGATGAAGCAGAGCATGGGCTATTCCACATCGGCTCTTCTGCTTGTTCTGCTGTTGTTTGGCCCAATGTTTCGCGTGTCTGCCAGAGCTGCCTGCCACGTTCTATTAGCGTCCTCGGTCCGGAGCCGGAGATGGAGGGCTGGTAAGGCTAAGTAGTGCATGTATTTTCGGAGCCTCAAGGCAGGCGGACGTCACCTGAAAATAGGTTCGAAGGATGTACGGTTAGTATGGTGCTTGATATGAAGATTGTATGGAATTGCCGCGGTCGTTTATCATGTCCTTTGTATAGTATCAAGGTCGAGTTGGCTGGGAGACGTTTGGATACAAAAGGATCCAGATATCTCGTAGGAATCCTTCTTCTCATCCTCACCATCATCCTCATCTCCTCTTCAATAGATCTCATAGAGTCTTCTCTCCTCTTTCTTGTTTCATTGAAGTCACCAACACATTCATTGATCTCGGATCATTTCACATCTTATCTCATTTCCCCACACAGCTACACAGCCAGTAAGCCATCCTTCAACCCTAAATCTTATCCTGACTCTAACATGCCTAGAAATGCCTTCTCTTTCCAAGCTCATCCTCCTCTCCACCCTCCTCCTCTCAGGAGCCCTCTCCATGCCCATCGCATCTCCTGGAGATGGCTGGCACCCGAGCGCCAGCACAGGTAGTCTGGGTCTGCACAGGACAGGCAAGCGCGAAGCCCAGCCGGCGGGCGCGAGCGACGGCGGTGAAGGTCACCACAAGCGCGATGTTGAGGAGCTCGAGGCACGAGGAGATGGATGGCATCCCAGCGCCAGCACAGGTAATCTGGGTTTGACCAGGTCAGGAAAGCGCGAAGCCGACCCAGAAGCACGCAATACACTCGAGACAATCCCCATTGCACCAGCAGAGTTCGCCAAGCGTGGGCCCTCAGGTGCACACGGCGGCGGTAGCGGACACCACAAGCGTGAGGCTGAGGAAGCCGAGCTTGACGCGAGAGGCGATGGATGGCACCCCAGCGCCAGCACAGGTAATCTGGGTTTGACCAGATCAGGAAAACGTGAGGCCGAGGAAGCAGATCTTGTGGCCAGAGGCGATGGATGGCATCCCAGCGCCAACACAGGTAATCTGGGTTTGACCAGGACGGGAAAGCGTGATGCTGAGGAAGCGGAGCTCGAGGCTCGCGGCGATGGATGGCACCCAAGCGCCAACACAGGTAATCTGGGTTTGACCAGGTCGGGAAAGCGCGATTCTGAGGAAGCAGATCTTGAGGCCAGAGGTGATGGATGGCACCCAAGCGCCAGTACAGGTAACCTGGGTCTGACCAGGTCCGGCAAGCGCGAGGAGGCCGGTGAGCCATTCGAAATTGTTGCCGAGGAAGCTGTTGAGAAGCGCGAAGCAGCGCCATCTGGTGCACACGGCGGCGGTAGCGGACACCACAAGCGCGAAGCTGAGGAAGCTGAGATCGAGGCACGCGGAGATGGATGGCACCCAAGCGCCAGCACGGGTAACCTGGGTTTGACCAAGTCAGGCTAAACGATGAGGCTGACGAGCCGTGGCACCGAAGAGGCCGTTGAGACGGTCTTAGATGCCTCACCTACCACCGACCTGTATCATCCAAGAGAAGCTGGGAAGACGAAGAAACGAATTTTCTTTTGACACGATAGGATGATGATGGGCTTGGGATTTCTCTTCGCGGGCATGGATAGAATGTACAGAGTACAGGAGCAGGACTTGGGTCTCTTTTCTCTTCCTTCCTATTATTTCCTTCTGTAAATAGGGTCTCTGGTCTCCTTGGTTACACTCCCTTCTTCTACACCAAACTTTGGGACATTCTTTCCTTGGCGGGTATATAGTCAGAGTTAATGTACATACATTCTTCACATCACATTCAACATCACACTTCCCAAAAACTCTTGAGCTTGATCATAAACTTCATTACCATTCTATCATCGCATTACTTTTGACAGCAACTGAAAGCTAAAAACATAGTAGAGTAGAGGAGAGAGTCATGTCCACATAAACACACAAAAACATAAAGACATAGCCAAACACAGATACACAACAAAGACACAAACTCGCTGAAACAAAACACACACGCTAACTATGCATCAAAGCATCACACACACCCGAACAGTAATCAATTTCAGCACACCGCACCACCCGCTCCCCTTCTTCCGTCTACGGGCAAAATAGATCAGACAGCCATCACCACGCTTAAGCAGACCACCATACCTTCGCCTCAGTTTTTCTCCTTCCCCTTACCCCGCTGCCACCATCGTCGTCAAACGGCAATCGGCTGCGGAGCCACCGGCGCAGCTGCGATCGGGGTCTCGACTGGTGCCTCGACCGGAGCGGGCGTTGACTCGGGCTCTTTTGGCGCTTCGGCTTCGACTTCGGGCTCAACAGGCGCAGGAGTCTCTTCAACTTTTGGCACCTCCGCTTCAGCGACCGGAGTCTCCTCCTTGGGTGCCTCGGGCTCGACTACAGCGGGAGTTGGCTCCTCGGCCTTTGGCTCCTCGACCTTGGTCTCAGCTTCCGGCTCAACAGCAGCAGCAGGCTCCTCAGTCTTCAGCGCCTCGACTTCTGGCTCGGTAGCAGCGGGAGTAGCTTCCGCTTCTACTGGCGCAGGCGTCTCCTCCGCTTTTGGTGCCTCGGCCTCTACGGCGGCAGGCTCCTCGACCTTAGCTTCCTCCTTTGGCGCTTCGGCTGCGGCCTCGGGTTCCGCTGCTGCGGGAGCGGCTTCGGGCTCAGCGGGAGCGGGCGTCTCCTCGGTCTTTGCCTCCTCGACTGCGGGCGCGGGAGTCTCCTCCTTTGCTTCCTCGGTCACTGGCTCAGCGGCAGCGGGCTCTTCGACCTTGGCTTCCTCTTTCGGCGCCTCGGCTTCGGGCTCGACGGCTGCGGGAGTTTCCTCAGCTGCAGCTGGTGTCGGCTCCTCGACTTTCTCGGCTTCGGCAGCTGGTGCTTCTTCCGCAGCCGGAGTAGGCTCCTCGACTTTCTCGGCTTCTGCCGCTGGTGCTTCTTCTTTCACCGGCTCAGGCTGTTTTCGTCAGTTTTGATCCTCCTCATGAAATTTTAGGTAAGGAAAGGGGGACATACTGCAGCTTCAGGCTCAAGAGTTGGCTCAGCGGGAGCAGCAGCTTCTCTCGCAGCCACAGCCGCCTCTCGTGCCGCGAGCTCGGCTTCCTTTTTCTCGACTGCTTGTTCGCGTGCTGTGACCTGTGTTATGGCGTTAGTATTGAAGTTGCTATTGGTTTAAAGGAGGGGGGAAGAGAGGGAGGAACATACAGCAGCTTCTCTCGCCTCGAGCGCCGCGGTCGGGTCGACGGCGGGTGTAGTGTCTGCCATTTCGATCAGTGAAGATGAATGGACTTGGGCTATTCTATTCTATCTTGAGAGTATAGAAAGCGATGAGGGAGGGCGGGAGAAGAGAGAGAGAAAAGGTGATTGAAAAATGAGGAGGATATAAAAGCACGAGGCTTGAAGAGAGGAAAGTCAAAGAAAGAGGGAGGAGGATGGGTATATAATGGAGAGGAGGACGAGAGCAAGGTGCGAGGAGCGGTGAGTCCGCGGTGGGGGATTGTCTCTCAAGCATACTTCAAAGCGTCTCGAACTGCAGGCAGCACCGGCGATTCTCCTCCTTTCTTACCCTCGATACACCGCACGTGGGCGCAAAGAAGGGCGAATTCGTGGGAAATCAGCACATCCTCCCACGCATTGGGCAGGTGTGCATGTCCATCCTACGCCGCGGCCCTCGTCGCCATCTCTCACTCCTCCAATTCGACAATGGCTGGCGGCAAAACCTCATGTTGCTCTGTTGATTAGGTCGCGTGCAGGAGAGAGCTCTGGTCGATATCCAACGGAGATGGAGCTATGCGCCACAAAGTAACCATTCAGTCCGGGATCTGTGAGGCAGAAGCAATGGATGCGAAAGCAGATGCAAGATTGGATGGAATGGGACCGAGGAGTCGGTGAGTCGACAAGAAGGTGTGGCGGGCGTGCAGGAACTGCTGCCAGAGTGAGACATTTCGACAGAGCATTTCTTGCACGACGCGTTCACACCGCAGTCTCGTGCCCGGCAAAAGCCTTGTGCCCCGCCTGTACCTCCCCCAATTCCCCACCAAAATTTTCAATTTTAATTCGAGGATGATCCTCAGACTCGTGAATTACCATCCCCCGCCCTATTAAAAGAGGATAATATACAGGCATGTAGGGAAATGCGAAAGGGAAGAAAACAAGAAAATATCCGGTCTCGGAGTTAGATAGAACGCAAAGCACGCGTGATGCATCACGGCGCCAGATGGGAGGCGCTCATGTACACTTTTCTCTCCAATGCAGAGGAGACATGCATGCAGGGTCCAGGTTTTGTTGAGTAACGTGGCCGTCGTGGGGTACCAATAAAAGGCGGGGTAGCTTGCGGCGCGAGCGGTGAGTGGTGGAGCGCGTCTCACTTGAGCATCATCTCCGAGGTGATTGGGGAATCCCTCTCTTAGAAGGCGTGCGAGGCAGGAAAGGAAGAATTATTTGTTTTCCAATAGAATTTTTTTGCAAGGAAAAATTTGGGAGGCTGGGATGGTTTGAGGAGGGGTGTGGGGTGTGATGCCTAAATTGTTGAGAAGAGTCAGATTGAATGGATTGGAGGAGATGAAGTTCATGAACAGAGAGCAGAAGGCTGGGAAAATGTTTCTCGGACGCCGGAGATGTGCATCATCCAATAATTGAGTAGTGCATAAAGCCACTCGATTTGGGAGGAGAGAGTGATGAGAACTACTCGAACCATGCAGGTTGTTGATGCATGCAACACAAAGCGGCTAAACAAATACAAAAACCCAGCGCCACGAAGATATGCATGCAGCTTTGTTCTGGAAGGTGCAACCGCGATGCAAGATGAGGACCAAGTAACGTGATTTGAAGCTAGATATATTCAACGAACGGGAATCCAGCTTCCTTTTTCAGAATCTCTAGAGCCTGGATGACTTTTTCATCCTCGTACCTTCAGATCGTCAGTCTTGTCTCGCATTCAATCAAGCACGAGCAAGAAATGGAAGTAAGCTCACCGTCTCCCAATAAGCTGCAAAGAAATAGGCGCTCCTTCCCAGCCTTCTGCACCGTATTTCTCCCAAAGCTCCCAATTCTCCTTGTCTTTCTCATTCCTACTCTCATATACCACCATCTCTCCGTCTTTCACAACATCAACTCTATCAACAGGGAACACCACCGCCGGACAATCGAGCAGATTCCACTGACTCGTATACCCCCACCACTTCGCAGTGTCAATCTTCGGCGCCGCGCCAGGACCGACAGGAGAGAGAATCACATCGACCATTCCTTCGAGCTCGCCACGAGGACCGACGGAAGTGGCTGTGGAGTTCCATAATTCAGCGTATTCGGAGCGGTAGTCATCGCGTTTTATGGTTGCTGCCCACATGGAGGAGATGGTGTGCGATTGGCAGTGTGGGTTGGAGGTGAGAATGTGTTTTGTGAGGGGACGCCATGGCTCGCCGGAAGAGTTGATGGCTTCTGCTTCTTCAGCGCCGCCGTCGGAAAAATAAAGATTCGCCTTACATCAATTAACTTTCAATTCAGACACTCGGAAATTGGGGAGGATCCGTACGATGAGTTCCCATGCAAGATCATGCTTATAAGGCTTCCATTCTACGATCTCGATATTCGCCTTTCCTTGCAATTTATCGACGATTTTCTTCAATGCTCTAGTAACAGGAGGATGCGGCTTCACAACTCCATCATCCCAAAGCACAGCAACTTTCAATTTCTTCCCCTTGAAGAAATCTTCTTCTTTCCATGGAAATGGGAGTAAAGTTGGCTCTCTATACCAAGGTTTCGCATCGATGATCGTTTTGATGAATAGTCTGCAGCCCTCGAGACTGGTTGAAAGGGGGCCGATTGTTGGGACGATTTGTTCTTCGCCCTCTTGCGTAGCGGTCAATCCTTTCATAGGAAGACGGCCTGAGGTGGGTTTCATGCCATACACTCCTGCTCCTTATCAGAACCTATCCCAAATCTTTGGCAAAGGACAAACCATTGTTCGCAGCAGGACTCCGAATCGAGCCGCCAATATCTGTCCCAATACCCAGACAGCTTCCCCGGAATCCAACAAGAGCTCCTTCACCCCCAGATGAGCCACCAGCTGTAAGAGTCGTATTATACGGATTCGTCGTGACGCTGCATCCCAATCAGCCTATCCTAGCCAAATCCCATCCTTCACATCTCTCTTCACACATACCCATAAAGATTACTACTAGTCTCCAGATGCATCAAACTCTGCGGCTGCGTACTCCTTACATAAAACACCGCACCCGCCTCCCACAAAATCCTCAGAATATGCGCATCTTTCTTCGCCACCTTGCCTACCCAGGCCACAAACCCGCCATTCAAATCTAGACCTTTCATGCCAATATGTTCCTTCACACTTATCGGGAGGCCATGTAGGGGCCCCAGAGGCTTTTTGTGTTCTGCGAGGTAGGAGTCGAGGTATGCGGCGCGTTCGAGTGCGCGTTGGGGGAGGAGTTCTGTGATGCAGTTCGTCTGCCTATCTGTTAGTAAGTGAAAGAAGACGGCTGGCGTAGGGCAGGACGTACAGCTTTCTGCGCGAGTACTGCGCGGCGTAGGAATGCTTTTGTTAAAGTCACCGTACTGAGCTCTCCTTTCGCGAGCTGGGGAAGCAGATCTTCAACGAATGTCTCTGTGATCTTTATCTCGTCTGCGGTGAGAATCTGCTTCGCGAGAGGAGTGGTGTTCAGCGGGAAATGGGCGACTGAAGGGAGAGGCGGATCCAGGAGGGAGAGTGTCGCATCGCGGTGTTTTTGTCGGTCTGCGGCTACTTCTTGCCATGTTGCGCCGGAGGAAATGGTTACTGTTGCTGCCATGTTAGGAGTCAGTAGATAGAGATCACAGTGTTGAAGGTTCGAATGGGGATTAGAGGGAAGGGTTTGGATTGAAGGATGTCATTGGTTCTTATGTACAGGAGCTCAATTGGAGAGTGGGATAGCAGGAGCTGTGTCGCGTTGTGTCACGGATGATGTGAAGTGGGGTTGATAAGGAGAGGACTTGGTTATCTTGGTGATGCGTGTGGAGCTGCGGAAAGGTGCCGTTGGGAGCTAAGATGGATTGGGAAAGTGTGGCTGCAGCCCCCCTATTCTTCTCTTTTACCTTCTGCGTCAGGGAAATGAATCGCAATTTGAAACAAAGCGTGATCGATGAAAGCAAGAAGTCTATGTTGAAAAATCTGATTGAAACCATTGTACGTATTCTCACTGACCATTGCTTCTCAAAGCCCATCCTCGAGCCTCCTATGGTGCATAAGGAGGCAAAGGAAACGCCCCTGAAGTCGGCCGGTGATGCTGATGCCTCGAAGAACAACAACAACAGCAAAATCTTCGAATGTAGGGCCAAGGTGCGTATCGGTCTGGTAAGCCTATAAATGAAACTGCTAATTGCAGAATCGCAACCACAAGAGCAAAAAGCCCGATGATCCCACAAACAATTCCAATAATAGTCCCCGTGTCTGATGGCGTGCCCCCGCAGCTGGTATGGCCTCCATCTCCCTCGGCGATAAAATCTTGAACACTGATGACCGAAATCGTTTGATGTCTTGCGCAATTATCAGAGAAAACTTGCGCGGAGGTTGTAAGATCCTGACAGCCGCAGGTCTTGAATATGCCGGAAGACAAATCAGCAATGAATCCAATATTCGTGCAAAGACACTGGTTTGTTTGTTCTGCCTCTGAATCGGTGTCGCTACCATAGTCGCAATTTGACGGTGCTAATTCGTAGCATAGGCCTTGAGCACATTGAGGGTAGTTGTCGAAGTTAAAGGAGCCGAGAACATTGCATATTTGGAGCCAAGCAAGTAACAAAACTTGGCAGGACCGCATTTCCTCGTCGTATGTTGCCTATAGTCCGCGGTGCTATGCTGGCTCTTTCAAATTTTTCGGTCCAAATGGTACTTCAATACTTTTTGTATAGGGACCAGAGAGGCTGAGCCAAGAATTTCATGGCGTAACCCCTGTCATCTGTAATTGGCGCAGGGCAGATTGCTCTGCTGCCAATCGTGCCTTTTGCCCCCTCGATTTTCTTTTTCGACACAGTCATAGGGCGCTAAGACAAACGACGTCATGTGCTAAGCTGCGAAGGCAGCAACATACTTTGCCTTGGTCTTACCCATCTCGTTTAGACCAGCAGTTTACACAGCCTTGCCTTTAGAATAAGATAGAAACTCCTCCTGCCCGAATCATCCGAGTCATTAAGTCCTTTAGGCTCTCCTCATAATTTCAATCCCCGACTACTCAGGTCACTCAACCCTCTTCTCTGTACCTTTATCCCTCTCCAACCACTCCGTCACCTGAGCAATCCAATCTCTCACACTGCTATAGATCTGCCCTCCATTCGCACAATATGCATAATACAAATACGCATATTTCCCTTTCTTAACTTCCTTTCCCATACCTTTCTACATCTTGCTCCATACCTCCTCCGGACACACCATATACACATAATCATCACACTCCGCCACTAGAAATACGTAATAAACAATCTCCCAATCACTTTCATGATTAAACGTATCGATCTGAACTTCATAGGTAGTCCCATCCTCTCTCGTCTTCATCGGTATCTTTTTCGCCGGCGCCGGTTGATACTCAAGATACCCTTCATAATCCACAGCATCGTCCTCCCGGCAATTCTGGATTCCACCCCATCCGCCATGAAATCCGCCTGCAATCAACGCAATCTCCTTCCAGGACGTGTACCGAGCTTCGTCCACCCCTCCCACCACTCAATCCTTTCCTGATCACACCTTCTCTCTGCCTTTTGCAAAAGAATGAGGGAATTGGCCTGGTGACACGGTAGAAAACTCTAGGATCTTGAAGAGTGTGGAGAGGAGCCGGATTGCAGCGTTAGGCATTGAGGATAGTGAAATTCTTCGACGAAATATCAGAGAGGTTCTCATTGAGAGGGTACCAGTGGTTATGAGAAATTAAGAGTTTGCTTTGTAGAATGTGAAAAGGAGGTGGGGATGGAAAAGGGGGGGGGGGTTCAGAAGTTCTAAGGTAGGCTTAGCTACGCAGTTTAAACCCGCCTAAATATCGCTAAACTAGGCGAGCAAACCCCTGAAGCCACCTGCTTTGACTCTGGTTACCTAGGTAGGTATTTGTTGATTGTAATTATTTTTCTTCCACTCAAAAATAGGTATAAAGAGAAATCCTGATTCAAGATTGGGAAGAAAATAGCTCCAATTGGGATACGGCAGGAGCTTCCTATTCAGGTTTTTCAATGTGGCCCCAAACTTCACGTCCAGTTCATGGTTACACAGCAGATTCGTCGGGGCCTGCCGCCTCCTTGTTTCCTCCACTTACAATCGTTCGGAAATACTTCAATCGCGTCGCCCCTGTCTAGCGTGTCACGTCTGTGTAGCTTCAGGGCTGATATGTAACTTCAGTACCGAAGCTTTGTCGTATATTTCGTCTACGATATCATGATTTCTATAAACATTCCATCAACCAAGCTTTCGATGCGCCATGGATAAGCTACAACTTTCCAAATTTCAAGTCAGTTCAACTCATTTACTTCAATGTCTCTTGCTAACAATGGGAATATCAAGCTTACAAAGGGTTGTCCGGTATGTGATGACATATCAGACTCCTTAATGGCACCGTACGAAAAAGCACTTTCTTTCTACATTGGGTCAGTAGATGAATTATCATCGTTCCCATGCAAAATCCATTTGGAGCTTTTAGTGCTTCTCCTCAAGCCAACAATTCTAGAAGAGCCTTACAGCATAATCATGATCCACAAACTGAGAGATCCTTACATTCGACTCTTCGTTGACAGCGGAGAAGATGATGATTATACGATTACTTCAAGTGCTGGTTTCAGCCTCGTGAAAGATGAATCCACAGGCTATGGACGCATATTAGATTCCGATTGGATGGATTGTAGCTTGATGCAACAGTGGAAAAGTGATTGTTCTGCTTTGCATGGCTCCAAATGCATGCGACTTCCCAACTCAGCTTTCCTAGCACCAGCTTCGCCAAATTGGTTAATCGATAGCAATCAGAAATGCATAGTGCCAGGTCGGCCTGGAATAGCGTACGTTGCGGTGAGCTATGTTTGGGGTAGAGCGAAACACTTTGGAGCATTGCAGAGCAATAAACAAAAGCTGCAAAAACCGCGTGCCCTGGAGTCTGGAGACTTCGACATTCCTAGTACGATACGAGATGCCATGGCTGTGGTTGAAATCCTCGAGGAGAGATATCTTTGGGTGGGTGCCTTATGCATTATTCAAGATGAAGAATCCACAAAACAAGAGCAACTGAACAACATGGCATCTATATATGCAGAAGCAACATTCACCATAATCGCAAAAGACCGCCTTGACTCCTCTTACGGCTTGCGTCGCATTCCAGGATCCGCTGCTCGCAATCTACAGCAAGAAGTATTCAAGCTAGCTAATGACTGAGAAGCTATTGTACACTCGTGGACAGTAGACAAGACTACCACTCCATGGTCTTCACGCGGATGGACGTTTCAAGAACAGCTTTTCTCTCTCAGAAGCTCGTTTTCGAGGGGCAGACAATCTCTTTGGAATGCAGTGTGGCGACTTGGCACGAGGATAACGTCGTCAACACCATAACAGAATGTAACGACGCAGACGAGAGTCACATGTCACAAACGTCTGACCTCTTTACCAAACAGAAGCCAAACATCACAGCCTTTGGTCACCTGCTCTCTGTCTACGACAAACGCGAGTTTACATACTCTGCTGATATTTTGGATGCACTTGACGGAATATTATCATCGTTAACGGCATTCGAAGGTGGATTTGTCTGGGGATTGCCATACATATTTTTTGATCTTGCTCTACTCTGGCAGCCAGAAGAGACCATAATTCGGAGAACATCGAATACGATCGCTGAACATGACGTTGTTCCTCTAAGTTGGACTTGGGCTGGCTGGCATGGCGAACTTGACACCAAGGCTTGGGAACGGGGGTTGAATGTAAATGAAGACCTTTCAAGACGCGTAGCTTCCTCAGTATCGTGGTATTTTGGAAACGTTAGGAAAGAGAAGCGGAAACGATTCGCGAGCTGTTCATTTTCCTTGCTGGCGAATCCAAGGGAAAGATTACTTTCGTGCCAGACAGAAAGATGCCTCTCTCTCTTGGAAAATACCACCCAAAAAACCGAGTAGGCAATTTGCCTCCAATCTACTTCTATTCTTTGGTTGACAGTCAGGGCAAGTGGGCTGGCTCATTACGCCCTCACTATAGAATCCCGGTCGAGGAGATCCCCTGTGGTGCTAGTGAGCACAGATGTGAATTAGTCTCCATATCTCAAGGATCTGTCGCCAACGATAAAGACGTACACTCTGGCTGGATCGACGAATGGTACCTCCCTGAGAGACCAAATTGACAGAGCGATACATCTTCCACAACGTTCTCTGGATACGATGGGAGGATGGCATTGCGTATAGGCGCGGCCTTGGGAGGATGATGAAAGATGTTTGGGAACAGCAAGCAACAGAGGAGATAATGCTTGTTCTGGGTTGAAGAGTTTGGGAGAGAATGAACGAAGCATCATACCTGGCGGGCGGAAAATTCTTACGCGTGCTCAATGGGATGGGAAAGAATTTTAGAAAATCACAAAGGAAAAGTGTTTATTTCTTAGCTAAACGATGAAGTTTTGTCTAGACTTTTGTGCGTCAAAAGTGGACATAATGTCTAATTTACCATGATACTAACCAGAAGCTAGCATTTGTTCAAGGCTGATGCTTCCTCTGCCTATTTAAGCGCTTTGGACTCTCCCAACATACCTATATGCTAGCAATACGCTACAAGGTGGCATGATTACTAATAGCTACGAGGTTACGTTCCGCGGATTGCCCCTTTTCGCTAAGCGGGCTTAACCGAGAACCCCTGAAGCTCGAAGTTTGGTACAATAGAGAGTCCCCCACAGCATTCACATACAGCTTCTATTAGATGATCATAGTCTCGTGAATTAAATAGAACAAGTAAGTAACGTCTCGAGATCCAAACTTATCACATGCGTGATAGTGATGACTACTTTCTAAAAGTCCGTCACGTGCGTCCTCACTTTTGCCGAAGAACGCTTTCCTACTCTTCTTGTATTAGAAAAGAGCTTCAATAAGGTAGATAGTCAAAGCTTAAGAACATGACCATACTTTTATCACCTATGCGAGAAATACCAGAATGCAACACCTTGCAAGAGATATTGCTTTGAAGACTCCTTGGTGGACTAAAGGCACGTGATGAAGAAATAATGTTAAGAACTAATGTTTTAGATGGCGAACAGAAGTGTCAGGAAGAAAGGGGGCAGTGATCCTAGCTTCCGTTTGGTCGTGAGTATTTGGTTAATCCTTTTGGAGGTAATGAAGTTTCACCCAAATAGAAAAGAAGGGGGCTGGGGAAGCGGGTCATGTCAGCATCAAGTGTCCTTCTGAATACGGTGACATTAGTAAGACCTTGGTGCGAACGGAGGATGTAGCGCAGGAAGTACCAATAAATATGAATGAAACGTGCAACATTTAGGAGAACGATCCTGTGCTTGGAAGATTTAAATTGTGTTGTTCATCCTGAAGCAAAAATAGATCAACTTGAAACTGTCGACTCTCGTTTGTCCCTTCGCATGGTCGAAATTACAGGGCTGTGACACCTCTTGGCGGGCTCCTTCACCGCAGCGTCTGAGCCACAACTACGCATTACGGCGTAGCAGCAACCTCGAACAGTACGAATAGGCTGCGACGACCACATTCCTTCTCTTCATCCTAACAAGTCAATCGACCTCTCAGCTGAAGTGTGAAGACGCAAATCGGACAATATTCAGCCCTCGACACCTGGGCATCTGCGAATCGAGCGTACGCAAGGCTGACAAGGCTGGAACACTACTGAATCATGGTGAACCAATTGAGCGAGACGTCTGTACCCCACAACTCACTATCACGACCATTACCTCCTCTCCCTCCACGACGCACTCACGCATTATCCATATCAATACCCTACCACGATGATCCACATGCCGAAGAAATCGAGATTGAGGTTGGCGAGGACCTCCAAACACAGCGATCACCGCCTGGTTACGAGCCCATGTACGACTACCTCCGCTCACAACAATCAAACGCTCGAAATCCTTTACCAAACTGCCAACCAAATATACCAGAAGCCTCCGGGCAAGTTCCATATCGAGATGTACCCTTCATCATCACGATAACCGACACAGATGGAGACACAATGGCTCCTCCTCCCTCCTATCACGAAATATACAATCCGAGCGAGATAGAGATGAGGGATTTGCTGCGGACATATGAGCTAGATAGCACACCGGCAGAACAATCAGAGGAGATTTGTAAATGGCTTGTAGCTATGCTGCTCATTGCCCTGACGATCGTGGCAGTGGGACTGGCATTCAATTGGGGACAACCCAGTTGTCAGTGGCCGAATAAAGCGTCGTGGAAGTGTTGATACCCTGGTCTTTGGGAGGAAAGGAGTTATCTGTTGGCATTTTGGAATGGGTGGATGGCTTGGGGTATGGCAAATATGGAGTTCAGACGAATGAAAGAAAGGAAAGGATACCCATTGAAGATTGGCTTAATCATTTGACGTGTGACTGGACTCGTGTTTTGAAAGGCAAGTTGCCAGCCCATGCCTTGATTATGGTTTCCTAGTAGAAGCTTGAAAGTGGCAAATGCCTGTAATGGCTCGTTAGTTCGAGCAGGATGTAGCACGTGTGCAAAATTCCACCTTTTTCATGTGCTGGATTCTGCTGCTTTATCGTCTCTTCCTTTCCGGAGATGTGATCAGAAAATTTGGATCTCTACATGATTAGTAATGGGAGAAATGTGCCAACTCTGTCTCAGTAGGGCTTAGACCATCAGTACAGCGGAAGGGGGCAGAACGCGCTCGGTCTGAGAGCCTCGTCGGTTGCCAGGCAAAGACCTGCCCATGTCGATCTAGTATCATGTGTGAATTTGCCATAGAACTACCAGTTATCTGGTTGTATTTCCTTTCTTTTTAGCTTCCAAACATCACATAATTTTTGTTATCAACCCTAAAAATCTCATTGGACATTGGTCTTAGACATGGCGTTGTCACACGTTCATGCACAGCCACAGCCTTGCTGTTTTCAACCTCGCCTGAGTCACCAGTGGAAGGCTCCATCATATAACCCAAGTTCGCCCACTCAAGATTTTCAGCAATTACATCTATCCAGCTAGCAAAAGCAGTACTCGCCATGTCACAAGCCGTGCCTCAACGTCCAAGGTATGAGCATCGACCACTCAAAACGCCCGACTCCACCCGAATTCTCCATCTGCAGCCCGGCCACTTCACAGACGACATACACGTGCAATTGACGGAAATCCGCCTTTCAGAAGCACCATCATACGAAGCACTTTCCTATGTTTGGGGATCTCCAACACCCGAAGACCCGATTTTCTGCCATGGCGATGAGCTCCTGGTCACTGCGAATTGTATTGCAGCAATGCGACGACTTCGTCATGAACGAAAAGCCCGTCTACTGTGGATCGATGGGATTTGCATCAATCAGAGCTCAACAACAGAACGAAACCACCAAGTACAGCTAATGGGAGACATCTACTCGAGGGCAAGAAAAGTGCTTATCTGGCTAGGCGAAGAGTCGCCTGAGTCAGACTTTGTCATGTCATTCTTCAAGACGTACTATAGAATATGGAAATGGCTAGCACCTTTCCGTCGCCCCCTACTTCAAATTCAACTTAAGAGGCTCCACAGTAAGTCTCCCTGAGATGAACCGCCGCAACTACTAAGTCTTCTGCAGACATGGAATCTAAATTCGCAAATAGCGGTTGCACGAGTATCTTAAGCCTAATATGCGACAACACATGGTTCGAACGGAAGTGGACGGTACCCGAATACGTATTAAGTCGGGTTTCTTACTTCCAGTACGGGAGTAAACTTCTCCATTCCCCTAACTTGTTTGCTTCTATCAAAGACTTGGATACCCGTCGGCCTGATCGGTTAATACAACCTCACCACGTAACTACAAAAGTTGCTTTTCGAGCATATATTGATGTTTTTAACAAAATACAGCAAGTTCTTCACGATAAGAAGGGTGGAAATACGTTCAAGTTGCTAGATATTTTGGTCCAAGGGCGATCCCAAAAGGCAACGGAGCCGAGGGATGCAGTCTTTGCATTATATGGAGTAATGCAGAGAATGAACGTCAACCTTGCTCCTCCAAATTATTCTAGGTCTACCGAGGATATATATACTGAAATTGCGAAATTAGTCATATTGCATGATAAGTCACTCCAATTACTAGAGAGAACGGCTCAACACAGTGCTTGGAATGATTTACCTTCCTGGGTCCCGAACTGTAAGTGGAGTCGGCGAATTCGAAGTTTATTCCTAGCCACATCGCGCTCTACTTCAAAATTGAAATGATTTCCCATGAGTTCATTAACCCTTGCTGACTTTTATACTTTCAGGGAATACTCTCCTTTTCCATGGGTTCGAGCAGCCGTCACCTCAGAGGGTCGAGAAGCCTTTCGCTGCAAGCAGAGATACTCCCAGCGTATTCACATTACCAGACATTCATACATCTCTCCTCGTGCGGGGGTTTTTTGTTGATAAAATACAACGCACAGCGAGGAAATTTATCGCACACTCCGATGACCATGAAGCGCTTGGGATCACAAGCGAGACTCCATCTGTAGACCGGCGACAGAAGCTCCAGATCAATTCTATACAAGCATTTCAAGAGTGGATTTGTATCGCAGGTAGTGTGACGTGGGATAAAGACAAAGAGGAGTTGAAAGATATTTTACTTCGTACTTTGAACCATGATTGGCGTAACCAGTTCACATGGTTGGCGCAGGGTTTCGAGGAATGGTTGGAATGCTTTGGGTCGAAAACACCACTGCAAAATTCTAACGATCTGGAACTGCCGCCAAAGTCAAGCACGGAAGTCGATGCAACTCACCTTGAAAATCAAAACAACCAGATTGAGGATGAGGTAGAAGGAGAGGTCGCAGAACATGACGCCATCATTAAGAGGTTTCGAAGTAACCCTTTAGGCCGGAGATTTTTACATTATATCTACTATTTCTGCCAGAGAACTCGTTTCTTTGTCACCTCGTCTGGTCGTCTGGGGAAGGGCTTAAAAGATATTCAGGAGGGCGACTATGTGGCCTTGATAGCAGGAGTGGACATGCCTATGATTCTCCGCAAAGAGGGTGATTTATATCGTTCTAAAGGTCCAGCTTACATACATGGGACAATGTTTGGCGAAACGTGGCCAAAACACGAGAATGACCTAGTTGACATTCTTTTGAGCTAGATGGTTGGTCATAGTTGGGGAAAGGATTTTAAGGAGATATATTAGTATAAGAGTGATACTGGTAAAACGATCCAAATATTCTTGTGTTTAAATCGCTCTATTTGGTACAAGATAAGCAATGATATGGATTTGGTCAGGGACCGATGTGAAATAGCCGTCGGAATGCTCTCTTGTAGAAAGATATTATAGGAGATTTGTTTTCAATGCTGGATGTTCTCGAGATTCTTACGTAGAGATTGAATAGGTACGCCAAGAAAGTTTCACGATTCAAGGACATGTTGAAGAATTTCATAGTCGGACGTAACGTCTCCCAAACAGCAGCCAACCCTTTTTCGAAGAAGCGACACCACTTAATGTAATATAGAAGGAATGTGTTAAAAAAGCATAGATCTTTTCACTAGATCTAGAATAGTCGTCCCTACAACATACTTATAATTGATTCTGTTTAAGAAGAATCCTGCTAAATATGGTCAGTTAGCTCATTACGAAACATTTCTCTCTTTCCAGCCGTTGACTCTAATTTCTCATTATTATCCCCCCCACTGGCAATAATCCTAACTTCATAAGGCCATCACAGGCTTAAAGCGCCTCTTAATCCATCATTCGCTCCATTTTCTTGGAAGGAAAGTCCATAGGTAAGAGAATAGAAGCTAACAAGGCTATATTGCTTTCTCAAAGAAGATGTTCCGGATGCAAGGGACTTCCTTCCTACATAGAACCATATTGAAGCAAACTACGAGATTCATTATACTTGAAGGCGAAATACAAAACCTCCAGGATAAAGAGACAACTGCCACCAAAACGGTAATCCACTGCAGGCATTCAAGGTCGAAGTCCCTGCCCATCGTAAGACTTCTGAAATTCGGTGAATCAATGGATGCGATGTCCCCATCCTCGAAACCAGAAGGTTCAAGCTGGCCGCCACCTGTTGGAGGTTTGGAACGTATGGTTGGCTTTGGGATATGGCATATAAGGAGTTCAGATGAATGAATTGAAAGAAAGGATACCCACTCAAGTTAGTTTCACGCCGTGACGTGTGACTTGCCTCCCTCTTGAAACGGGGAGTTGTCAGCTCTTCCTTTGATTACAGTGTCCTAGAAGCCTAGAAGTGGCAAAGCACGTGTAGAATCATGGCCTTTGGAAGGCACAGCAAGTAAGCAAAACTTCCGCTCTTTTATTTCTAGTATTTCTTATTCTTCGTCCACTTCTTCTGATCATAAAGCCTACGTCAACATGGCATTGAAGCAAGGTCTTAATATCTGATTTAGTACCTAGTCCAAAGTTAGAGCGAGTAGAAACAAGATAGTATTGAATGTCCGCGGGTATAGTGCCCGTTACATAAAGTCTTCGAATTCTCGTGAGAGAGGTCATGTACTCGCCAAATCCTTGGTTGAAACTACTACTCCTCTGTATTCATCCACTTATTAATCGCCGCGCCGATGGTTGCGCGAACAAGACCTGGATATCTTCAAGCGATTGACCTCGGGTCTCTCGCATATAGGTAGCAAGCACAACCAGTGTCAACAATGCGATGGCGCCGAAGAGGAAATACGCGCCATAAGCAGACCTCGCCAGGAAGATTGGAGTTGCGAAGGCAACAAGCCAATTCGCAATCTATTCGTCAAATGGATTAGTACCGAATTCACGAGAGTGACACGTGAGTAAGTCGTCATAAGTAGGTAAGAAAATTGTACTTACGAAGCTACCACCTGTTGCCATTGAGTTTGATGTCGCACGAGTCTTTGTAGGCTGGATTTCGGATGCATATATCTTTCCAAAAACAGCCCATGTGGAGACGTATCCGATTGCAAAGACAAATACTGACACGATGACAACCCATCGTGCCGCGCCGTAGGAATGCACGGCATTGGCAGCGTAAAGAGAGCCAATTAGAAGCATACTTCCTGAGAGGATGATACCGCCACAGATAGCAGAAGTGCGACGGCCCCACTTATCCGCAAAGAGCGTGGCGGGAATGCTGAAAGCGAGCATAAGAATAGCAGAAATGCCAGATGCGAGGAATGATGCTGTTTGGGACGGTATTCCTGCTTGAGCGAAAATTGTTGGAGCATACTGTGAGGCAGTGTTAGCAAATGCAACCAGTTCTTCATTTCTAGTTTGCATAACATACGTAGAGTACCCCGTCTATGCCACTCAGTTGGATGAATGAGAGAATAAATACCGCAAGGCATGTTTGCAATCGGTATTGCCTCGTGAAAATCAAGTGTAAGCCTTCCAGCACACCAACTTCAGAAGCTGCGTTTTCGATTGGCCGCAGTACGTCTTTCTCTGCCTCAGCTTTTTCAAAATTCAGATTTTCAAGCTCTTCCATCGCTTGACGTCTTCTTCCGTGTAGAATAAGCCAACGTGGACTTTCGGGTAAGAAGAATGAGCCAGCCGCCCAAAGGGTAGAGAGCGCAGCCTGTAGTATGTATGGTAGACGCCATGCCATATCGCCGTCAATGTGGATACTTCCGTAGCATGAGAAGTACCCTATGCATACCCCAATCGCAGCACCAAATTGCGGCAGCGACACAAATTTGCCACGGCTTCGGCTCGGCGCAATTTCACAGATGTAGACACCCACATTGGTAAGGGCGAAGCCTTGACCAATTCCCATCAAAGCACGTCCGATAAGGAAGAGCCATAAATGGAACGCAGCACATTCAAGTACGCAGCCAATGGTGCACAAGATTGCTCCAGCAATCATAATTCGCAGTCGCCCGAAACGGTCTGCAAGGTGTCCAGCAACCGTTGCCGGAATAGCGCCACATAGCATGATCAGAGACACAGTAAAGCCGCGCATGGTAGGCGGCAGGTGGCCAAAGGTCTCAATATACGAGGGCATCTCAGTAACAGCACCAACAGAGCCTGTATCGAATCTGTTACCATATTAGCGGGGGTTTCAACGTATCGTTAGACAAGATACGTAAAAGCATCATCGGTACTGGTAGAGTCGCTTCGCGTGGTTGAAAGAAAAAAAGGCAGCTTTCTCACAAACATCCAACATGATAGGCTTTGAGACTAGATTCAAAGATAAGGGACGAAATGTATCTGACGAAAGTACGGTTGCTTTCAAAACATACCCATTGAGTATACCGCCAAGAGCGACAAACGTTGAGGCAAGCGCATAGCCTGGTATCTTTTTGGACAAGAACTGCATTATTGCCAATTTGTAGCAGCCGGGATAGTTCCAAGAGTATTAAAGATGGTCGCTGTTTGGAGACAGCAAGGGAGAGCCTTGATAGAAAGCATATGTACTTGAATATCTCTCCGCATCTGCAAAGTACGGACCTCACGCAACACTGCGCCGCATGTATGACGTCGCATATCAGCGGGAGTATTACTCGAACGGGACAGGAGTATTACACCATCTTACGTTGAGAAGCAGTGGCATTCCGTGCCTCGCCACCTCCGGATGCGGGGAAAGAACTAAGTCTGGCCGGGATGTGCCAAGGGATCGTCTGTATCAACGATATCTACCCTTTCCTTGGTACAACAGTACCCGCAGCACAAGAGCTAGGCTCTCATTGGTGGAGGTTAGGTGGGATGAGAACCTTTGGCTCCTAGTGCTTACCACTACTGCATCAAAAAGATCAAGATCCGGCTCGCATTGTAGTCAAGAGTTGTAGACCAGCACTGGTACCAGATGAGCCTAGCGATCTTCTCCACTTCAGGTGAGAGGGGAGTTTGTTCTCTCTTTCTCAATCTCTACGACAAAGCGATCTCGTCTCTTCCTTCTGACAATTGGTGGTTAGCACTGCAATTGAGGGCAGTTTCGAGAGTCTTATCATTCAGTCTAAAGAGTAAAAGAGGAGAAGAAGCCTATCTAATCTTAATATACAGGGTTTTCAACTGCCAGAGGCTAGCTAGGGTAGCCAGAGGTTGCCGGAGGTTGGCGAGGTCATGTGACCCCAATTGACACCTTCATACAACTCTCCTCAACCTTTTCAGCGAGTCTAAACTACGAAGTCTGACGTCTTTGATGTTCTCTGCCACTCGCAGCAAGCTTATCGATATGAAAGGCGTATCGACCTTTTAGTCGATAGGCAGGAGCGTGAGCACTTTAGTGAAAGAAAGCGATGAACCCTACAAACATTAAGTTTTATATAACTTTAACACAAGCATTGCCAAATAGTTACCTACAGAATTACATATCCCCGTCAATCAGAACACCGCTTCCGTGTTGAACGGAGGTATACGAGAGTATATTAACGAGCAGCCTGCCCAGTCAAGGCAGGGCTTTTTGGCATATATATACATTTTAAGGAGCTTGTACGACGTATGCGGTAAGTGAGAAATTAGCACGTGACGTGTGTGACGTCACATTCCAATATTCCGATAAATATTACTTCGCATAAGCATGCTTGGAGGTCCACTACTTCACCGCACAGCAGTTATAGTCAGCTGCATTGCATCACAAGCGGAAGGAGCAAGTTTCCTGCGAGATGGGGCTATTCGCTCTCGCTTCACGAATGCACTCGCGCCTACGATGGTTAAAAGAGAAAAGTACGCTCAGACTCCTACTTACTCAATTGCTAAGGAATGTTAGACTCGCATTCATACTTATCAATACTGATTAATGCACCTTAAATATAATTTTGACTATTGAGCATCTAACCAGGTACGTGATATAATAAGAGAGCAGCCATTCCTATCCCAGTTTACTAAGGCTTTGTAGAATCACGGCTAAAGTAAAGCTTCTTTAGTAAGAGAGTCAAGGATAATTCCATGACTAATTCTATAGTAATCGATGGTTTAATAATCATTGCCGAGCCTGTAAGCGGCCACTCAGTTGCAAGACTTTTTAGATTCTTGATAAGTATGCCTAACTCAAGCTCTCCCCCTCTGTCAGGTGGCCTGCACAGACCATGAGGTTGGGATCATAAAGCCATATAGCGGCTTATTCGGAATAATTTGTATCGGACGCCAACAAATAGGAATAGATACCGTGTATATAGTATATACAGGGGGTGCTAGGAATTCAGAAAGTGGGATACAACCCCGCATTACCAACTCCCTGTCCTTTGCTTCTATCCGAATATAACCATTTTACTCAGTTTCCGCTACCACGGCTTTGCTCAATTGACCCCTCGTAGAATTATCCGCAAATCGAATACTATTAGTTTTCACGGAGCAACTCCCACCGGTCTGCATTCGGATATTATGAAGCTTCTGATATCCAGTGGTTTCTAAGCATGCTGAAGAACATATCGCCAACCCCTCAGCGGAAGATATCTGGGTTTGATACATCCATACACATCTTACGTTCTACTCTATCAGATGATGCATGAATTCTGGCACCACGAAGTGAACAATTAATAAGAAGGCACGTTTTCTCGCTGTTGAGTTCTACTCTCCCGGCCCTCCCCTTCTTGTACCTATACGTCAAAAGCCAACATGCTTCTTCTCTTAACGATCCTTCCTCTTCTGAATTTTATAAATCCAGTAATCTCCTCAACAGTCCGTATCAATGCGCTTGGAGACAGTATAACCGGCTCGCCAGTACTTCGTCCACCCCTCTTACAACCTCACCATGCTAAAGAACTATAGGGATGCTGGCGAGCTCTCCTCTGGCAAAAGCTTCAAGCAGCTGGCGTGACCAACACCGATTTCACAGGCACCCTCCCCGCACAAGGATGCGGCTTCACCTACGACGGCGAAAACGACGGGCACGGCGGGTACCTCGCCACTGGAATCGTCTCTAACAACCAACTTCCCGGCTGGCTTGCCGTCTCAAAACCAGACATCGTGATGATGTTCCTCGGTACCAACGATGTATGGTCCTCCATCTCCACCACCAAAATACTCGCTGCATATACGACGCTTGTGGGACAAATGCGAGCACAGAATCCGAAGATGCAAATCCTTGTTGCCCAGATCACGCCAATGGCCCCTTCGGGATGCAGCGGGTGTGGAGCAGGTGTCGTGGCTCTCAATGCCGCGATTCCAGCTTGGGCACAGAACATATCTACGGCTGCCAGTCCGGTTAGTGTTGTTGATTGCTGGGATGGGTATTCGACCTCAGCGGATACGGTTGATGGAGTACATCCAACCGATGCTGGGAATGCGATCCTGGCCAAGGATTGGTTTGCACCGTTGAGTAGTGCTATTGTTCGTATTGGAGGTGTGGCGACGGCGATCCCTAAGCCTTTAAGAAGCCTCTAAGAATAAAAGGTGATTTACTTTTTGGTGGGTTTCCTTGATGTTTAGCGAAAGTTTGGTGGCTTGACTCGGGCCTGCTGACCACAATACAGTTTGGAGCTAGGGCAGCGATAGTTTTAATTCAAGAGGCAAGATGGAAGCAGAGAATTTCTATATCAATATATTTCTCTGGACTTCCAAGGCAATACGGAGAGAGGAGCCTCTAGTTGATTCAAATCATCAAGGTGCTGTTTCGTCTAGCTCAAGTGATGTTCGTATGCCTTTGGAACTTTAGGACATGGAAGGCTTCTAAAAGTAAATCCTTTTAGTAAAAAAACTTGAATTTGAGGGCCCGTGTGAGTGACAACCTTACGCAATGACTAAAGTTAAAAGACTTACCTTACATAATGTGGAATTCGTGCTTCGTGCCTTTTCTCTCACACCACGTTCTTTGCTCAGCTGTTAACTCTAACTCCTATGGATTTATTCTCCGATAAACTCCCTCTGGGTTGCCTACAAGAATCATTCTAACCCTCTTCCCCTTACTTGTATTCCTCAGTAATGAAAATCTAACAATATCGCTAGGACAGCTTGGCCGTGCTGGGAAGGGGTAAGCGTTCTGAATCTATTCGCAGAGCGGAAATTCTGACTCCCCCACATCAACAGTGCGAATCGCCAGCTCACCACTTGCAACTTGTCAAAATACTGTCCCTTCAACCGCAGGCTGGACCGTGCAATCAGGAAAGTCCGCACGGGGAACGTTGTACGTTATCCTGTAGTACTCTGAGGCGCATTCTTGCAAGCTGACGTACTCTCAAAGAAGATGTTTTGTTCGCACGATAATCTCAAACTGACTAAGAGAATAGATCACGCTAGAGTAACTTATGACTCATTTTTTACTTCAGACCGGAATACTCCAAGTTATAGTAGTATAATTTGGAGCACTCCAATCTGAAGTACTATAATCTGTCATACAGTAACCTAAAGTACGTTTATATATCTATATCGTAACAAAATTCCTGTATAATATAAAGGCTTTCTCCTGGCAAATATAGTGATTTAGATTAGTTTATAGAAAATATAAAGCTTCGAGACACTTTTAAACTAGCTAATTAGAAAAAAACCTAATCTCTATTATAGTCTTATTACTCTGAAGCGTATTTGATTAGCTTCTCTAAGTTAATAAGGCTAGTAGAACCAGCTTTTGTCGCCTAACCGCTCTGATTAACCGCTGACGCCCTTTAATTCACGTGATTACATAGATTACTGCGATATTTGCACATGTAGCTCCTACTATTACAAGCGCTACCAGGATCTACTACCGCGAGAAAGAAAGCTTGTTAAATATAGTCGAAAGAATAAAAATCGTGCAGAAAGAGACAGACTAGAACCGCGCCATTACGGGGACAAACTGGCATTATAAAGTCGAGAGATCTATTCTTAGAAGGGAGGGTCAAAATGCGGCTCCCCACTATCTTGGCTTGAAAGGGGCTTCTGCTGGTGGTGATTTGTTCGGGCTCCTCGATCAAGGCCTCACACTTGTTGACCGAAACTAAAAATATAGTACCTTTGCTATAGCTAGCAACATATTAAACGGACCACCGGAAAACCAACTTCAATGTACTGACCTGAGCTGGATGAATACCGGTCTGAACTTTCGGTTAAAAGGAGGACACAAATCGGCTCTGACAGGTACCCTTAATAAATGCGATGGGAGACCGAGAACGGCTGCCGTTACGATACCTTAATAGGCCCAGAAATGTGGCCATGCTCAGGTATTAAGACTTGTAAAAGTCTATATATAAATAATATGGAAAGTATAACCAATTCTTGAGTGAGCTAGAAGGGGATCCCTGAACGTGATCTATCCACTCACTTTAACTCACCCTTATTTGCCATTACTCAACTCCGACTCACCCTTAATAGCTGATAAAGCAGCTCTGCTCACCTTTTCGAATAGAAACGGATTTTCTTCATGTTAGGATTGGCGTGTGATAATGGTCTGCTATTAACCTATTCGACGTCTAGACCTGTAATCCACTGCATGTAGTCAAGGTCGAATTCGTTTCCCATCGTGAGACCTGCAAAATCTGAGAACTCATCAGACGCTATATTTCCTTCAGCAAAATCGGATGCTTCACCCAAAGTGCCATTGTTCCCCTCGGGTGGCGTGACTTGCTTTGCATTCAGAGCTATTATCATCAGTAAATGTTCATGTAAGAAAGCGGCAAAACTCGCATTCAACTAGTATCTGTTGTCGTCCTTCAGCACTTTTCCAGCTCTTTCCCAAGGCATTAAGCCACTGGATACACTGTTCCAACCGCGGGCGAATGAGAATGGTGTCATTTCCGCCCAACCGCCAGCGCCGCAGCAAGATGTTTGCCGCGACGAAGATTGGGAATACCAGATCACATGGCAGCACTTTGAGAAAACTGTTATACTTTTCTAGGATTGCACAAATCTGGTTGGCGGACGTGATGCATACTTCGAGCGGATCAGCTGCCGCTGGTAGATACTCGAGAACCCCGCCGTCATGCTGGTCCTCAATGAAGAGTCGGTGAAGCAAAATTGTCGTTGACAGCATGTACTGTCTCCGATGAGAATCAAGTCTGAGAGCTCTTGGGTATCTCTTACCACATAGTTTGTTACAATGACTGGACCAGAGGACAAAGTATCACCCAAATCCAGTCTCAATGGCGAACTTTCAAGGCCATTTTCCCATCTTTGAAGCTCTGTCCATAGGTGTTGCCTTGTTTGCTCTCCTTTGGTCGGGTTACTTCGTATCGTATTTCGAGCAGTGACACTATATACCTGCCTAGATATATTCTCAATGATCATACATAAACGGATAGATGTATGAAATGATGAGATGGTATGTAGCTTCAATGGTTCCATACCAATGGATAACGGTGTCGAGGAAAACTCGAATTCATCAGATTCATTCACAGACGGGAACGGAGCATCGGCTTCTTCTGCTCGCAGGATCATTGGGCGGCTCATCTCCCAGGAGAGCATCTTCTCAAGAACATAGATGCTCCACCATAATCTGGAGTTAACCTCAACTTCGACGGACGTGCTTGCCTCAGATCTTCTGTGAAGTTGCAAGTCGATGGCCATTGCTGCCGCAACACTGCACAGAATACCGGCTTGGGAAAAGGCTGCAATGCTGTGTTGTTGTAGAGCTAGTATCGTGAAAACTTGACACCGGAGAATGGTTGGTTTGGTTGCCAGAAGCTCCTCACTGGTTTCGACATGTTCATCTTTTGACGCCAACTTTAATGCTTGTTTAAAGAAATGATGCGCAGTATCGTGCTTTGAGAGCTCGTCGTGACGAATCTCTTCAGAAGCATCTAGTAAAACAGATATAGATAGCATAGCATTGATTAAGGCTCCCGGGAGGGTGGCCAATAATTGCGGGCAGTCTGCGGAGCTATACATAGGTTTGTATAAAATTGGCCAGATGGGATGAATGTGTCCGAAAAAGATCTGGAGAAGTCGACTAGCTCTGTCATTGTTAATCCTTGGGAGTGTGTCTTCTCCACGCGAGGTCGTAGGTCCAAATGTTTGGGTTTCAGTAATCGGTGGTAGACCTGTCGCCAGAAGCGCCTTCGACGCGGGGGAAGGCAGTCTTTGCAAAATTAAAATAAAAAAACTCCTTGGGGAAATATGAAGATAGACAGTACCTCTTGTTCCGCTTTGATGCTTCAAACAGGCATATAGTAGCATCCGCATAACATCTTCCACACCTGGGATAAATCCCATCGCACTGCACATGCCTCGTAAGTGGGGGGCTGATACTATAAGGATATTCCGCACCTTGACTTTTCTACTTCTACAGGGCTTGCATGCCTGAGATACACGTTTCCTTCCTGGTACATGGGTTGCTGACATTATGGAGACTTGTGAGGTTGCTTTACTCTGTCATCGTGGGAGCTGGCTATCTCGGTACGATATTGCGGAGGTCCATCATTAGCCGAGCTTTGCCGACTTTTCAGGGGTTCGGTTATCTCGGCTACCTCGGACTTAGGAGATGATACGATTGTTTTGTTCCCAGAGATTTTATCGTTGCATTAACTCAATAGCATATATATCCTTCCTCTCTAACCCAAGATTTGTTGAACATAACATTATTGATTAATTACTGCTGAATTTTAAGCATATATTTCTTCAATTGCCGTCATGAATTCTAACGATGGTTTTGAATGGACGAAAGAAGAAGGTCTTCGACAAGGAGTCCCTTCGATAGGTCGTATACTACCCGCGTCCAATCTCTCCAATCTCTCCAACAACAATGATTTATTTGATGTTATTGTCATTGGTGCTGGGTATACTGCTTTGACAGCTATACGTGATGCAACCGTGTCGGGTAATGCACATGAAACTTTATTCTACCAAGTGGATGAGCACCCTTGCTTACTAACACTGACCAGGTTTACGAGTCCTACTGCTGGAAGCTCGAGATAGAATTGGTGGTCGTTCGTGGTCTTCCAACATTGATGGATACCCTTTTGAAATGGGTGGGACGTGGGTTCATTGGGGTCAGGCCCATGTCTGGCGAGAGATCTCGCGGTACTCGATGAGAAAAGATCTCGAAATATCCCAAGACTATTCTTATGGAGTGAATTCACACTCTCTTTTCACCACAAATGGCGAGAAGCACAATCTGAGTCACGAATCCGAGGTAGGTAGTCGTCTGCCCATCCTTCACTACCCTTGGCCCCACTAACTCATAACCCAGGATATAGTCATGGAATCTGCCCTTAAGAAATTCGTCAATGTCAATGGAAAATTTGGCCGCAGTATTATGCCATTTCCTCATGATCCCCAGCACAACCCACAAGTCCTCCGATTCGACAAAATGACCGCAGCAGACAGAATATCGGAAATCGAAAACGATTTGACGGCTTTGGAATATGCTGCCCTCAAAAGTTTCATACTTCTTTGCAGTGGTGGGACCCTCGCTACCATGTCATTCTACGAATTCCTACATTGGTGGGCCTTGTCTGGGTACACTTATGAAGGCTGCATCGAATACCTTGTAAAGTACAAATTTCGCGGCGGCCAATCCAGTTTCGCGATCAATTTTTGGAATGAAGCAATGGAGACCAACAAACTGTCATATGTGTTCAACTGCCCAATTACCGCGGTCACGGATAGTGGAGACTTGGTTGAGGTGGGCTCTGAAGATGGTCGACACTTTAAGGCTCTCAGAGTCATCTGTACCATTCCTCTGAACGTCTTGAATACGATCACCTTTAGTCCGCCCATCAGTCCCCAAAGAAGTGCTGCCGCAAATAAAGGACATCTGAATCAGTGTGTCAAGGTACACGCTGAGGTGAGTAACAGGGAGTTGAGAAGCTGGTCAGCTGTCGATCCTTCGTCCAAGCTGCTTTACGCCTTTGGTGATGGCACCACACCTGCTGGTAATACACATATCGTTGCATTTGGAGCGAATGAGACACATCTTGATCCTGAGAAGGATATAGGACAGACAGCCCAGATACTCACAGACTTAGTTGACATGGATATCAAACGCTTGGTACGTAAAATATTCCCTAGATAATGAACTATAATGCCGATTTCGAGCTAATTTTCCCAGGTCTTTCACAACTGGTCGAAAGACAAGTATGCCAAAGGTGCTTGGTTCTTTCCAGGAAAAGAGTTTGTGACAAAGTATCTTGAAGAACTTCGAGTCCGACACGGGAATGTTTTCTTCGCGAGTTCGGATTGGGCGGTGGGATGGCGAAGTTTCATCGATGGGGCAATTGAAGAAGGAACCAGGGCTGCGCTTGACGTACATAGAGATTTGCGTCGAAATATTTGTAGCTCTTAAGTATGAAAGGCAATTGTGAACATTATCACAATCAATCGTTCAAACTAACTCTCAACAATTTTGAGTAGCGATTTAACATTATCATGCCATAAATATTAGACGATCGTTTGTTGGCGCCCTTTACACAGGTTGACTTATGGTTTTGGGTGGTCAGAGACGACTGTTGTTTCGGATCAGGGTTGTTTTAGCTAATTGGATTTCCCACACCTCAGTGCAACCCAAAGACTACTTATTTATAGATTATGTGAACTACGTGATCGCCTTCCTATATATAATTTATCTTTGACCGTTTCTTCTTCAAATCTTTTCATATTTTATTCAGCATTCATGGGTACGCTTTGCTTCCCGTGGTTAACAAATTTCACTAGTATTGGAATGAGAAGAATAAATACAATTGCTGTTGCCCTGTTTAAGATTAGACTACCAAGATTTCACCACAAGTCATTATAACTACTTCACGATTCTTAGTACGGTGAAAGCAATCGAGAGTAATCAGTTACTTGTAAATTTTTTTTAACAATTCATTACCCATGTTCGACACCCCAGCAGAATAATTTGAGATTTTGTTCTATGAATAATCTACGTTAATATTTCTATGTCTCGTGAACAGAGGGCACAAAACGAAGTACAATGTTAGAGCTAGCGTTCTATCGTTACTCGGTAACCTGTTTTGGCATACGAGGGGTGTGTTGGTGAGGCTAAAACATCCATCACGAATATATGTCTTGATTAAGAGAGCCATCATACATCAGTTCTATCAATTGTTGCGTGAAATCCTGACAACAGAGAAAAGACGTAAATATTGGAAAAGTGGGGATTGATCACGTGAATTGTCGTTACGACCTGGATCTATTAACAGCCAATGACAGAGACTATATTAATGTTAATAAGCACCCCGCAGCCAGCTTGCTGATGAGGTTTTACAACTACCAACACTTCCATTCGTACCTTATAAGAAGCACCTGAGAATCAAATATCACTAGAAGTGGAATGTTTACCGGAAAGATCCGCGGTGCCATTCACAACAGCTTCTATAAAGGGCTTGGGAGTCGGTTTCATTCCAGATCAACAATCTTCCCACTGTGCACGACCGTCACTACTGAGCTTCCGCAACCATTACCAAGGCAGTCAACCTGTCGAGACTGTCGCCCTGCACCCCATTTTATAAGTTCTCCTGGCCTGAAGTCCGTGGCAACCATGAGTGGTCGCGTCCCAATTGAGTCTCAGCGTGTCGACGCGCCACTTACATCGTCAGCAACTTTCCTCGTCCTCTCGGTCACGGAAAGTCCGGATGCTGTCAAAACTGTGCGATCGACTCTCGCAGATATTGATGGGTTAGCTAAGAATGTTGCTATTCGTGATCTTAGTGCCTCGTTTGCGTGTACGGTTGGTATTGGAAGTGATGTGTGGGACCAGGTCACAGGCCTCCCCAAGCCTTCCGAGCTTCATCCCTTCCTAGCCGTCAAGGGAGCCAAACGTAAGAATTCACAGTTTTTCAGTCATTATTCAATACTGACTCCAAGCTCAGACACAGCAGTCTCAACACCCGGTGATTTACTCTTTCACATTCGCTCTGAGCGTCGGGACTTGAACTTTGAGTTCGAGAAACAATTATTGGATCTTCTGGGTGACTCCGTCAAGGTCGTTGACGAGACAGTTGGCTTCCGGTATTTTGATGTCCGAGATCTCTTAGGATTTGTTGATGGTACCGCGAATCCTGTCGGCCCCGCTGTTCCTGCCTCGATCTTGGTTGCTGAAGAGGATGCCGCCGCGGTCGGTGGCAGCTATATCGTGATTCAAAAGTACGTCCATGATATTAAGGGGTGGAAGACCCTGAAAGCCGAGCAGCAAGAAACCATCATCGGCCGGACGAAACTGGACAACGTCGAGCTCGACGATGCACCCACTGGTCAGCAAGCATCGCATAAGACACTTAACACCATTGAAGATGAGAATGGTGTTGAGCATGATATCCTGCGGGATAATATGCCTTTTGGCTCTCCTGGCTCAGGGGAATTTGGGACGTATTTTATTGGGTATTCGCGCCGGCTTTGGGTGATTGAGAAGATGCTACAGCGCATGTATATCGGAGAACCTCCGGGACTTCATGATCGCATTCTCGATTACTCAACCCCTTTGACTGGCACGACGTTCTTTGCTCCATCTGCTAGCGTACTTGCAGGTCTCGACTCGGACTAAAGGCTTTCACGTGCTCCAGAATATTGGGGGGTTTACACCTAGAGGAGAGTTAACTATTTAGAAATGCCTCTGCTTTAAATCTGAACTTGAGCTATTCTTGCTGTGCTTGTTCGCTCCTATGATACTTGAAAGTACCCCGTCGCCAAATTAAGTGTTACACAGATGAGAAAACCCCTAATCTGGGTATTCAGCAGTCATTTGATGTCCATTTATCATTTCATATTTGCCAATAGCGTATGTCTGGGGAAACGAACGCCAGAAATCGAAGGACAGAAGTTTGAAAAAGGCCGTTTTTGGTTCATTAGAAGGGGTGTGCAGGACTTTCACCCGAAAAGGGAGTCGAAGAGTGCTGACTCTTTGCATTCTTTTGCTCACGGCAGGCCACGCCAGGTAGCTAGTTCTTGAAAAGCATAGGTTTGATAGAGACTTGCCCCGTATAGGCTTATCGAAAGTGATACCGACTACATACTAGGTCTATCTAGTCCCCCGCGCTAGAAGTGCCCTAGTGGCATCTTCGACAGTGTTATTGGAGACCTCGCTTCAAGCCGCGATAGAACTGAACGAGAATAACATGATTTACTTGCTGCTCTTAGCGATCGTAGTTTTAGATATCTAGAAATGAAGGGGTTTAAATGAGTTAGAGTCATCATATATTCGAGAATCTAATACCAGACACGTTCCTCAAATGGGTCTGTCTGAAGATGTATTAGGATGAAGCCTCTTTGTTGTCCATAATATGCCTCGTGGGGCACCATATTGATACTATAATATATTAAATTCAACTCCAAGATGAAGTATAATTATCATATGCTCAAGTAATATGATTTTTGAGACTAAAGAGACGCCCCTTTTCGCCGGCGTGTCACCCTGAATCCTAGCTTTGTTTGGTCTTGTAACTTACTTTTGATCTCGTCTCGTAGATGACTTCTACTTTCCATGGTTCGAACACAGCATAAACCGAATCTCTATATTGAGTCAGCAGTGATAACACACACATGTTTCCAGCGTGCAAGACTTATTTGGGGTGACTATAGGGTGGGCTCACGTGATCTCGCCAAGAACGAAACTCGCCAACTTCATCCAACATAATCTCATCGCCCTTCACCGAACACAACCTGGGACATTCATAACATCTCAACCAGTCTCCATGATATCCTTCTCGGCCTCGCGAAAGCCCATTCCTTCATCAAGCGAAGCCTTAGACCCATTCCCCAGACTCCCTCTAGAGCTCCGCACCCAAATCTGGCATGCCGTCGCCCAGCAACCCCGCACGCTCGACCTCTGGCGTCTTCCCATCGGAACTCTTTTCTTCCACGACTCATACCCGAACCAACCTCCCAACTCCGTGAAAGGTTACAGATTCTGCACCACGCGCCCTGTTCCATCGCTGCTACATGTAAACCAAGAATCTCGCGCTATCGCCTTGCAGCATTACGTCCTCGCATTCGGATGCGTAAATGCTATGGATGACGATTACGGGATCACGATGAGTGCTCCTCCGAGGATTTATGTGAATTGGAAAACGGATATTATTCTCTTCCTGGGCGAGACAGACGATAGTGCAATCCCTGACGCATTGACTAGTGACGTTCCAGCAGAAGGGGCATCGATTGCGATCGAGATATCGGGAGTTCAATTTGAGGAGGAATGGAATCAGCTGACTGCTATTGCTGCCAATGGTGGGGTCAGAGAGGTCCGGTTCTTCAATGGGGAATTGACAGACGGTGTGCAATTGGACTTTAAGCTATTTCCCCGCGCCACGCTCGAACTTGTGGACTTGGAGGACGGCGAGGAGCAGAGGCCAGAGTTGCTTCTGATAAAGGGGAGGGACGCACTTGAACTCCAATTTCAGCAGTTGGAGGCAAACGTAAATGGGGAGTATAGGTTTGATTACATTGATTGGGAGGAGGCGGAGGCGAGAATGAAGGCTTTGGAAAGGAGGCCGGTGGTGAGGTTTACGAAGTTGTCAATTAACAGGAAGTCTGGCAAGAGATCTGAAGCGTCGAAGTGGGAGTATTTACGTTTTTCTTAGTCAGTTGCCCATATACAGGCCAGGAAAGTCCATAAAATTATTGAAGAAGCCCCACCTTTGATACCGCCCGTCTTGTCTTATTCGAATGTCTTATTCGAATTCTCATCATCTATTGTATATTCTTGCCCTAGCATCCCTTATAGGTGCTATCTTAACAGCCAGTGGTCTCGACCTTTCATAACCTATCACGACTCATTATGCTTAGTTCAATAGTACTATTCTCGACCAGCTCGCGCTTAAAAAACCGCAACATCTACTTGACATCAAAGACCTTTTTCGCCCGTTGAGTTGGGTCGCAGAGCAAGGCGAAAACGAAGAGAGCGATGGTGCCTCCCAATGAACAAATCATAATTCTGCTACTCTTTTCGCTGCATACTCGAAGACATAGCTTACATGTTCCACTGGTCACTGTCCGGTAGAGAATGCGAGAAACATAGACGAGCTTCAGTCTTCCGGCTAGAATCAAGGGTTGAGTAGGTGAAATAATTTTCACTTAATTTTCTGTACGCAATTCTAAGAAGTGAAAAGACTTTCATACCCTCTAAAAGGTTCTTTGTTATAGTAAAGAAGAGTAAATTTTGTCACAGTTAGTGGAGCATAGGTTTTAGGGGGAGTAGCTCAGTTGAGTTTGGCGAGGCTGGTTCGGATGTGGCGCACACCCGTTTGGCTTGACCAAATCAGTGATGAGAGTTTTATCGGCCTAACAAAGCCCGACCATGACATATTTTGGCTGAAATAGCTGCCTGAACCTCCTACATAAGGTTACGAGCCCCGCCAAGGTTCCGTACTAGAGATTCGAGAGTCGAGTTTACCTATATAGTACGCATCTGCTATTCAACGATTTGCTCACTTATTCACCATTGCAACTTGTAGCGCAAAAGCCGCGCTAAGATCTCGGCCAAGATATTGCCTGATCTCACAATTCAAGGGAGTTACTATCTCTATGAGCTCCCCGAGGTTATGAGATAATTCTACTCAAGATGTTGGTTCTCATCACCTATTACACCGTGCGCGGGTCGACCAAAGAGATCGCTGAGCGCATAGGCTCAGTCCTCTCTACGAAAGTCACGTCACCCTCAGCGGTGGAAGTGCTGCCAATGGATCAAGTTACGGATCTGTCTAAGTACAATTTCGTAATTATCGGCAGCCCAGTACATAATTTTGTCTGGGTTGAATACGCCTCGACCTGGCTGTCTACGAATGGCGCTGCCTTATCCAACAGTGCCGTCTGGGCATTCAGCGTTGGCACACCGTTTGCTGTGGGCAAGATCGCTCAACACGTGTTCGAGTCGAAAGAAGAAGAGCAGAACCTGGCTGCAGCAATATCGACGAATGTCAAACTTGAAGGGCACGTGTTGTTCAATGGTAGATTCCTCAAGTCCCATGCGACAAAGAAGTTTAATTTCTGGTGGCGCGTTTTCGGCGGCAAATTTGGCGATTTTAGGAACTGGGAAAACATCGACAAATGGGCAGGAGACATTGGAGATACGATCGTACAGAGGATTGGTGAAGCGGCGTAGGGTGTACACTTCTCAGCAATGATTCAACAAGCCCTGACTATTTCTCTTATTCGACGGCTTTGATACTGAGCTTGTTATGATGATATGATTTTAGCTTTGACCTGGTGAGATGTTGAACGAGGCTGTCAATTTATAGTGGTGTTGAAAGTAAATCACATGATTGCATCGCGGAGGAAAAATTAGGCAGCCGTTTTTCGCCAGACCTAGCCTGATTTCTTAGCTACCATATATTTGCTTTATTCGAAGCACCAGAAAGTAATAAGAAAAATTCTGAAAACGCCACTGGTTACTCCTTCGATAATTAAGCCGGTGCCCATCACGGACTGCCGGTAATTTGAATCTTTCTACGTCGTTGGTTCGTCAAGTCGTTAAACATGTCATCAAATCTCTGGAGAGTCCTCGACAAAGCTTGGAACTTCAAACTCCCTCCTTTCACATTTGGCTTCTTTTCCCGCCGGTCTTATTCTCTTTCTTTGGGATGCTGGCTTCATATTGCCTCACAAGAGAGCCAAAATCACGGCACTCCCCTAGCAACGGTAATATAATTATCTATTTTGTTGAATCCCTTACGCTTCATGACTCGTAAGCGCTGAGATATAGAACAGGATGAGGCTAAAATTCAGTACCTCCCTCTTGAAACGTCCGAAATTCGGTTGTTTGTATTATGCCCTGGTTCGGATGCAGAAGTGATATCTGGCCGTATCGAACACAGTACTTGGGGATGGAGATCAAACAAATCATATGAAGCCTTGTCGTATGTTTGGGGTGATATTAGAGATTCTGACACCATATTGGTTGATGGCTGCACTGTCTCTGTTACGAGGTCACTCGAGACTGCGCTCCGTCACTTGCGGTACCCAGACAAACCCAGGACTCTTTGGGTAGACTATGTTTGCATTAACCAGAAAGATGTTCTAGAGAGAAGCCAACAGGTCGCTAAAATGGGATCAATCTACGAGCAAGCTAGCTCTGTTGTCATCTGGCTCGGACTTGCTACATTAAATAGCGGAGTGGGCATGGAAATACTCCGTTATTTCGCCAATGAAAAGCGACCTCAGCCCTGCCCAGTATGGCAGACCTATCCCCGGTCACTTGTATACCAAGGACTTCAGGACGTGATGACCCGCCCCTGGTTTGAAAGAATGTGGGTCGTGCAAGAAGTTGGACGTTCCCGGCGCGCGAGACTCTTTTGTGGACGGGATTTTATTGAGTGGCGGTCGGACGTTATCGCTGTACGATGCTTCATTCGGATGATCAAATATGCCGAAATCCTACCCGAATGGACTCAGTTGGGACTTGATGCAGTGAACATGCGACCGCTGCTGGAGATGTTGGATTTCCAAGACGCGAACGCGGTCAGCAAACCTTGGGGTAGTTGTAACCGAGCGGCTCCTGATCTTTTAGATCTCGCTTATAACATGCGACACAAAAAGTGTACAGATCCTCGAGATAAGATCTTTGGCATCTGGGGGCTGGTTGATTATTTGTATGATCTGGAAGACTTTAAGTTGGACTACGGCATGACCGTTGAGCAAGTATACGAGGAGGTGGCAAGAGTGTCTTTCCATTAATATCGAATAAAAGACTTCGGAAAATTGAGTTTTCTTTTAAAAAGAAAATTTAAGTCCTGGGTAATATATTATAGCTATACTACTCTCTTATGCCATTTAGCTACTGAAGTATTATATAGCGATTACTATATTATAGCTTTATCTTATACTTAAAAGAATAAAGCTAATTCGTAATTTTATAATTTAATAGCCCTCTCTATATAATCTAATAGAATATACTAAGCTTAGTCTCTCGCGCTCTATCTTTTCTAATTCTAACCGAAAATTTATTTCTATTTTATTCTATATATCTAACCTTATAATATTGTTTTGCCCTATTTATTTTAATATGGTTAAATTCTATATTTATAATCTAAAAGCTTTAGGGCACGCGTATATACTACGCCGGCTGTATATAATACACTATTTGTTCAAAGTACTATAGCTATTTATACCTTATAACAGGCCACTAAATCAAATATTTCGTCTCATTAACGCAACGATGCAGGAGCCTTGCCTAATATGGTTATACTAGAAAGCACTTTCAGCCCTTAGTGTCAAGAATAAAATAATTTAATGTTATTGCCCAACTTGTATGTCCCTTGCAATTTCACAGGATAAAGAGCATTAAAGTTATTAGATACAAGAAGCAATGCATCGCCTGCACTGAAATAAAGCCTGCTCGCGAAAGCCCGATGTCTGCTCCTTGACTTGACATACCATTAATCTAGCAAGTATTGCTATAAAAATTTACACCTCTTGTCTCACCATTAAAACTACCTATACTTGGGTCAAAACTGTTCGACAAGATGATTCATGCAGGGTTAGTGGTTTCGCACACGGCTGTAGTCTCCCCAATCATCGATGATTCTTAGGCATTAACCTTACTAAGCAACGACACTAATCGGAGAATGCATGAGCTGTTCATATATCGCAAAAGCTAGCTAGAACTTCCAGCAACTGCATACATGAAGGTGAAGCTGCTTTTGCAAGAAGTTTTATTGCTTAATTGTGGGAAGTTACACCGAGTCCGTCAAGTCACACCGCGTGAGTCATCACGGATATGAAGCGAGCCGACTGAATGGCTTATCTTCCCAGATATATGAACTGTAGGTTTTGGGACGTCGGCCGTCAACCTCTGGACACAAAGCCCACCACAGAAGATAACCTTGAAGCTCTTCACCACATCCACATGGCGTCCCAAATGAAATTAGGAGAAGTGCAGATCCCTGAGAATCAGGGACTATCGAAGACGGGATTCAGGAAGCTGCTCCAGGCCGAGATGAAATTCAAAACGCGTTCTCACAATACCTATCACAAAATTCATGCTCCCGAGCTCAAAAATCGACAAGCACAGTCGCTAAAAGACAGCACGCCTAATATAGCCTCGATTAATTCCTCTTCCGTCGACAATATTCAGATACCTAGCCCCACCAACCTTCCAACCGCGATAGATACAGTCTTGATCGGTGACTCCATGCTAGAGCGTCTAAAGACCACGGGTGCGCACACACAAATTGCTCACCTCCCCTCATCATTCAACGCCGGCGTCGGCGGAGACAAAATCGAGAACGTCCTATATAGACTTGATTTCGGCATGATGGATCTCTTAGAGGAACAGAATGTCAAGGTCTGGGTAGTGATGGTTGGCACCAATAATCTCAAAAAGACACACCCTCTGCTTCCAGTTGAAGTCGAACGCTACCGGTTATTGCTTCAATCACTTCTTTCCATCTCGCCGAAGAGTCAGATCATTGCATGTGGACTCTTCAAGCGGAAAGATGTTGGGGATCAGTATGTGGAAGAGTCCAACGAGTTGCTCCGAAATATGCTCAGCGACTTCGACAAGAATCTGGGAATTGGACAGACAATTCACTGGGTTGAAGCGCCAGTGGGTATCACAAAAGAGCATTTAGTCGATCACGTTCACCTTAATGAAGAAGGATACCGGATTTGGGATCAGACCCTATACGTGAAACTACAAGAGTTGTTGGGGAAACTAGATACCTCGGAATAGAATATCTTAAGTTGGAGTCTATAAATATGGTTTAGGTGATATTTCTTGTTTCAAAAAGCGAAGAGGCGGGTCTCAGGGGAGGGATGACTGCTAAGATAATGCATGGAATACGTTTATACCTGCGCAGAATAAAACAGAAACGTCAAACTTGCTCATTAGCGTGCCTTATCTCAGTCTTGGGGCACAGGCAGCCTAATATACATGGCAGTATGATTACCTGGCAAGCTTTAAGCACGATACTGACACTTATCCTTCCTGCCGTGCACAAAGGCAAGGCTCCTAAATACCCCGCGTGCTCTGCCTCTGGCTTAGTTTTGTTGCCCAGAGGGTGCAAATTCTAAGTTTGTTTTTCTATTTGATCTTTCTGGTAATTCATGAAACCTTGCCTGAGGTTCGATATCAAACTTTCAAATAGCATGCAGACCAAAGAAGGGCATCCTTTCAACTAATGTCCAAATATTATTTCTAGCATTTCAATAGTTGGAAGTCAAATGGGATAGATTAAACAGCTATTAACTATTTTAGGGCCTGCCCCTCTCCGCATGAACATACCCCAGATCTCTAATTGTCGAGATGTCTGAGAGTTCTCTCCCCTTAAAATAAGCGAAAAGAAGCTTAGTTTAGCGAAGCAGCCCCCTTTCTTGCCCCGCGAACGTTACCTTTCTACAGCACGAACGACAATCCGACTTGCCTCTCAGAACTTCCAAGCCCCGTATTTAGATTTAGGGGTGATCGTATCCCCAGATCTATATTGTCGCTGCTTGATATGTCAGAGCTTGACTTGCAACCAAGTTGAGAACTTCTCACCATTGCTAAGCATCATTTTCACTTCTTATAGTCCTTATATAAGAGTGACTTCCACCCACTCATTTATATCCTTGTATCATTATGCTATTGAAGTCGTCGAGCTGCGAGCTTATAGCCTGAGTATGTTCATATATCGCTTGTTGAGCGGATGCATGTTGATGCTGCACTTCGGATCCCTCAGGGCGTGCGAGGTATTCGTCGATAAGGTACGCGGCAAGGGCGAGTTGTTCGATAGAGCTAGAGGACGGTGAGGTGGTGCTATGAGAGCCGCCATAGTTGGAGGTAGATGGGTTGGAGGAAGGAGAGCTAGTGCCAAGATCTGTTAGTAAGTGCATAGTTGAGGTGGGGAAATGAAGAAAAAGGAGAAGAGGGAAGTGGGTTGTTGGAATACCTTTTTGCAGAGCCGTCCGTAGCATATGTTGAGGACGGTGAATGCATGGATGATAAATAGGCCAGGAAGAGCAACTGTTGATTGATGGTGGAGTGGCACGTGACTGGAATTATATGGCCGAGGGAGAAGATAGTACAAGGTAATTGTTGCTCTCGATTCAGTGCATTCTCGACTTTCAGAAACGGGGAGGCTTGCAGTTCTTATAATGCGTGTACGGCGCAAGAGAGCAGGTTCGTGGGCTTACTTGGGAATTTCTCATTAAGGCCCTCAGTCTCACTGACTCTACCGATCTTCCCGATGCAAGTCTCTTCCCGTATGCTCGCCCCATCATGCAGGTAGGAACGCCACAAAAGACAGATGCGACGACCGGTGAGCCAATCACGGATGTGGGCAGGCCACCGGCCACCATAGCCAGTCCGCCAGCCACCAGCAAGAATAATCCCACAGCCAGGCCGCCAGCACATTGGTGATAATTTGCGGCTTTGGCATTTTCACAGTGCCCCATGTGTCTCGCTTCTTTAGCGACGCGATCCCGGCGCCCCAACGTCTTTTTCATATGTCCCATTTGAGGATCGCCATCAGATACGACTTTAGGCACTGGGGGCTGAAGGGTTCCCGCTGCCAGTGGACTGGCGTCCAGCAGCAACATCAGGGGCACACCGTTCCTCAGCTTTCTGCTAACAGCACTGTCTCAGTCATGAGATTTCCCCTCTGCATCATTCTTGCGACACTGCCTCCCAACCCAGAAATCACCCAGAGAACCAGCTGTTGAAAGTGAAGCTAAAGCTGCTATCGCTCAATGGACAGAACAATAAAGTTTGAGATGCTGGTGCTACAGCCTTTCCGCGTGTTATGGCGGAAGGAAGGCTGAACGGCAAGCTCTCAGCCTACCACCAAACGTTGAAAGGCAACGCGGATTTTGAAAGTTCGAATCTTCTATATAATTAGCATCGGATTTAGAAGATGTGACTTCTAGCTCATTAGTAAGTTTGGCAAGTGTTCTACGACGACACGCAGCCTACGACATGTAGAGTGAACCAGGTCAAGAGCCCTGTTGATGCATTTTGATTCTTCAAATCCAAAGCAGTCAGTGTCCTTCATAGTACCTAAGCAGGTCATCTTGACTAATGCAGCATCTGTTGTTATAATTGGCAACAAGTGGCTGCCTAGTATTTTCTTTTCTCTTTTGGTTGATCTGCTAAAGGTGGGATGGCCTTGGGCAATTATTAGCAGGGTAGCTTGCTCGGTCTGGGCTTTCAGGGGGGCGAATCGGTCGAAAGAGTGAGTTCTTGCACTCGCAGGGGGGGTAATAAGTTATGTTGACACAAGTAATTGCGGAAGAAGTGCAATACTCAGATTGGACGACATTAAAGCACTAAAGTCTGTCCCTGCGTCCCGAGATGCACCGTGCCACGAGACAGATTTATACTTTTGGTATCAAACGTTTTTTCTTAGCAAGTCTACAAGGCGGGATCTGCTCATTCCCACCCCCTTCTCGCGACCGCCATCTCGTCTGATGGGTATCCCACGCCTACGCGTTCTGATATATAATTGGATAAATTTATGCCTATAAGTGCCACATTCTATCATGAGCTCTACCACCTGACTGATGGAAACGTAAGAAGGATAGACACAAAACTGTTAAGAGAACTTACTCGACAGGTGTTCCTGAACTTTAGAGGACTTTTGCTTGATGTTTCGCTTTTTTGAACAACTCCTTTCTCCCTGTCAAGTACCACATCCCCGCTGCTTCAGTCCCAGCTGTAATTACCATAGTCAGAGTCGTGACGAAAACGAGTGACCATAAAATGAAGAATGCGTTGCCAGGCATGCTTTGAAGGGTAACGTCCATAGCCGATGGCCAGCATTGAGATAAACGTGAAATAGATCAGCCATCGGTGTATTGAAAATGCTACAGAGAGCCCGGAAATCATTTGCGCGGAACTGCCCAATTCTAGTGGCTAGCCATTCGAGATCATCAATATTCGCTCATTGGCTCGCTAATTCAAGGCGGCGTCGCTGTGGATGCAGCCCTGAATTGCACAGAAGCGCTCACCCCACTTTTTCATTCTCGTGTCCACGATTGTGTGCATCTGTCGTCTTGCAATTACAGTCCTTCACATGACCAGGGCTTGGATTTTACTAGAGTGACTGCGGTGAACTACCTACACATCAGTACATGCTGTAATGGATCAATAATCTCTTCGACTGGGATTGGGATTTGGGGTAACTATCGTAAAATATTATGCGAGGTTACGCCTAACAATTTACAATACTTACCCCTGCAAGACTGTAGCAACCGTGCAAACTTACCATATGAGTCACTTCCCGCTGCTTTGAAAGATGTGGGGCATCGCACGTATAAAATCTAGAAAAACTCATCGTCGGCTCGCTCTCACAATGCACAGGTCATCGTACCGCGGCCACATCCAAGACACTGACCAAATCACTGATATTCGCCTATCGCTGATTATCTCACTGTTCAAATCATCATAATGGCCACATCACCCCCAGCAGTCCAAGCTGCGCCGCTGGAAAGCCAAAATCCAGAGCCTACACAACAACAGTTGGTAGGAAACAAGGGAGCATCATGCATTCACCTAACTGGCGCCTCTGGCTCTGGTGTTAGTACCCTCGGCGCCAACCTAAGTTCCGCGCTCTCCTTCCCAGTCTTTGACGTTGACGATTACTACTGGCTTCCCACGGACCCACCATTCACTACGAAGCGGGCAATTCATGAGCGCATCTCTTTGCTCAGACCCATTCTCAAACGCGCTCAAGAAGAAAATGGGGGATGGGTGCTAAGTGGATCGCTGGGGACTTGGGGTGGCGAGCTCATGGAAGATGTCGAGCATGTGATATTCGTGGATACATCGACGGAGGTCAGGATGAAGCGCTTAAGGGAAAGAGAATTCCGGAACCATGGAGACAGGATCCAAGAGGGTGGAGATATGCATGAGGAGTCGGTGAAATTCTTTGCTTGGGCGGAGTCGTACGAGGATCCAAGTTTAGAGGAAGGTAGGAGTAGGGTAAAGCATGAGCGGTGGCTACGAGAGGTGAAGGTACCAGTTACGAGGTTGCCAGGGGACCAGGAGGAGTCAGTGGTGATAAAAGAGGCCTTGAAAGCGTTGGGATGGTGAGTAGGGGAGGGAGAAAGAGGCATGGTTTAGATCGGTGATTGTCCCTGTTCTCCTATACCTTTCTCCAAGCTGAATTACGAGGTTATTTAATCGTCCAGCCAGCTCCCTATGGTTCGGCGTTGTATTTTCAACAGCCTTCTGCGTAGCGTGGAGAGCTAAATCAAGATCCACCATCTCTCCGGTTCTTATTTATCTCTCCCTTAGTGATAATCCAAGACTACTTAAAAGCTTAACTTGATCCGGATGGCCTTCAGTTGCGTCGATAGCAGCTTGAGCCCTGTGAATAGCTTCTTCGATAGGAAAGTCAAGATCTGGGACACGGGCAATAGCGAGTATCTACAGACGCTTAGTATTGGCGAGGCACTTGAGGACATAGCATTTAGTACAACCGACTCATATCTTCTTACTAATCGTGGTATTCTAGATTTAACACTAAGCGCAGCTACTTGCTATGCTTTGTACCAAGGCGGAGGTTTAAGTGTAGACGGTATATGGATAATATGTAATTCTAAGAATGTAGTGTAGTTACCTCCAGAGTATCGACCGTTTTGTTCAGCTATGTCGAGAAGGAATATTAGTATAGGTGTTGGATCTGGAAAAGTATAGATATGTTGCTTCAGTAGTTAATTTCTGGAATTGTTATTGTGAATATAACTAAGTTAACACTTTTCTCTTTCTCCTTTCTTCTCTATTTTTTTTTAAAAAATCTCTGTTCCACAGAGGGTCTTGGGGAGAGGTTAATTATATAGTGGGTTAGTTGCCACGTCGAAATTTTGTGCCCTCTCTAGTAAATAACATCTTAATAAGTGCATGCATGTGATCGAGTACCATTATGAGAGCGGGCCGACACACAGTTGCCTATAAACATTTCTAGAAAACTCTAGCAGTGCGCCACAATCCGAAAAGCTAGACATAAATAAATAGAATCTAAGTTAAGTTAATGCAAGCACGCTTATATACGCTAATCTAGGCTAAAGAATCACGCTACTCTCGAGTCCCTTCCTACGGGCGGCGAAACTCCCGGAATGTATATTCCTAAGAACAGAATATCTTCAAAACTTAGAGACATATTCTTTATTAATAAGAATATTACATTATTGCCCCTAAATCTGAAAAGATATTAATAGCTGTAATTAAGTAGGGGGAACCGCTGAAGTAGCTCTTAACCCTATCAACGATACGATCGACAACAAGACCAAAACTTAGTATATTATTAATGAACACTGGCATAAGCTATAGAAATGGCTGTAGAATAGAGGATACTTGATCATAGTTTTCTTAAGTTACGAGGGAGAGACTTTAGAGGTCTAAACTGTAAAATCGTCTCGCGATGCAGGGACGGACGTTAGCTTGAAAATTCTTTATTCTGATATATTACAATAAGCGAACCAAAGAGTCTACGGAGAAAGAGAGAAATTCTCACAAATTCTCCAACTGAGGCTTTTCCCGATTAGTTGCCATGATAACGCTTTTAGCCTTCCACAGAAGCTGCTCACCAGCAAGCATTCTGTCCTGCACGGGAACCCCCAAGCTTTTTAGGTCGTCTTCGATGGAGCTAGGTTCGCGATGATAGAAAGAGCCTACGACTCTGCGTAATCATCAACTTGGAATCGATTTGGGATTATTTGGTCTTTCGGATACATCATTGAAGATCATATAGGAAGAAGTTTGAAAGATATCACGAATCTGATGTAGAAAACATTTCAAGTGTTTTGAAAATAGGAATGCTTTTATTTGAGTTTTAACTTTATAACTTCGTGCATACATATCATCAACCAACTTCTGTGCGAGTATACCCTAGGAATTCTTGAAGACTCTATCTTTTCGACCAGTCCTAAAACTTCAAAGTATTCTGATGTGCTGAGTATGTCCGAAAGTGCTAGACTCTTTGCAGGTGCGCTGCGTTGGTGAATATGTTCCCATCATTCTCCTTGGCGTCTCAAAATATCGTCGACTCCCTGCAGATAGGCAAGCCATTCGGCATGTATGCGAGCGCTTTCTCGGGGTGAGGTATGTCGAGGTTCGAGATGAGAGGGGGCAGGGTCTGCGATGTAATTGGCAATGCGGGAGGCAGAGAGGTCGTTTTGGTTTATGGAGGTTGAGGTTGAATTTGATGACGCAGAGTTGTACGAAGTGTAGTCGTTGGTTCGAGAGGTGTTCGTTTGCTCGTAGGTTCTGGAAGTACTGGAAAAGTTGTGTTAATGATGATAGGTGGCGAGAGATGAACCATTAAAGCGGTATTTGTATACGCATAGGAAGTTAAAAAGCAGTGTGATGATTTCGCACCTCTTGGCTGAGCCATTCGTGGCACAAATTGACGATGAATAGTAAGACATACCTGAACAGGAGTTGTAGGCTCGGAGCAATACTAGGGAGTGATGGTTCTGTGCTACCCACGTGACTCGCGGAGACAGTGCTGAAAAGAAAGAATGAGATTGATAGAAAGAGTACCTGATCGGCATTGGAGTCCCTCTGGGCAAGGGGCGCGATAGTTATTATATGACATTGTGCATTACCAACTGCGAAAAATCTTTTCTATCTGACTGCTTCATGGACTAGACCGGTCCTTGAGAGACCTGGAATCTATCCTCAATCGATATTATGTTATTGGCCAAAAAGCTCCGGGGCCTTCTTCAGTCCGCACATCAGTGGTTGTGGCTTGCGATAAGTCACCTCCGCTCGCTCGCAGTAGCAACTGGCAGGGATACTTTGAACGGCGAAGAGCCCGCTCATCCCAAAGGCGAACTGACGAACTGGCGAACTGTCTGCCTACCAGACTTTAGGGTAGTCTGGTGGTCCCCTCACTCAAACCCGCCTGCCTCCTTCACAAAACGCAGGCGCATTCCTGCCGCCTCGCGATCAGCAATCCCCGAGGCGAAGGCTTGGATGAATGCGGTCTCACGTACAAACACACCACCACATCAAAATACTACGCTGCATCTCAAACCGCAGTACTGCCCTTCCAGAACGTCATCGAGATCCCTGTCAGCATATCCCACCAGCACTGAAAGTAATAGGCGACAGGGGAAAGACCCTCTGAACGAATCGGTGCACTAGGAAACCAGCTTGCCATAGAAGGAAACTGTTCGCCCCGAGCTGGACATCATCTCCAAAAATTCTTCTGAAAACCCACCCCCACCTTACTCAAATTCGTTATCAATAGGGGATACCTATAATCGCCCGAGCCGACTCCACGAGTTCTTCGTGGGGAAGGGAAACAGCTAACTTAAAGCTGTCCATGAGGACTTGCTTCTCTTTGAGTAGACTCAACATAGATAGCTAGGTAAATTGAATGCTGCGACACCGACTAGGATCATGCGCGATTGCCCCTTCATATTCCAACGGTTGGTGACAAACTTACATTACTGTATGTCTTGATGCCATTCGTAGTCGGGAACCAGGTCCATCGCTTCAAGCGCACGAGCGATTGGGCAATGACGAGACGGAAGGAGCGGGTTGTGCCAGCAGCGGGGCCTGGGAGAGTGAGCTTAGCCAGTCACATCAGCACGGCAACAGATCAAGCATCTTATGTAAGGGCAAAGCAAAACTCAAAGTTGCTTACTTTGCAAGTGCAAAACGCTGAGCGCCAAGGCTGCTGACCGGCCGAGAAACTAAGATAGCTGATACCGTCTGGAAGGGCATTGCCATTGGCTCCATACCCTTAGTATACCTTAGCGCCATTGCCTCATGGCCCTAACTTTGTGTCTCTGTCCCGGAGCCCCGCTTTCTCGAGTGTACAACACATCAAACGTGCCTCGCTGAATCTCCAACAGTCGTGACGCTGCACAGAGCCTCGTGATGCGGAAACGAAGGCCATCCCTGATAGGCTGAAAATGGCCGCCCGGCAGCCACGACGGATTGACGGTCTGGCTGCCATGTGCCCTGTCGTGTCCTGTCGACTTTCGAATTGGTGACACTGGAGGGGGTTGCGAAGGAAAGAAGAAGCTGGGCTTACGCTCGCCTATTTAGCGCTGTTCCAGGGAAGGGATAGCGCTTCCGGGCTAAAGCCCCCCTATATCCCTAGTTCCCTCGCGTATTCTCCCCTTCCCTCAACCTTCTTTTCTTCAATCCATTTTCACAAGATCAGGTGTGGCATTGAAAATGGTTACACAGTTTAACCTCATGATCTCATTTTGACAATGATTATTCGAAGACCTCTGCCTGGTTTTGACGAGATGTGCTGCGCGTCTTGCTCTGCTACAGCAAGATCTGCTTCTCAAAGCGACTTCCAACGGGATCTGCACATTTAAAGCCAATAATTGTACAAAGCCATTTCATTTGATTTGGTTTGTTCTTCTCTATTCTTTTCTTTTCTCTTATTTATGCGCATTATATCCTCATTTACGGAGCTACACAAGGTGCTATGGAGATCAATTCGACGTAAACCTAAAAACAATTGCAGAAAGAGGTCGAAATGACATGATAAATTTGATACTGCAAAAATCACACGTTACTTTTATAAGAGGAAAAGGCTTTTATTTGTTTTCTCATAAAATTGTGAATTTACATCGTTGCACTCCCTCCATCCGAATTTCTGACCAGCGTTCGCAAAACCACGAATTTCGTTCGATTTCTCTCAAAGATTCAGCTTTCTTGGTATATTTAAACATACTTCGATGGTTACGTGATATACCCTGGTAGCTTGTGCCCTTGCCATCTGTTATCGAGATCGAGGTCGAGACCATGCTTAGCAAGACACCGTGAAAGAGTTTATTAGGGCAGAAAATATTCTGCCACGGACGTGTAGCCGCCACGGTAGATGCAACTGATATTGTAATGTGATGATTGTTCGTCGTTCTATAGATAGGGGTCTATCAGCAGCTGCGTGACGTGGTATAGTGGTGATCTCGCCTTCAATCTGGGCTGTCATCGCTTATTTCGGGTCATCTTTTGTGTGTACCTCCCAGGAATTACTTCTTATTGCTGCTCAAGATATCATCGAGCGCCTTGATATGCGACTTCTTCTTGGCGAGGATGCGGAGGCTTTGTTGAGATGAGACGTGTTGAGGGTGGACGTGGGAGACAGCTGGGTCTTCGAGGTAGTCGGCAGTACGAGAGACAGAAAGCTCGTGCTGTACATGAGCAGAGATCGATGAGAGCTTGTGCGGTTTGTCTTGGTTGTTATCGGGGGATTCGAATTTGAAGTTCGAGGATCTGTGCGCTGTTGTGCTGCCAGTTGTTAGTCAAGGTCGACAGCAATGTGCATTGAGAATAGGGGAACTCTAGCAGAAGGGCTATTACAGCATGAAATCATACTTTTCAGCCGAGCCATGCGTGGCACAGGTCGAGGATAGTTGACATGATGGCATTACTGAAGTAGGTTGGTGTAAACCCGGCACGTGATTTAGATTCTGGGAAGATGCTGAAATGCAAAGCAAAGTTTTTGTCAGAAGAAAAGGATGAGAGTTTCGTGAAATGACTACAAAAATGAGAGGGGGCCGGAAGGGTTTTAAATGCTTGAAATGCCAGCGCTCTTCATCGACAGCCATGTGCAGACCAGTGAAATCGTTCCATAATCAACAGTTGGAAGCGCGGCAAGACTGAAGCCATATCCACTCACCAAACTGGAGAAGCTCACCGAACTGTGGCCCAGCCTATTCGCCAAATTCAAGCCCAGTCCCGCCCATTCAGCAAAGCTTACAAGCGAACTGACCCCCGAATTGACCCGAGCCGAGCTCCGACCTACTTGCATATTTTGCAGGGTGCTCTCATGTCAGTAGTATCTTCGTGACTGTGCGTGGAGACGGACAGCGGGGAGTTGGGATAGTACTGTCGAAGAACTTTGCCAGACAGACTTCAGTACAATTGCTATGCTTTGTTAACAAGGATAAAAGAATTCGAGTGTAATAGCTCCTTTAAATTAATGCATCTTTTTTTGGGAAATGAACCTTGCTTTTCTGCTTTATACTGAAATCTCTATTTAAAGCTCATCCCACCACTGATGCAGCTGTCAGTCTCGACTTTCCAAAGTCGTAAGCCTAGGTCCCACGCGGAAACGAGACCCAGTCTCGCCAGGAGTTCTTCTTGAATAAGGAATCCCACACCAATTCATCATTTGTCGAAATGTAGAAACTCCCCTTTTAGAGCAGTTATTAGCAGAAGTTGGTAGGACGTTGCGGTTTCCTTGTCGATATTTTCTACGATTTTGCCATCGGCGGATTGATACCTTTGCCGCTGGTGTTAGTGAATGCACCAACGAGGTAGAACTAGGTGAGCAAGCTGGCGAGGATGGCATATGTGGAAAGCGAGGATTCCCGTAACGCTGGCAGCAACTGATAATGGGCTGCCTATTGGAAAATAGAAATAAGCAAATCATATGATGCTATCAGAGCGGCGAGAAGTTTTCAGTTCAGAGGAAGGCATGTTGGCACATGAAATTTCACAAAATGAAAAGAGCCATAAGCGTTCGGTATGATGTATTGATTTCATTATAGAGAGACAATCTTACAAATGATGTATGCCATTTTGCCATGTTGCCAGCAAGCAAGTTAAGCCGTTTCATCCAAACCATATCAAAGTGCTTTGAGAATCCGCTCCGCAAATTGCAGAACAGGCCCAGTATTAGGTTTTTAATGTCTGGCATCACTCCCCTTTTCTTCTTCCAACTTGTCCCTTTCACCTTCATCTTCAATTCCACCATAAACTCCAAGACTTTATGTATCCGATGCGACGATATCACCCACCAATTGTCGCAGCTTATCCTCATACTCCGGCTCCAATGTCAGCTGCTTGCTGTCCCAGCCCCGAAGAACGTCCATGGAAACTTCCTCAATATTTGATAAGCTTCGCAAAGAATCCATGACACCAGACTCTATGAACACCTCTACAGCTCTTGTATCAGCGGCAATGTAGTAGGCTTCAGAAAGATTGCCTTTATCGTCGAGAAAGTGAATGTTAAACTCCGGTGCAGCGGCAATTTCTAAGTAAATTTCGAGAATCGTCACCACAGGTGAGTGGGATATGATTTCTTTGAAGTCGTTTATGATATTGCTTTGAAGGAGATATTCTCTGAACCTGACACGGTCGTCAGAAAGGAGATTGAGCTGGGCATCGATGCGCAGGCGTCGAAACTTGGAACCTTCCCTGGGGAGGAAATGGAGGTATAGGTCAAGCACGATGTATTTGAATCTCGAGAATACGTGCGGTTCCATAAAGCCATCCATCTCAGGTGTCTCATAGACTCTTGTCGCTTCAGTACCCAGTTCGCCGATGCCGTCAAGGGGATTATGTCTCCAGATGCATTCCTTTGGTAACACAATATCTTCAGCACCAGGCCGCAGACAGACAAGGTCTTCCGGGTGAAGTTGGAGAGCAGTCTCTGAGTATAGCAGATACGAAGCTTCGGAGAAAATTTGTCGATTGGTGCAGAGGATATCTAGATACAACTTGTCGTTAAGATCACGGTCGTAGAGTTCTTTGCAGTATTTGCGATTTAGCATCCAAGGGTATGGTGAAACGATGAGGTAACGATAGATCATACATCTGACCTCTGTATCTCTGAATCAGTTATTTGTTATCTATCAGAGCAGTGCCTCTTACCTGGTGGCAGGCGCAAAAAGTGAAAGACTTGAGCCAATGGCGACGAAAGTCTCTTGCTTTTGCAGGTCCTCGGAGGCTGCACCCGTGTCGGCGCAGGAAGCCTCTTGCTTCGGCTTGGTCGAAATGGCATTTTTGTTGCTGTAGATTGAGGGATTCAGGAGCTGGTGCTTGGTGGTGAGAAGAAAAGGTTGCGGAGGAAAGGTGAAAGTGTCTGGGAAGGCGAGGTTTTGGAAGTTCCTAATAATGTTTGGAGCAGTGAGTTGCGACCTCTTTAGCAAGTGTTTAAGCGAGCTCTAGCGTGTCTGCACTCCTAAATGCCTTGAAGACGTCACCTGCCTCTTCTTTCATCAAGACCAACACTCCATTAATCCCAGGGATGACTCTGCGCGACAAGAACATACCGGAAAAGAGACACTTGCGGTAGAATTTCTCTCCTGTTCGATCCTTCTGGGTTTAAGACGATCGTGGTCTGACCAGTAGTAGAGACGTGGGGATGGATCTTGGGTCAATTTGGTATACACGCAAAATTTCGCAAAATTTCCTCCTAAGAACAATCAATTATTGTTTTCCAGGATTGACAGGAAACTTATAATTGCTGGGATTCGTTGTATCAAAAGTTTTGTCAAAGAATTACTCGAAGGACTTCTCAGATGCAATGTTTCTTCCGTTCTTCACGGAGGATTTCATCCCATTCAAGGTGCATCACTTTCGCATAAGCTTTGTCACTGGCTTAACAAGTGATAATCCGGGCATTACTTTTATTCCTCATCAATTATATGCTGTCAACTTGTCTACAGCTCATGCCGCCAGCGGCTAGTGACCAGCGACCTTGGCTGTTCAGTCTACTTTTTCCCCTTCTCTCCCCACATTGGTCGAGACCAGACATCAAAATCCCGCTGCTGGCTCTGCAACCTGTGCAAGTGCTTCGGCTGGTACTGGTGCTGGTACCTCAGCAGGCGCTTTCGCTGCCTCCGTCCCATTCTTAGATGCGATTGAAGAAGCCCCTTGCAGAGCTCCAAGCAAGGCTATCAATCCATCAGCTCCACCCACAGACGCTGTCGGTGCCGCTGCTGCCGCTGGCGCTTCAGAAGGTGCTTTTGCTGGGGCAGTGCTATTCTTCGATCCAGATGAAGTACCTTGCAGCGCACCGATCAAAGCAGCCAAATCACCAGCATTTCCTGTTCCCTTGGGTTTCGCCCTCGAGGCTGTTGAATTACCCTTACTACCAGCGGTCTGGTTTCCCCCATTGGCGTTTGTTCCGCTTTGTGTAATCGTGACTCCAGAACTTCCTCCAACATTTGTGGTCTGTCCTTGAGAGTTGGTTGTGATGCCCGATTCACCGCCGACCTGCGTACTGCCGTCATCGTTCACTGTGTTTTGTTAGATATTTGCTAGTAAAGGTCGCAGCATTGCTCACCAATGATACCATTTTCTCCCTCGAGGATCACTTTTGGTAAAGCGTATACAGACACGACAGCCACTGACAATAAGCAAAGAAAGAACTTCATCTTGACGAAATAAAGGAGTCTAGAAATCCCTCGTAATTATTTCAAGAACTTTCAAGTAGCAAAAAACGAATGAACCAGCACTACCTTTCCAAATCTGTCAAGTGAGGTTCCTATCTTGTATTGACGGTTCGCACCGATCCAAAAATACCCACTTATTGGCTCTTCTCTGACGTCTTGGACAGTCTTGTCGCTCCAGATCTGAGAAGTTTGGTCTAGAATCTGTATTAATATTGCAATGCATGGACTTGGCTTTGTGCTGTGGAACATGTTTTGGGTCAGATGGCGTCGCTTGTCTTCAGCCAAGGGGCCAAGATCCGAAGGCAAACACGTGCTTTCCACATGACTTTTTGATGTATTTAGCTAGCTGAGAGCACTATTTGGGTGAAAAGATAACAAGGCTTTATATCAATTCGAACCCGAAATGAATTAGTGTTATTCATCGGGTCCGTACATTCTCACTCCTTGAACTTCTTTCCCGAAACGACATTTCGTTCCTCCATCTGACCCCTGCGGATAAGAAATCATACCATGTACTTTTGACTTTCCAAGCAAGTGAAACTTCCATTTCCAAACACCCTTATCATCTTTCACTCTATCTGGATATCCCTTTCCTAGCGTCCAGCCTCGAAAAAGCTCCGAGTACTCATCCTCTAGAAGCACCATTGGTGTTGCACACATAACATCAACATTAGAACCCGCATCAGGAATCCTCGCATACATCAATGCTCTCTCACTTCTTCCACCCCCAACATCCCTACCACTGACAATACACACCGGCTCATAAGCCGCTATTGATTGTTCAGACTCAAATGGGAGTGAAGTGTGCATAAGATACCTCGCCAGATCAAGCAGAGTCTCAGCCTCTCTCCTCCCACCCGCGGAGTCAAGATACCTAGTATCAAACGGCTCTTTCTCCTTACCCCTCTCCTCACAAATCTTTTCATGAGTCAACAATCGCTGTAAAGCATCAACGAGAACCTTTGCATCCCAATCCTCAAGCACATTCTCAGCCATAAACTTCATCCACGTCACCCCACACTCCATAACCGCAGCCAGCGTCCTAATCACCATCTTCCTAATCTCAAGACGCTTGAGCTTATCGCCATAGGTCATATTGAAATTGACAGAGTACATTTTTCTCAGCTCGCAACCTTCCTTAAACGCCCTGCAGATGCGCAGTTTCCGCTCGCTGGCCCATTTGATGCCGCCGGCTCGGGCACCCTCGCCATCTCCATTGTACAGGCACATCGAGAGCCCTACGTATGCTGCTGCAGGACTGGCGTCGAATTCGATATCGAATTTCCGCATCTTCGACATGGAGTTGGAAGAGATGCCGATGTCTGAGTATAGCGGCCAACGCATCCAAGTTCGTTTCCCACCCTCAAGTTGAAGTTCAGCTCCCGTGCTGCAAAGTGCACTCGGGTCTGCCGCTGCGATAGCCAGTGTAATGAAGCGGCGACAGCATTCATCTGTCGTGGCAGGTGGGAGAATTGATCCATTGTTCTGTTGTTGTGCTTCGAGCGATATTGCTCGTGTGACGGATAGTCCAATACCAATGGTATTGATGGCTATCGACAGTTTGTCGAGATTGGCATCGTGTTCACGAGGGATTGGATCTAGTGCTGGGTTTCCTCCTGCAATTTGCTTGAACCTATCTGCGAAAACGCGGACATAGGATGGGATGTCTCGATGGCCGCTCAGACGCTTGATGAGCGCATCGCCGAAGACTGACAGCAGAGGTCGGACTCGAGAGGTTGAGAGATCGGACGGGATGGCTAGGCCCATCATGTGCATCAAGAAAAGGCCTGTGAAGCGGAGCACTGTAGGTGGTGATTTAACCTCATCTCTTGACTTGCGATCTTCCTCACATCGGATGAGAAAGATGTGGTTTGAGCTCATGCGCATCTCATGCATACACCAAGCTCTCTCGAACCATTTTGCACCAATGAGCTTAAGGAAGAAGTTGCGAAACGCAGGATTGGCTTTCATGTATGGCGGTCTTTCACCGCCATTGGGTTCAAATATGCTGGCAACGTTCCCCTCATAATTTTCGAAGTCGATGATGTACGAGGCTAAGAAGTCCTGCTCCTTGACTGTAACTTTGATATCGTCGAGTAGAACGATCACAGTCCGAGCTGACTTGTAGATCAGGTCCATGGCATTGACTGCGATTTGTTTTTCTTCTAAAGAGTCTTGGTTGATGCATACTTGGTCGACCCAAACTCCTTCGCGAGGCGATTCTCGTTCTCCGAGTAAGGCTTGATACATCAAGGGAGAGACAGGAAGCCGGTATGATCGAATTGCTTCTTCATTCTTATCTTTGATGGATAATTCGCTAAAAGATTCTCCTTCATCAGGCAAAGACCAGCAGTAGCTTGCTGTGACATAAGACTCCTCCGGTTCCGTCGAAATCTGTCCCGGATTGAGCAGGCGGAGCGGGATGTGAGTAATGTCATCTGACTTGAGCTTGAACACATCATTGAGCGAATTTTCCGAAAGAGAATGCAAGTAATCAAGTATTTGCGTGGCCCTCTGCTTGTAGTCTTCTGGGAAGGGAACTGAGGAGGCCAGAAGCTTGGATTTATCTTCGAGGTCAAGAGTACGAACATCCGATGCAGAGATCCGCTTGGGAAGTGGCTCGCCAAATGTCCTAAAGGAACATTGCCCTATACGAAACGAACTGTCCATAGCTTCAAGGAAATATAACCAAAGTGTGTACCAAAGTTTGTAGAAGAGAAGTAGAGAATTCTTGCAGTGAGCAAAGTCGGTCAGTGCGGCTGAACTTTGTGAAACATGGCTGAGAAAAGTTCTCAACAGCAGACGTGATTGGCTCCATATTCCCAAGACAACCTTCCATTTTTAAGGACGATTGTGTGAGTTTTGCCCTTTCGGGGAACAAAATATGTAAAGCAGAAGGTATAGACCATTTAGGATAAAAAGAGGGTTATTCCAACGATAGTCTCACACGACAAGTAACCCCGCTAAAATACATTTCCGTCCTTGGACCTAAGCAGTCGCTGCTCTATGAAGTAACCCGAGCCAAAGCCCTGGGTCGTAAGCATGCCAGTCCTAAGCATGCCAGCTGCTCGGATAAGGAAAGCAAACATCCCCACCATTTTGCGGGGTTGCCATCCACCCGGCTCCTGCTTGTTTTGGCAGCGATCGGCATACGTCATCGTCACACGACACATCGCTTTGCCCACAAGCTACAAAATTAATTGCTCCCGGCCTCTCTTCGTCTCATCTCTCTTTCCTTTCTCAATAACTGGGGTCTCGAATTGCCAAGCTGCGCGGCTATCTCAGAGCAGCATATTGCGGAGGCTTTGACCCCGCCAAAACCCGCTTTGAATATTCCGCAAATACCGCCGCCATGGGGTTCCTCTCGCGTTTCGCACCGCCGGTGCCTTCGACGGCAGAAGATCCCACGGCAATCAGCACAGCAGCTCATCTCGAAACCGAAAAATCAAACATCTCGCACGTGGAAGCGGGCAACAAGCGCCCAAATGGAGAGAGTTCATATCACGTGACACCGGAGATGGAGCAGAGGCTTGTAAGAAAGCTGGACAAGAGATTAGTGCCGCTTGTGATGGTGCTTTATCTGCTGGCATATCTAGATCGTTCAAATATTGGGCAAGTCCTGTCTCTCTAACGCCCTTTGTACTATCACAAGTGGCACATCAAGTTAATGAAGCGGATAAACAGAAACGCCAAAATCGCCGGCATGCAAAAAGACCTCCACCTTTCATCTCCTGACTACCAATGGCTCCTGACAATATTCTACATATCTTACATCATCTTTGAGTGGTTCGCACTCATGTGGAAGGTTCTACCTCCACACGTATGGGCTACCTTCTGCGTCGTTGGCTGGGGCATCGTCGCCACATTGCAGGCTGCCACATTCTCGTTCTCCGGCATGATGGCAGCTCGATTCTTCTTAGGATTCTTTGAAGCTGGTTATGGTCCGGGAATTCCGTATCTATTGAGCTTCTTTTATCTCAGACATGAAATTGGTGTGAGGATTGGGGTCTTTCTGTCCGCAGCTCCGCTCGCCACGTGTTTTGCGGGCGCATTGGCATACGGGATTACTAGTGGTAATGATACGCATAGGATCCATAACTGGAGGCTATTGTTCCTTGTTGAAGGGCTGCCTTGCATTATTGCGGGCATTGTGACCTTCTTCATCCTGCCAGATAGTCCCGAAAAGGCAAAGTTCTTGACGGAGGAAGAGAAGTTGGTTGCGAGAGCGAGAGGGGTACGACAAGTTGGAGGCGAAGAAATACATCGAGTTGGGCACATAAACTTCAAGGACATCGGAGTTGCGTTGCTCGACCTCAAGGTAGGTGCCATTTTCCTTGTTCTTTTTCTCGCGAAGACAAATAAAAGCCATGCTAATCCGGCAAACAGAATTATTTCACAGCTCTGATGTACTTCTCTTGCAATGTTTCCTTCTCGTCCCTCCCTGTTTTTCTCCCCACAATCCTCTCGGAAATGGGCTTCTCCCCCATCGATGCTCAGGGACTCTCTGCTCCGCCATACTTCATCTCATTCCTCCTCGTCATTGCGTCCACGTACATCGCAGACCGTACCCAGCAACGCGGCATCACCATTATAATTCTCTCTTTAATCGGAGCAATAGGCTATATCTTGCTTGCGACTACAAAAGCGACCGGGCCGAGATATACTGGTGTGTTCTTCGCAGCGGCGGGCATTTTTCCTTGTATCGGAAATATCTTGCCGTGGGTTCTGAATAATCAGGGAAGTGATACGAAGAGGGGAACAGGAATTGCAATTTTGAATCTTGTGGGACAGTGTGGGCCGCTGCTAGGTACTAGAGTTTATCCTGCGCAAGACAGTCCGTATTATCGACTTGGGATGTGGGTGTGTGCTGGCTTTATGCTGTTTAATGGCCTCCTTGCGTTCGGATTAAGGTGTTTGCTTGTATGGGAGAATAAGAAGCTGGATAAGAAGTATGGTGTTGTGGGCAGGATTGATGGAGATGGAAAGCATCAGGATGGGGTTGAAGGTGGTGGATTGGCCGGTGTGGGGGATGAGAATGATGGGCCAAGATTCCGGTATGTCTTGTGAGTTTAAAATTGACATGTGCGATGGTAATGGCTTCCTGTCTCTGCGTCATGCAACTCATGATGGTATTTGAAAAATTCGGTAACTCCATAGCTGTTAACTTTCCAGCTACACCTTTGCAATTCAAAATTCAATGTACATTTATATATGTCGCTTATGCCTCTGATGTTTTCTTATGTTTTTCATCTGCTTCGTCTCACCGCTATTTCTGGTCTTACTAGAAAGATCGAAAAACACACGGCATCGACACAGATTTCAAGGACGATACGGGTCAAATGCCATTGAAGTGGGCTATTAAAAATATTCAGCAGATGGTGACCGAGCTATTGCAGACTACAGTCCGATACCTCTCATAGATGTAATCTACATCGCTACTCTATATATTCATTTAGCCACCACCTATTAGCCCACCATTTCTTATTCAAAATTTAGCTTAATTGTATAATAAAATCCAGACCTCTCCGCGTGGCCAGCAACTGTGCTGCGATGTGTAGAGATCCAGGACAATGACGGATTTTTGTGGTAATCTCAGACGATACTTTTCTATTTCGCGTCCAACGCAGTTAGTTAGCGTCGCCGCTCTGCTCAGGCGCTACTCACCCTCCTAGTCAGATTACTCAATCACGTTCCTACTCTTCCTTTTAATAAATAATTATACTCTACTTACTAATCGGTTCCGCTATACAAAAGTTATTTACTCTATACGACTATACGCAGGGAGATAAAGTCGGCTCCCAGGGAACTCAAATAGGAACCCCCCTAAAAATAATAAACTTTTTTATATATATTATAAGTATTAACTTACTTTCTTCCCTTATTTCTTTAATTCTTTAATATAATGTTATATTAGAAAAGAAGCCAACTTTTTACTATCAAGTTTTGTTCCACGATTCTAATCTTAATATTTTGACAAAAAGGAGATCTTGTAGAGTTAGTTGTTTATTAAATTTCTTGATGTTAATAGTTTGTTGAAAACCTGCAGGCTGCAAGAAGTGGAAATTCCCCCTTCCCTCCGCATGCATAGTATCCAACTCAACAGGATACTGTGAGCTTTCCTCCTAATCCACTCTAACTCATTCATTGCATGTATCGAGGCTTGCTAACCGTCACATTGAAGGTTGCCATTCTGGTTACTAACATAATTGTCTCGAGAATATGTCAGCAACACAACAATCACGTGTTTGTCAGAAGCTATTCTTGTATGGACACTCACTGGTATCAAGCTGAGCGGGGATCAGCAGTCCACCATCAGTTGCGCAGTTGCATTGGACAACACTACCAGCCAAGAAGCAATTCTCGCAAGAAAAACTAAAGCCGGTCCCACCCCACTACAAACATCGCCTCTATCAGCTACCGAAAGTAGGTAAGCAAGAGATAGTACTAACAATTAGAAAACCGTTGTCATTCCGCATGCAATTATTGAGTTCTAATTCCGTGAAAAAGACCAAGCCGTTTCCCGCGGTACAATATGCCTCGATTATCGTGGTGCCCGCGGGGAAAAACGAGCCACTGCAGGATGAATACCAGCCGCCGCGCTTCATGAGATTGCTTGATGGGAGGGCAGTAGCAAGAGCAGCTGCGAGTGCATATTTTGCTGTAGCAGCAAGGAGAAGTGGGGAGAGCTTCATATTAGAAGAAAGGTATGTTTGGTTTCTGATCAGTTTATTTTGCCAATGGGAGGCAAGCCTGAGAAGAATGTGAGGACAGAATGGCACTTGCTCCAGGAGACCCTTCCCTGTTATATACTTGAGCCCTATGGACAGTACCCAGGAAGCTGGAGGAGGAGACATCAAAATCCGGATGAAAAAATCCGGATGAACTTAAGTTCACACAGGTCCGTCCGAGGCGATGTTAACAAGAGTTCACCGGGTTTCTACTCGCTTTTTTCCTAGAAGTCTGAATCTCCTAGGGTTGAAAGTGCGCGGCAGGTACTCTTACTGGCCCTCTCGCTTTTCTCAGAAGTCTGAATCTTCTAGGGTTGAAAGTGCGAGGCAGGTACTCTTATAGGCCCTCTCGCGCTTTTTTTCTTGGAGACTTGCTCGAATTTTTAAAGCAATTGCGAGAAAACGATCGACAGGCGCAGTCTTTTTGGGCGTAATTAAACTCTTAAACTCTTTCTGCTCGCCAGACAATCCAGGAAATGGCCTTTGCAGATTCAGACTTCTGGGAAAATCGGGTACACTTGAAGAAAGTGTGTATAGCAGTTGCCTTCCATTTACAGGTTGTTGAACCACCAGGACGACTATTCATTCGTGGATTATGGGAACAAAACATGTAGCTTATTAAAACAATGCAACTCGCTTTGTAACTACATTGCAGTTCCAATATTTGGAACCAAGCACAAAGTAAGACGGATGATGACGAACCGTAGCTCTAAGTTACCTAATGGATAGTGCCCCTGGTGCAGCCTGCGGCTTACGGGCTGGTGAATGTCAGATCCTCGGATCTTTCTCGGTGAGATCAAACTTGGTATGCTTCCTTATACCGAACATAGGTCTTTCTCCCATCGTGTGGTTCTTAGGAAATACTATTGCAGGAACACTAGACTGCGTTTGACAAGCATTTTCATTGTCACATGTGTGCAGGCTGCGAAGTCCGAGACCTGGGCTTGCGATGACTTGTCGAGCGATATGGTATTCAGATCTCTCTCATGCTCGCAATTGAGGCCTTACATTGCCTGATATTTAGTAGACACGTTTCTATGCACAAGAGTAAGGTTTCGGCCACATTGGGCGTTGGATTTTGAGATTACTATACGAGTCGAAAACCGAGGCCGAAACTTCCTCTGTGGCCTACTTACCCTGCTCCTCCTGTCAGCCGTGCTGATATTACTAGCGCTGATTCCACACTTTCAATAAGACCACCTGGTGCATCGAAGACCAACAGCCAAATTATCTCTGCCAGAAGTGAGGACGAGGATAAAACGACCAGCTTGGGAAGTCGGTAAATGTGCACGAGGTGGAAGGTGGGCCTCGATTCTTCCGCAAACCACTCAAATCTTTGGATCTGACAGCGTTGCCTCCAGATGCAGACTTTTCGTCTGTCATAAGCCAACAAGGCAGCTGAATACATCCGCCAGTAAACATCGTGGGCGTTAGATGCCAAGTCACAACAACACGCACTGCGTAACTCGCTATTTAATTATGAGTTCGCAATTTGGGTGATTTAGATCTTTTAATGTAGGGGTTAAGAGTCCCAGTTGTCAGAAAATTATTCTATTAGTCCTGTGACGGCTGGGCTTTGGTTACGTGTACGGTTCAGGGGCTTACCCTTGAACTAGGGGGTCTTAGATTACGGCGTAGCCTGCGCAGGCTTATTTACTCTCTCTTAGCTAGCTTCTCCCTCCCTCTCTTTCTTCTTTTATTTTTTTGTTTCTTTCGTATTAGGCCGATGGAATCGATCCTTTTAGCCCACATACGTACTCCCATATGCCTCTGCCTTAGCTTGTGATCGCCCGTGACGTTACAAGTCCCTTTTGTAATATTCTTGTGACTTTGTTGACTAGGATTTGACGCTTTTCATTCGATGGGCTCCATTGCTATGATAGTGCCTGAAAGAGAGGATAGTCCAAAAGAGAGCTAGTTTGCAGTTTGCAACGGACTCGCTTCAAAGCCTCGGCCGGGAGTAGAGTTAACAGTCGTATTTGAAGTTTTGAGCGGTCTAAATGACCGTATTGAAGTGACGACATTTGATGCCGCCTGATGACGCCGAGGAACAAGCACGAGATGGCAAATTCAGTAGACAGTGGAGTCTTTTAAACCCACGAAATCCGACACGTAGAATGGATACCTAAAGTAGGCAAACCCCTGAGCGCCGAGGTGGACCACCTGGCTGCATCTATTAACCAACATCTCACGTGACAAATGGTGACTGTAACGAAACGCCAGGAAGCATGCGACCCAAGTAGCAACATGTTTTTGTTATTATTACTAGAAGCACCACCTCAAATTTTTCAGATTTCGTTTACTCCTGGTTGAATAACGCCGCGAATCATGTGAACTAGAATCGAGGGGGTCCCAAATCAGGCTCTGCGAGAACCTTGATAAGAGTAACAGGGGAGCGACATCGTCATCACACCTTGCTAGGTTTGAGAGGGGGCCGCGTTGTAGGCCACAGGATCTATAATATCCTATACATAAATATGGAAATGGTAGCCAATTCATGAGGGAGCCAGAAGATCCCCCAGAGCAGAATTTAGCTGATTCATTAACGTGCTCAGGACTCAAGGCTCTGCTCAGGTCCAAAGATAGAAATGGACTTTGATGGGCTAAATTGTCATCAAACATTATATGGGGAAGTTTCCGCGGCTTGCAAGACTGCTCCATCTAGCCCATCTGCCATAGAGCCGACATGAAGGTCCAACCACTCATATACTTTTCAAGGTGTGACTAGCAGTGCGCCTCCCGGAATTTTTTGCTATAGGGATAAGACTTTTGCCACGCGTACTTACCCAATCTGCAATCGTCCTTATGCAACCCGTGGGGGGGGGGGGGGTGGGTGCACCCGCTTCAAGTCCGAGGATTAAGCGCAGCAAATATGGATGTGGATGGATAGTGGGGTTAACCCCCGAATAGCTCCGTAATCCGGGGCTGCACAGTGCAGTTATTTAGTTTTCTATCTTTCCGATATTTATTTTCTTTTTCTCCATACCCATAAACTTCTCTTCTGCTCCGCCCAGAACATTGCACTTCCACCAGCATCGAAAGTCGACACCTTCACCAACAAAAGACGGGTCACTCAAAGAACGATGGTCGCAAACGAGAACTCCCTTTCTCAAAAATACACAATACAATCACATACATCCGCTACAATGCCTCTAAGCATTCCCCATCTCCTAAAGACGAAAACCTCGAGCCAATTGATCGTAAATGGCAAACCCTTCCTCATACTCGCAGCTGAGCTGCACAACTCCTCGCTCAGCAACGCAGAATACATGCGAACCGTATGGCCGAATATGAAAGCCATGAACATCAATACCCTTTTGGGTTCCGTGACATGGGAGATGATTGAACCCGTAGAGGGGAAATTCAACTTCTCGGAACTGGACAAAGTAATCCTGGATGCGAGAAGTCACGATCTGCATCTTGTGTTGTTGTGGTTTGGCTCATTCAAGAACGCGTTGAGTACATATGCGCCAAGCTGGGTGAAGAAAGACGTCAAGAGATTTCCAAGAGTACATGTTTCAGAGGCCGGAGCTGTCACGAGAACTGAAGAGTTGGTTTCGCCGTTCAACCGGCGGGCCTGGGAAGCTGATGCGAAAGCTTTTGCGACGTTGATGCGGCATCTTAAGGATGTTGACGCTACGTATGGCACGGTTGTCATGATCCAAGTCGAGAATGAGACAGGACTGCTTGGTGATTCCCGGGACAGGTCGAAAATTGCAAATAACCTGTTCAAGGAAGCTGTTCCAGAGGAAATCATCCAACATCTCCAATCTCAATCTAGTAGCTTGCACCCAGAATTCCACAAACGCTTTCCAAGCTTCCAAAAGCTCACTGCCGGTGTAGCAACTTGGGAGGAAGCATTTGGCAAAGGGCCCGACGCAGATGAGATGTTCATGGCTAACGCGTTTTCCAAATACGTCGGCAAGGTAGCAGAGGCAGGAAAGAAAGAATACCCGATCCCACTGTATACGAATGTGTGGCTGAACTTCGATGATCCAAGCCAGTTGGACTTACAAGGCTTACCAACAACAGTGGGCGGCGGTGCAACAGCTGGTGTCTATCCTTCTGGTGGCGCTATCGGACGGACAATGGATCTGTGGAAATTCAACACACCGGCTCTTGACTTCATCTCCCCCGATCTGTACTTTCATGATTACGAAGAGGTCTGCAGGCAGTACACACACCAAAACCAGCCGCTATTCATCCCGGAGCAACGCCGCGACGAGAAGGGGATGAGGCGGGTGTGGTTGGCCTATGGCTCATATGCAGCAATGGGATGTTCACCTTTTGGAATTGACTCTGAACTGGCAAGGGACGCGGCAACGACACGACATTATGGCCTCTTAAGCTCTATCAGCAAGATCCTGCTGGAAAAACAAGCCACGTCACCCGAAGACGTAATGGGGTTTTATTTCGACGAGCTTTCTGAAACGACGACTGAGAAGACTTGGGTCCGTACGTTTGGGGAATTCGAAGTGACAATCGCCCGCGCATTCGTGTTTGGGAAGGCGGGTCCTGGCTCCGGGTTGATTATTCATCAGGGCGCAGGCAAGTTTCTGCTCGTTGGATGGGGATTCAAGGTTTCCTTCAAGAGCACGAAGCCAAGTGCGACGTTCACGGGGATTTTGTATGCGGAAGAGAAGACTGTTGACGGGGATGGGAATCTGAGGACTGCGAGGGTGATGAATGGCGATGAGACGAGGAGTGGAGAGTTCTTCATCATGCCGAACGAGGATCCGGATTATGGGGGATTCCCCATTGCTGTCACCATTCCGTCGAGGACAATGATTGCTGAGTGTACTGCTTATAGTATTGAGGAGGAAGAAGAAGATTTCTGAGATAGCGTATTATCTCTCTTCGCAAAAGATCCTTGCCCAAATAAGATAGACGATCCTAGCTTTCGTGTATCTCCGGCAGAGATCCCATTCCCAGATACTGTAGCTGTGAGTGAATATCTAGATCTTCAAGTTTCGCGAGCAGCCTCTCCAAGTTCCCCGAAGCGGTCGGACTCATTCCCTGCTCCCCATCGCCCGTCCTCACCTCATCCAATAGCGCCGACCCCAATTCTCTAATCTTGGGAATGAGCGAATGCCCATTTGCTTCCAGAGTTTCTTGCGATGTGTGGTACAAAATCTCGAGCATGTCTCCCACAATGCTCTGCCGCTCATTGCTAACCTCGGTTGGCGTCTGAATTCCCGAGGTTTTCGAGATGCGACGGATCTGTTCAAGGAGATTGGAGCGGATGTGCAGTTGCGTGATGTACAAATTAGCCGTTTGGACGTCGGTGCCGAAGTTGCTTTGAGGAGGCCTGGAAAGACCGCCTCTCCACTTCAGTTCCGGTGGTAAGTAATCTAGAGCCCGCTGGACGAGACTAGAGTAGTGCTGTAGATGCGAGATCGAGTTGTTGGATCCTTGCTGGCTTTGGTGCCACAGTAGGAAGAGTTTTGAGAGGTGATTCAACCCAGGGATATAGGATTTCGTATTGCCGTGCCAATCAACATCTCCTAATGGGGTGCATGTGGGATCCAGCTCATTGTCGGACAACTCCAGTGGAGTCAAGGCACTAATGTTGTCCTGGGGAGTCAGAAGGCCTACATACGGCCGGCCATGCAGATCCGACGTGCTACGCTCAGTTAGCTTCTTCATTCGACCCTGGGTCATTTCTTGATGTAAACTGTGTCTGCTTCCGTGCTGGGCATTCTCACCAGAGAGCTACAAACAGTAGCCAATATAGCCGCTTTAATAGTTGCTGCGACACCGTATCCATATCTTGCATCTGATAATAGACCAAGTACTTAGCACCAGCGACGGACTCGGCCAGAAACCTGAAACTATCGACATCATCCAGTGATTTTTCTGTTGCCAAAGCTACATATAAATGGTATTTAATCTGGCATGATTCAAGGCTGAACGGAAATCTGCCAGTGTGCAACTCAATTTGCTCAATGGAATCAACGCATCTCTGGGCGGTGACAATGCCATAATCATTTGTGCTCTTCCGCTTTAGGCTGGCACTAACAGCGGCACATACAGATATCACGAGGGCGGCGAAGATCCCGTCTCGATTCGCTTCTCCTGAGGCCAGGCGGCTAAGGAAAATCCCGCGATGGAAGATTGGACAAACTGAGTGGATTAAATCAAACCAGTCGTGTATCATGTGCTCGATAACTGGAAAGGGTGCAAGTCGCTCTGAACCGCATATCGTCGTTGATGCAGGAGAGGTTGATAATTCGCTGGGCTCAAGCGTGGCTCTGTTCTGGTCCAGAGCGTATCTTTACTATCGTCAGTCGTTTGATAAAGACAAGGTACAGAGGCTTTTACTTACTGGTTTGGAGGCCCTCTCCTCCTGCGAGGCTTGTCATGTGTGCATCGGATAGCCAGCTCACGGCATGCTCTGCAGACTGAGTCAAGATTGTCGTAAAGACACTGCAATCCCTGTCAGTCCTGTACTTCTTAGATAGCAAAGAAAAGATCTCTCGAAAGTTCGGCGGCCTACCTTGACTTTGCGCGAGCGGCATGCATCGCATGCGTTTTTAGAGCGCCGACGGATCTGTCTCTCTTCTGGCGGGGATGCGTCTTCCATCACAACGGATGTGAGCATGCGTCAGAGCTGGATAATCGTCGGCATTGTGAAGAGATAAAGCGAAGCCTGGGTGTGGAAATTCCCCGGATATGGGGACGAAAACATTCACCTTATGGGTTTGCAGTCATCGTCTCCACTGTCTCGGGGCCGGACTTGAAAGCGGGGTAATGAGGAGACCAATGGCCATTGGGTGGTTGGCTGGGCCGAACCCCAACCGCTCATTATTTCCGTCCTTAGAAAGTATCGATAGTATGTAATCAGTCCATAGTTAGCCTACAGGTAGTATATCGTACAAAATAATAGGCACTCTAATGACATGCGATGGTTATGTTCTACAGTCATCATTAACTGGATAGTGCAGGTCGTGGGATGAAGCCGGTAATAAAATCGTCTTCTTACGCGAGCAGCTTCCGGTCGGGTGCACCTCAGCATAAACCTCGGAGTTATTGACAGCTGAGCAGGCGTAGCGCGCATTTCCCGGGATAAACTTCGGATCTGAGTTCCAAGCCAGGTGTAGCCGCAGTAGCTTAACCTGGAGGCCAGGAAACTCCCCGCATTACTCCATACCCCTCGAAATATGCAACAATGTTCCACAAGATCAAGATTATAAAATGTCGATCATTTCCCATGCAATACATATTATCCAAAGCATCCAAGAGCTTCAAAACGTAACCCGGCGACAAGACGCTCTTAACTCGGACCTTCATCAATAGTCTCTGCCATGGCGTCAGAAAAAACGACGAATATGGCTTCCCAACTCGAACTTGGCGCATACCAACAAGCGGGAGTTGATGAAATCAGCTGGTGGAAACAACCCAATTTACGACGGCTCTATCTAATGCTCCCATTTCTATTCTTGGGGTCCACCACACTTGGATACGATGGAAGTTTGTTGAATGGGCTCCAGAGTATGGGATCTTGGCAAGATTGTAAGCTCCTAGACTTCTTTCTTCCACGATTTCACCAGGCTAACAATTATCGCAGTCTTCAATCACCCTGTCGGCTCAACATTAGGAATTTACGGTGCAATGCCTGGATTTGGCGGACTGGCTGTTCTGATGTTCGCCCCCTATATCGCAGACAACCTCGGACGAAGAAATGGGACGGCAATCGGCTGCCTCTTTGTATTGCTAGGAGCACTACTTCAAGCCTTCCCACCTGCTTCGAACCCAGCACCCATGTACCTGGCTGGTCGGTTCTTCATTGGGTTTGGTGGTAACTTGACTAACGGCACCTGTCCGCTACTCATCACGGAGATTTCCCATCCCAGACATCGAGGAAGAACTACTACCATCTACAACACACTGTGGTATCTTGTAAGACAGCTCCTCATACCATACATGGAGTCCATCCAATCTAACCTTTCCGTAGGGTGCTATCATTGCCGCATGGGCATCTTACGGGACATTAGTTCACCTAAGTGGTGATCTTGAATGGCGACTTCCGACGGGGCTCCAATGTGCTATGCCCGGCATCCAGTTGCTCTTCCTGTGGTTCATCCCCGAATCTCCACGATTTCTGATCAGCAAGGAGAGAGACGACGAAGCCCTTGCTTTCTTGATCAAATACCACGGCAACGGTGACCCGAATAATGCATTCGCGAGATGGGAATACAACGAGATTAGAGAGACTCTCCGCATGGAAAAAGCGGCAGCGGCGAAGAGCGGGTGGTACGAGCTGGTCAGAACTCCTGGCAACCGCAAGCGCTGCGCCTTGATCATCTGCACGGCAATCTTCTCGCAGTGCTCTGGCAATGGTCTTGTGTCATACTATCTGTCGTCGGTCCTGAAGACCATTGGTATTATTGAGTGAGGATCCTTTGAAATCCCTGACTACAAGTTCAGTTGTTAACTCAAGATTTTAGCCCAACTAAGCAAACGCTCATCAACGGTGGCCTTACCATCTGGGCCTTCCTCGTCTCTCTTGCCTTCGCCTTTGCTGTCGACAAGATCGGCCGACGAGTCCTCTTCCTAACTGCCGGAGTAGGCATGCTAATCGCATTCACCGTATGGACTGCCTGTAGCGCCGTATACGCAAAGACAGCCAGCAGCGGTGCCGGCTCTGCAGTCCTCGCGATGATCTTCCTGTTCTACGGCGTGGCCGGCCTCGCATGGCCTGGTCTCACGGTCAGCTACACCGTCGAAATTCTGCCGTACAATATCCGTGCTAAGGGACTTACTCTCTGCTTTGTCTTCACTGCCTTGAGTGGCATCTTCAACCAATATGTCAACCCGATTGGCCTGCTCAACTTGGAATGGAAGTATTATTTTGTCTATATCGCTGTGTTAGTTGTTGAATGCTTGGTTATCTACTTTTATTTTGTGGAGACGCGTGGTCCTACGCTAGAGGAGATTGCGGTGTTGTTTGACGGCGATGATGCACATGTCGCGGCGGAACCGGTGGTTGAGAAGAGCCAGGTGAATTCTGAAGATGACCATGTCGAGATCGTGTTAAAGTAGATAGAAACCGGTATGACGGCGGGCTTTGTATATAACTCAAAGGGAAAAAAGGGCATACCTGATGGAAATAATATCAAATCACCATCAAATTATTCTCCACAAGAAAACCCAGCATCGAAGAAGTCTGAATTTCGAATCAGCAGTAAATGGTTGACGTCGGGCTCAATGAGAAAGTTTCAATATGTCTGGAAAACCAGACTATTCTATCATTCTCGCAAAAAGGGGGACCCGCGAAGTATGGCTAGCAGCTGAAAGGAACAAGCTTTATTGGCAGGAAATTTGTGTCGACGAGATGCCAATTGCGGCAGGTGGGAGAGCATGAGACAGACACACTGTAGATCGCGCGTATGAAGTGTTGTATCAGAGACAGAATAGAGGAAACAAGAGAGATCATTTATTTTCGTTGATCCTAACACAAAACTACTAGTATATACCCATGTGCCTAAAACCACTCCAGTCACTGCGCAATTCTTTGCCTAAGATAGACAAACAAAACAATAAAGCTCACAATTAAGGCAATATATCGAAAAGACTTTCATTGCCAAGTACTACCTCGGTAGCATAAGTAACGCGATATTAAATATAATAAAGCCTAAGTCTACTTCAACACCCCAACCGTGCACAATCCGACTTTGAATACTACCTCATAGATAGTCTCGGCGGCCCATAGACTCCAATTCTGTACCTGCTCTGTATCTTGAAGATCAGGATATTCTATATAGGGAAGAAGTTGATCTTATCTTGGTTACTAAACTGAGTCGAATCTTAAAGTCCTCCAAAACTACGTCGCTTACATATAGGACCACGACTCATGAGCGCAGGTTCGTTAAACATTATTCCTTCAAATAACAACTAAAACAGGACATTCTCTGCAGCTATTAAAGAGCTCTTCTTTTCGTCTTGGATGGCAAACGCATATCGCTGCAAGAGATAATTCCCCAGGAGTTATATCACAACTGTCGAAGCAGACCCAACCTTTTTCGTAGTCTTCGACCCATTTAGCCACAAGATTTAGGCTCTGTGGAATCGAGGATCTCATGTACAGTTCTCGGTGTTTCGATCTCTCTTGTTAATAGCTGCGTATTCCAATATACCAATCCCCTCTTCGAGCCTCAACGATATGAGCAGAACAAATAAGGGTTCTGTAAAGGTCGAGGCCACATGTCTCAAGCTTTAGAATGTCCTTTCGCTTGTATATCAGCTAACGTGCTCTTCTAGTTATGATTATAGTAGTAACACTACTCTTAAACAGACTATCAGTCTACCTTTGGACTTGAATGGCGCATGGATTGCACAGGGAACATGTAGCAAGTAATGAGAACCCCCACTGAAAAGACGGCAAATGCGCTCATCAACCTGTGAGCTTGCCACTAGCGTTTCGAGTCACGACATTCTCCGAGCGCTACGATAAATAGCTGCAGCTGTTGTGAAACATTGCGACTCATAATCTTTTTAAGGTATCTAAATTTCAAATGCAGCGTTAGCGGGCCGCGACGAGCCGGATCCGATGCACGTTAATTCTAAGTGCATATCACGAGGGGACTGACAGACGAATTTGGAAGCGGCAACGGGCTGAGATCTTCTTATCGGATCTACACTCCCGATATGCATGTCTCGCACTAGTATCTTACTAGTCCTCAGTGCAGATGTTTTATTTATCATGTTTTGCTCTGGATTTGATCGGCGAACCAATTGGCTATTTTCTGATGACCAATGAATCACATGTTGTCAAACCTATTGTCTCAACCCCCGAAAACTTCAATTAGCTTCGACAAGCTAAGTGATCAGCATAAAATGCCTTCCATCCGGACCATAGTCACTAAGTGTTCTTTCCTTTCATCGCCTCCTCGTCCAGCGCGTCACGATGAACAATCAAACACCCCAAACGTGGTGGGCGCCGAAGTCCTATCCTATCCAAACTTGGACCGGGGATACCCCACATATCAATGTCTCAGAACCAGTGGAGAAAGTTCCTCCGATCCCAACCGCGATTCGGGCTGTTAAGGACTCCCAATCTCCAAAGTCTGGCAGGACTCTCGTCATCTGTCTAGACGGCACTGGCGACCAGTTTGATAATGACAATAGCAATGTCGTCAAGTTAATTGCGTGCCTGAAGAAAGATGACCCAAATCAACTCACGTATTATCAATCCGGTATCGGCACATACAATGGTCACGGAGGGCTGCAGAAGGGAGTCTCGGCCGGCTTTGACATGGCAGTATGTATACATATTCTTCCTTTCTAATCATCTAGCGAATTATTGTGCCTTAATTCTCCATGCAGAATGTTAACATCTGGAATCTCTAGTTGGGAAGTGGTCTTGGAATCCACATCAAAGACGCCTATAGCTTCCTCATGCAGAATTATATTGAAGGAGACAGAATTTGTCTATTCGGCTTCTCTCGAGGTTCATATACCGTACGCTGTCTAGCTGGCATGCTCCACAAAGTTGGCCTGCTACCGGCACACAATCAAGCACAGATTTCATTCGCATATAGAATGTATAAAGATGATACTCCCAACGGCTCGACAATGAGTGCCGAATTCAAGAAGACGTTTTCTCAGGATGTCACGGTCTATTTCATTGGTGTCTGGGATTGCGTGGCTAGTGTAAGTTTATCCATTGTCTATTTTCAAATTTTTGCCTTTCGAAATATCTTGCCAACACGAAAGAAATCCAATGTGTATATGCTCCTTGTATTTTATTTAGAGAAATATCATGCTAATAAAATGCTAACTCCGAATTTCCAAAGGTCGGCTTCATCCCCAGAATGCTCCCGTTTAGCAAGTCTGCAACCAACACGATAGGTTACTTCCGACACGCCATGGCTCTCGACGAACACAGAGCAAAGTTCGAAGTCTGTCAATGGCAGCAGCAAGATCCAGGAGCCGATCACGACGTAATCGACAACACCCCTCAAGCAAAATTCAAAGCAAGGATCAAGCGAATCAAACGATCGTTCAGCTCCTCTGGGCATTCAAGCAAAGCAGATAAAGCTTCCCATACGAATGGCGCCCAGGCACCATCACCCTCACAGAGCGAGAAAGTTGGAAACGCGGAACTGGACAACCAGCAGGACAAGCCGGCTCTGGAAACCCGTGTCACAACCAACGTTAAGGAAGTCTGGTTCATGGGCTGCCACGCCGATGTTGGCGGGGGAGCGGTGCCTAACAACGAGCGACATATGCTCTCTCGGATCCCACTGCGATGGATGATACGCCAATGTTTTGAGTGCGAGACGGGAATTTTGTTCACTACAGCTGCTCTTGCGGAGAGCGGCATTGATGTTGGGAGCGTGTGGCCTGTTTATCAGATACCCAAGAAACCAGTAGTAGGGCCGAGTCCGATGATGCTGGAAAGGTACGAAAAGGGTCAACTTCCGGGCTTAGAGAAGCGTTCGGCTGCATTAGGCGTGGAAGATCCAACGGGGAGCGGGACGCCCATGAACAATGAAGAGATTGAAATCTTGCCGGAACAGGTGGAAGACCATTTCGATGGACTTGCATCTATTAATGACCAACTGGTTCAAGCTCACGGATGGTGGATCCTCGAGTTTTGGCCAGTGAAAATACGGGTTCTGAGGAAGCTTAAAGAGGGAGAGAAGTGGGAAAAGGTGGTTGGAATGAATTTGGGACGACATAGAGCGATTCGGGAGCTGGAGCCGTCGATGCATTGGACGGTGCAGATGCGGATTAATGAGAAGAAGTACAAGGTCAAGACTAGGGTCGATCCGGAAGTCAGTTGGGGTGTCGTTACTTAAGTTTTATTTCATTCTTTTTCATTTATGGGAACAATTAACTCTACCTCTGGTTCCGAATGCAGCTTTGATTTCAGTAATATTCAAATAATTTAATCTCAAAACGCTGGCTTCAGAACTACCTTTCATCGTGGAGTTCGATTTCATGAATTATTTACTAACTAATAGCATAGAACTTTAGAAACTTCTTTATTACAAGGAATCCAACGGTGTTGAGAAGAAGCATGTTATATCACTTCTCCACTCGGTACATATGCGCTTCTCGGGGATTCTCCGGATTTAAGCCCACCCACAATGCGGCAACTTCCTTTTGCATGATTTTATGAACATGACAGTCTCCCAGAAGAAGATAATTGTCTCCATCTGGCTCAAATTAACAGCAGTTTCGCTCTAAAGCTAATGTAGACCACATATCCCGGCTTCAAAACCACAGGGCCGACTCCGAGGTAGACTTTCGCGGTCCGAAATAGTTTCGACTGAAGACACATCAGCCTAGTTTCTTTCCAGTATTCTCGCCATTCGGTCTAACAGCATGCCCTGCGACTTTCTCATCTATAAAACCAAGTTAGGTTTTAAAGGCAGGCAAGGTGGCCAGATTGCGATATAGCTTATAGCAAAAGGCATATGGGGCTTTCACGTGAGGATGAGGATGACCACTCTGTCGGGAAAGAACGATCGAGCTCCACTAACTGCTTCAAAATGATGAACAAGAGCCTTGCATGATAGTTTGACGTGGCCAATGCTGCTTTGGGGGCGCAGAACTTACTCATATTGCTCGGCACAGCCAGCTCACCTGAGCTGTAACAGTTCGAAGCAATTAGTGCAGCTACAACGAAATTCGATTCAGATGCCGTTCCATAAATGCAATGTATCAAATTGTGTATCCATCGTACGCGAAAAAGAAACAAGCATTATCGACGTGTTCAAAAATAAATGATATAATGCGGAACGCTCACGCGCAGTAAGCAAACCACCTTTCCCAACATCCCATCGTCCAAATATCATACCCTTCATCACTTTGAAGATCCAAACATCATGTCTTTCATGACCTTGAAAAAGCTTTGAAGCTTATAAGACCCATGAATCTTGCCCCTTCCTTCCAACAAAGCCTGCGAATTCTCCCAAACTTGCCCTAGGTCAGGCCTATCCTTGGCACCACCCATATTCATCTGTTCCCCATTAGCACACGCGCTCACTTTAGAATCCAGCGAGAACATACGGTGCTCGGCACAATTGCCCAGTTCTCAAGTATCGTCCCATCACTCTTGATCACCAAGATCGCCGGCTGCGCCATGCCGTATTCGTATCCCTTCTTCTCGGTGATGGCAACATTCAGCAGAGATCTCTCCCTGAAATATTGCAAGAGGCTGTGCTGTGTGTCCACGATCGCTTCCCCAGTGTAGCCTGTCAATTCGCGCGTCTCGATAAGGTGCGATTCGGGTTCGGCGGTGATGATGAGGGTTTTACCACCTGCGGCTGAGATGCGTCGTGAGAGCGATTGCAGGGTCGTGAGGTAGGCCCTGCAGAAGGGACACCAGTGGCCGCGATAATCTGCAGAGTATAAGTTTGAGTCATTGCTATAGGAAGTGGAGAATGCGCTACGTACAGACGATGAAGAGGAACTTGGAGCTGGCAAGGAGCTGGGTGTATCTTGTGACAGGATCGGGGGGGCCTATGTTCATTGGACCACATTCCATTGGGGCGGGCTTCATCACTGGAGGAGCCATCACTTTTCCGGTATCTTGGCAGTCCATAATTGCGACAGATCGACGGTGGAGGAAATCCGATTGAGAGGAATGGAATTGATGTTCTTTGTCAATTGCTGGGTGGATTGGTTTGAATGAAGTGGAAGTTCTGCTGGTAGCGATGCTCGAATAGTGTCAAGTTGGTTGCTGGCATTTCATCGTCGAGGGAACACCGTTTTATATATTCATCATCGAATCTATTCTAAAATCACAGAATCGGCGTGCAGGTTTCCGTGGACCGACAAGATAGATTGTCGTTGAATGTTGATGTCAGCATACAGGCCTGAAGTCGGGGCAGGTGTAGTTAAATATGGAACAATGATTTGGCATGCAGGAACAAGTAGGCATTGATTGGACTCTGTGTACGACGAGTGCTCAGATCCATAGATACATCGCCGAGGTGCCCCTAGTCTATGTTCATCCTCAATCGCACGCCGATACCCCAGAGCCGGATTAACAGTCTCCGTAGACCGACATTGTGTTCTGTCGTTAAGTCTATGTCAGCACAGCCGCATCAGCTTTTAAGCTAGGTCCAAGTGTAAAACAAAAAAAGGGAAATTTGATTTGGCATGCAGGATCAAGCAGGCACTGATTGGACTCAAGGTGGTCGAAAGCTTGTTCATTGGACAGCCCGGTGAGCAGACAGGGTCTGTGTGAATACAAGCGAATACGTTCCTTATTAGGACTGTAGTGGGCTGACAAGGGGCCGTTTCGTCCGGTGAGACATTTTCTTACAAGTGAATATATATATTAAAGGGATTGGGCATTACGGTTTGTATTGCATTATTCGTAATGGAATATTCTGAGAAGAATTTCAAGACATTTAATTTGAATTCACCACAGTGCGACTCTGCGACATATTCTGCTATCTAAAACAGAAGGCCATCTTCAAACGAATCAAAATCCATCGCTGGATCGTCCCACGCCACCAGATTCTCCCACATATCCGCAAAGTACTTTTCAAGAAGCTTGCAAGCTGCGCGATGGCCACTTGATAGTGTTAATTCCCGCGCTCTATCATATTGCCTGATACCAGTCCCAGTAATCTGCGCACCGGCGCTCAGGAGAAGTTGCAGCATGTCGATACGGCCATGCTCCGCTGCACCCTCAAGTGCAGTTCTACCGCCAATTTTTGCTGATAATGCGTTGACGTCTGCTCCTCGTTGCACAAGGAGCTGTGCTATCCCGATATATCCACCTATAGCAGCGAATTGAAGTGCGGTTGCGCCATAACTGTCGAAAGGTGGCATGTTGATGTCAGCTCCATTGTCCAAGAGTATATTTACGAGGTCTATCCTCCCTTTCTCGACTGCAAGCTGTAAAGGAGTACGTTCGACGTCAAATCTAAGACTGGGATTTGCATCAGCTCCCGCTGCTATTAATACCTCTACGAGCCCCGCGTTGCCCTCATCTATAGCCGCTAGAAGTGCTGTTTGAGGATCACTCGTAACGATGCCATTAGGGTCTGCGCCACCATGCAAAAGCAATTTCACAATCTCTAAGTCTTTACTCTTGTCTGATCTGATTGCAAACCCCAGGGCCGACTGCCCTGTTTCGAGGCATGGGTCCTTTATAGTTTTGGTGGCAAAAGAAGTCGATACTAGCTGGTCTCCCACCTTTCGGTTGAAAAACGCGTTTGCGTTTATCCCTTTCGCAAGCAAAAGTTTGATTATTGTAGCATCCCTCAGTTTGATGGCGTATTGCAGAGCGCCACATCCGTAGCCTTTCGAGTATCGTTTATAGCGATGCAAATGCGCTTCGAGAAGTGTCTGCACCAACTCGACGCTACCAGTGATACCAACAACGAGCGGCCCTTCGTCTGGATCAGCACCAAGCTCTAGAAGATATCGGACCATTGGTAGATCATTATTTCGAGATGCAGCCAGCAGTGCTGTTTGTCCCGTTGATACAGCCCCCGGTGCATTGACATTAGCCCCAGAAGCAATCAGTAGTTTGATAACGTCTCTATCTTTCTTTTCCACAGCAACGAAAAGTGCGGTTCTGCCACCTCTTTCCTGTTGTGCGTAAAAAATGGATGCGTCGCTGTCACTTATTTCCTCTAGAGCGTCAATTTCTGCACCTGCATTGATGGTATCTTGAATCAGCGGATAGTACCCCCAGCTAACTGCAGCAGGCAAAACAGTTGTGACTGTAGGTGAAGAAGGGTTTGGAGGACTATATCTTGAATCTCTTTTATTGCCTCCATTCACTTCGGCGCCTGCAACCAAAAGCTGCTTTGCCAGGTTTGAATCTCGCTTGATTATCGCTTCTAAAAGTGGGCTCTCCCTTAGACTGTTGCGTCTGCTATTGACTTTTGTGCCTGCCTTGAGGAGCAGCTCCACAATGTCATTGTGACTATTTCTTATAGCAATCCACAGCCCCCACGCATCGAGTGATTCAAGGGACTGGGTTCGATAACCCGATTTTGCGTCTAGGAGAAAGTGAAGAACAGGCGTATTCCCTTTTTTGATTACTTGTCGGATGGCAGCCTCGAGCTTTGAGTTTTTGTTGAGTTGCGCTCCAGATGCACCTAACTCCCGAATCAGAGCCATATCCCCGCATTTGATACTCTTGGCTAAGGCAGCGTTTTTGCAACTTTTTTTAATTGTATCATCTGCGGTCTCCAGTAGGAAAAACACCAACGTAGGATTGTACTCAACCGCACATTCGATCACTGGCTTTGTGACTTGGCCACCAGAACTAAGCAACAGTTTCACGACTTTAATGTCGCAACGACGTACAGCTTCAGCAAATGACTGCACAGTGACCTGAGCTCCATTTCCCAAAAGCAATTGAATTAATTCGATGTTTTCCCTATGCATTGCAATTTCCAATGGTGTTGCAATTTCCCCACGCGGTGTATTGTATGTGAATATTCCATTTGGATCTGCTCCAGCTAGGAGCAGAATTCGAACTATGCTGATTACGTCTTTATCTGGGATATCACTTCCACACCCGATAGCTTTCATGAGTGGATTGGAAATAGAGAGAAAATCCTTCAATGCGATATTCACGTCGGCGCCCGCAGAAATGAAAAGGTCGACAACTTCAACGTGTCCCCACTCAGCAGCGCTGGCAAGAGGAGATTTTCCTGAGCTAGGGTTGACAACAGCACCAGCATCAAGCAGGATTTGCACAAGCTCGGGGTCTACATGGGCTTTGACCTTTTTATTTCCGTCTCTCCAGTTCAGGGCAAGCATTAGTACCGATTCGGCATCTTTGGTTCCCACTGAATGATCAAGCTTCGCTCCTCCACCTATTAATGCCTTGACTAGCTTCAGGCTTTGCATTTCGCACGCGCGAAGAAGCGGCGTACAGCAAGTGCCCCGCTCAGTGCGGTACACCTGTTCGTTAGGGTTGATACCTAACTTCACCATTTTGTTGATGGTGCGAACATCCTCAGCGTCGAGAGCAAGCAAAAATAGATGTTCAGCCAGGGCCTCGACTGTAGGTCCACCAATTGACAAAATGCATTCCATCAAACCGGCGTTCAAATGGTGTTTTAGCCATTGATAGATTTTCTTGCCGACATCTGTATTCGGCCCAAAGAAGTTATTTGAGACCAGGTACATGGAAAGCTTCAGAAAGTGCATTTCTGAAGGCTGCCGGTGCGATATTGCCATATCTACGGCCATTGGACTGCGGGGAAAGATATTTCCAGGTAAGAGGGCTTTGATAGTGTCGCTTAAAAGTCCCATTACCTTCTTCTTACCATCCATTCCTTTCAACTCTCCGAGGACGCTGAATTGACTTTCCTGAAGGAGAATTACTGAATTGAATTCATCATTCTTCGGGATTAATAAAAAGGGGTTCCCTTTAGAACGAATGTCAGCAGAGCTCTTGCGTCTATGGTAAAGACCTATCACACTAAAATTGTAGCGTAGAACAGAAGAAATATTCACTTGTGAACCCAGCATCAAGGAACTTACGTACCTGCGTGGCTGAAAACAGAATAGAATTGATGAAAAGGAAGGCAATCCATTAATACCGGGCTGACATCTATTGGTCGGTGAACATTGAGTACTGACATAGATGTGGTGAACATTGGTGATGGTGTACGAATGATGAAGCCTTCAGGAGTTGGCGGTGATGGTCCTGTTTCTTATCGTGAGAATCTAAAATTGACACATGCGTGGAGTTACCTACCTGGCGGATGAATTTGAAGTGCGGTAGACATGGACCCATAGCGCAGAGTCTCTTTCCGGAGTTTTTTGGGGTTGATCGGTTTTCCATTCAGGACTACCTCACTCTCCTTGTGCTTGTTTTTCCTGTCCGCTATTTTACGGGCTACTATCTTCCATTCACCCGCGGTACGATTCTTTCGAAATTGCCACCTCTTAAACTGAAGCTCATATTGTGATTTGCTTCTCAGATTTAGCGTCGATGCCGAAGACTAGAAAATATCCATGAACACTTACGTTGCGTTGAATTGATGCTTAGTTGCCATTTCGTGCATGACCTCCGCGAGACTCAAACCCTGCCCCAGGTATAACGTGCGAAGTGTGCCTTCGAACGGCTCCCAGACAATCTCAGCAGCTTGGTCCATTGTAGATGCGAGGGATGTGATATAATGATATTGAGAAGAGATGAATTGCGATGGTTTCTGCACTGAAGGAGCATTCGGTGCCTGTGCCCCAAGGTCCGAGGCTGCGTACTGACAATTCGGGAGTGCAGGGTTGATTCGGGGGATGTCTCACGCGATTCTAGACTAGGTTGGGCAGAGCTATATTGTGCACCGTAGAGAGCTTGGGGAAATACAAAGAAATCCGACGGATGCCAGAGAACGTTGCAATCGAAGTCAAATCGGCGGGCGTGAATTAAGAAAGAAGGAGAAGGGTCGAGCCTCGTGCGGGCAAGACCAGATTTTGGATTCACTCCGGCTGGGGGTGCAGCCGCTAGGTCGATTAGCGACATACAATTGGCCTGACCTACAGCTTCTGGGTGGTGGGATCCAAAATCTGGTGATGGCTTTCAAGCCACAGGCTGCACGATGCGACGCCAGCCTATTGAACCCCCCCGTTTCAGAGTTGGTTGATTGTCCAGAATCCGACCTCAAGGCAACCACACCGAGTTATCAGAGACAGCATTCAAAAGATGTAAAATGAAGCAAAAAATACTAAAACAGTCCTGTCGCGTTGCCCAACAATGGCAGAAGAGCAGGTGGATGGCCCAATGGAAAGTCTGACCATCAGCACTGTCACATCATTATTCTTGTCTAATTTGCACAGCAGCTGAAGCTCCTAGCGATGTGCTCCTGTTTCTTATTCATTAATTTGATAGAAAATGGACGTAGTAAGTTTCTTGCTAAGCTTTCCCGCCTTTCCTTAGCCTCTCCCCTGCTCCTGTTTGGTCAGATTCCGGATTAATCGGCAGAGTTGGCTGACCCTCCTCTCCAACCACGCGTTGCGGAACCTCTGGACAGAATCTGGTGCAGATAGGATTCTGGTGCGTGTAGGATTTTGGTTCGGGGAGTAATTATAAGCCAGATCCATTTTGGTCCGAAGACAAGTATTTAGAGCAGTTGAATCCAGCCCTCCTCTTCCCTATCTTTCTCTCATATTTCCTCCCTGAATCTTCTCCAGGCCTGAACAGTCCGTTTCTGATCACGTGACAAGATACTTCACACCTTTTTCTCAAGTATATCTTGCCATGACGGATAAGAAACTGTTCACCATGCAGGAAACACATGGATCTAATCTCACCTATGGGTATGGATATGAACATTCTTCGTTGTGTCTTTAATCAATTTGCCACTTATCTCCTTTCCATTCCTCCAAAACATAGTACAAACAAACCACCAGCGCGCATAAGTGCAGGCTAATATTTCTGTTGGCAGATCCTATAGCACAAAAGACGAGCATGAAGTGCTCTTTATCCAAGAACTGGATCTCAAAATCCTATCGGCCCGGCGCCTCAAAGACTTCTTCGCAAACGAGGATTTCAAATCTAGTTCCTCTACTTCTTGGGGCCAAACAAGCGTCTCGTCAGCGACAAAGAACATGCAAGCACAGCTCCAAGGTTTTGACCAAGCTTTTGATAGAAAGGGCAAACCCTTGTCATACAAGTAAGTAGGAAGATGTCGAGAGTTCCAAGAAAAAATGAGATTAGTTCTTAGGTGGTGAGTCAAGGCCGAGATCGAGGCTTATGTCAAAGATTTTCCTAGCTGATTTTGTTTTCTCAAGAAAGATTTGAAGGACTCGCGGATAGTGACCAGTAGTTTTAGGCCACCGAGAGGCAATGAGCCGAGGTGGGATAGTGGAGGCTGTTCTTGAATGTGGATAAGGATATAAATCATTGAGATCTTCAATTTTAACACTTATAAAATGGAACCCTGTGATTTCAAGAGATTGTCCAAATTTCCAGCCATTTTGCCAATTTGAACTTCGCTCCCAGTTTATGCAAATATATTGTTGTATTAAAATATATCTTAATTCCCTACACAGACGTATTTCGGTAAGCTAAGAAGTAGGGATGCGCTAAAACGCCTGCCGCTAAACTAACGTCCAGTTGACTTTATTATGCCTCTATCTCTACCATATCTTTCATGCTTTTCACAACCATGTTGAGGCGTTGCCTATCTGATAGTACTGTGGAGATGGATATTTGAACAGACAAGAATCTCTCCAGCACTCTAAAATTTCAGCCAAAACAAGCTACCATATTTTCCTCCTTCCGTCTCAACTCTCTCAACTTCCGGTCTCCCCAATCATCGAATTATTTGCCCTCTTCCCCTTCGCAGCTCAATAATAATCCCCTCCAAGACCCACTACGACGCCACATATCCCCGCAACACATGCCCCCGCCACCCCCAGTGCAGAAACATAACCCAAACGTTAGACCCTTTCTAGCTAGTTTTGTGGCGAGTGGTACAGCCCCTTTTATACCGCTCGTAGCTTAGTAGCTGAGGAAGTAGAGTTTAGCTTATAAAAAATAACATAAAATTACGATTCTAAGAGACTTATAGTATATACTACTAGTCTTCCCTTATGGGATTGCCTGCCTTAGTAGCGCTTAACACATCCGTTCTAAAACTTAGAGTTATACTACGCGGAAATATAAAGTAGCTATTAGCACTCTTATTTTAGTTCAACATACTCTCTATCAGATTCCATGAAATGTTTCTCGCAATGTTTGCCACGATTCCACCCTTTTGGAAGCCGAGACGTTACTTCGCCAAGTCCAATGCGATAGAATGCGTGAGGTCTATCGTCCTTCGTCTTTAGCAAAACAAGAAAGGTGTCTGCCACGGATGTGGAAGGAGTGATACCCTGGTATATTTGGAGTACTTTGACTGCAAGTTTTGACCCTGCGGGAAACAGGTATTGAATATTGCAATGGGCCTTCCAGCTAGGGGTTCCTGAGACGACGATCTGGAACATAATGCCCCTCCACCTTCCATCAGTTGGAATGTACACCGTTGCATCCCTGACAAAAGATGAAACAGCGAGCTTTGAGCTCTCGAGCTTTGACGTATAGGCAGCTCCAGACCACTTTTCCTCGTAGGATTCAAGATGGAGGGAAACCAAACTTTCTTCGTACAGCGAAGTGATAATCAAATCCGCTGGAAAGCTTGGTTGATGAACCACAGACAGCCAGGACCAAGAAGGAAACTTGTTTTCATGGCGAGGCTCTGGCGGGGCCTCGACTCCAATTCTGTAGTAGAGTGTCCAGCCAAGGTCGAATGCCAGTGTTTGCTTCCACAGTCCGAGAATTGGACTGTAGCCCATCTTCTCGCTGAAGAAATTGACAAGGCCAGCAACTGCGGCGCTTACATCCGTGGCATATGTGAGCTGCCGGCTTGAATATGATTTGATCCACATGTGCCAGGTTTGGCGAGCCTCGTCAGGAGAGCTGAAGTCGAAGCTGCTCCCCGCCTGGTAACCATTTGCAAGGCTCCAAAACCCGTCAGAATACAGAGTGCCGTCTTCTGATATGAAACACTTGCGGCACTGCCAGAACATCTGACCTTTAGGGAAGAGTACTGTTCGCGGAGACAAGGCTTGTTCCTGGAGCACCCAGCCTCTCGTGAGATACGGAAAATTCTGAGACGAGAGCAGATTATATTCCTCTGCACCGACATCGAACTGAATCACAAAGGTTTCATCGGAAGTGGCCTTCGAGGTCGGATCCGTGCCTCCAACGCGAATGGTGGTGAGTCGGTCTTGTGCATCTTTGAGATGACTTAGACCTATGATGCCTCCGTACGCATCACGCGCCCCAGTTGCGGCGATATTCAGATAACTTCCGCGATATATATCGGCCATATTCGCAGCTTCGACTTCCCAATCAGCCCCATCATCTTGAATGATGCACAGAGAGTCGATCCAGATATAGTCCAGGCCCAGCTTGCAACAGATCAAAACAGCATCGCGAAAATTGGGAGTTAGGTGGTCAAGTGCTATGCCCTTGGAATGCTCTTTGTGATTGGCTTTGATCGTTTTAAGGGGCGACTTGGTTGGAGGACCCCAACAATGACTAAGGGTAGCATAGTGGATGGGTCTTTGGCGAATAGTAGACGATTCGATGAGTTTCACTTGTTGCGAAGTCTGGACACCCGTCAAATCCAACAGTCGCCTCGGTAGGGTAAATGTCCCCTCAAAGCATCCATTGTGGTGATTATTGCATTCCGATATCCACTCTACTACTCTTTGGAGGCGAAAGTCGAAGGTAACATCATTTGATTGCCACGCAGCTCGCTTCGTGATACCTATCGCTTTATTATAATGGTCAATTTTTATCTATCCCTTTTGTAATACGTGCCCATGATGGAAGATAGAACTATGAAATAACTAACTTGCAGAATTGGCGATGTAATGGCTGCCTGGATTGGGGCCGGGGTATTCCGGAGTCTCTACCCAGGTGACCTTCAATAAGCCACATGGAAGACCCCTGTGCTGCTTTACAGAAACTTTATATGCAAGTGCTTCTCCGTTTTTACCTCCTCTCCAGCTCTGGTAGCGAATATTTCCATCAATGACATGTTGGAGTACGAATTGACAAAGCGGGCAAGTCGATGCTGAGGTTCGAAGCGCGGTGAAGCTGGGCTGGAATGGGAAACTCGTGTAATCCTCTTTCTGTCCGGCTGGCCTATTGGTCCAGGAGATGATAACCTGACAGGCAGAGCACAAATGCTGGCCGCGACTCTCTGCTTGAGATTCATCACCTAATTTGGGACGATATGAAAGTGTGCGCGGCCATTTCCCAGTGTCTGGAGAATCCTCAGATTGCGAGGGCGTTTGAGCTGTTTGCATTGGCAGTGGTGTCTGCGGTATGATTGCTGTCGGTGAATCACCGGATCTAAAGGCTGGTGGTGGTGGAGGTCCGAAGACCGGCGCTTGCGACTGCGGTGGTACAGGTCCCATTCTAACTGCATCTCCATCGGAATCGGTGGCTAGAGAGTCCGAGGCAGAAGAGGGAATCGGCCTGGTGGTCATGGCGACTTTGAGGGGTTATGCCATGTTGGTTGATCATGCGAAGGGATACGTGAGGCGCATTGCAGTTGTCTGGCAGGTTTTGCTTTGATTCTCGCAGCGCGAGAAGCGTGGAAGAGAAGCAAGCCTTCCAGCTGCAAGAGCTTGTCAAAGAAGATCTTGACTTGGTCGAATGGAGACCCTTGCGCTGCAGCGTGCTGACCTTCTCAGCTAATATCTGTGATTGGGCACGTAGCGATGCAAGCGAGTTCCACCGAGATCTTGATGAAATGCTAGATACTCAGTATTTGAAAGAGAGAGGGAGGGTGATGTTTGGGCTCAAGATTGGCCTTTTAGCTCCATTCGCTGCTGCCTTCCATAGCTACAAATCCGCTATGAAGTGGTGTTAATAACATCGTGTGCCTGTCGCAGCAATACTCGAGATGAGAAGGCAATCAAGGGTCGCTTTGAATAAAATATGAAGCCTAAGTAGAATAACGAGAATCAAAAGAATCGAAATATCTGCTTTACTTGTGCAGAAATATTGTTTTGGTCTAGAATGGTCAATACATTGACGATTTCTTTGCTGACATGCTTGCAAGCAAGATTGCGGTGATGGTTTGACTAGATCACGGTCATCGACGATGCAATTCTTCACGCCTTGTGCCTTGACTAGCCAGTCTCAGCTGAAGTCGGCTTGGCCGATGACAGCCGTTCTGGGTGCCTATCTACAGGCGCGTGACTGTGCTGCATATGCGCCCGCACGTGAGGCAGAATGTCTTGCAAGGCTGAGGCTGGGGCTATTCACTCAACCTCCTGACTTGGCGACTTCATCTGTCAAACCTTTACAAAGTTTCACTCTTACTAACGAAACTCAGAGAGTACAGATCAAGGATGTCTGGCTACGAAAGGCTCGCAGGGCTAATGACCAAGCACTCCGAAGTCGCAACATTCCAGCGCTTCGACTTCCTCAATACGCTCAACATTCTGTACCTCCAAGCCGAGCTTGTGCATCTAGAACAAGAGCTGAGAGATAGCATGCGAGAAGATCTTGAGTCTGGAAATAATCATCCATCGCAAACTCCAAACTCGACTGGTTCCTTTGTCGATTTAGGGGAAGCAGAAGCGATTGAGAGTGCACACGATGCAGATATCGAAGAGGCAGGAAACGATATGGAAAAGAGACCACTATCTCAAATCGAGAGCAAGTCCGTCTCAGGACCTTCTGAGATTAATGAAAGGGTTGAATCGGGGCGAGACTAGTATTTCCTCGCAAACATGCACAACAGTTCTACGTGGGACATCATGCTCAAAGCGCGAGACAAGCTCAAAGAATACAGTTCGACGCACTGCACTCTAGAGATTAAGATCAATTATTCTAACTAATTCTTAGATGAAGCCATACTGAAGTATAAAGAAATGAAATCCGAGCACTCGCCGAATCCTTGCGATCTCGAGTTCCTCCGGCGATGGTTTGAAGATAAAAAAATGGGCAACCTCCCACTGATCGGACAAGATAGCACGCTATGGGAGGCATCAGAACCGCCAGATCTCATTGCAATCCGAGCGCGAAGAGCAGAGGATCCGTTGGGGACGTTATTCTTGAGCAGGGTCTTTCTTTGGTGGCATAATTGCATCGGACATCGGATCAAGAAGCCCGCTGATGAAGAAACGCGATATTTTGAATACGAGGATAGGTACGTTTTACGTGTAGCGAATATCTTCGGGTCGATTATTTCCTCGGCGCTGCTGGTCCGCTCAATCGTAGTGCTCTATTTTGTAGATAGTATATTAATCCGGCTGGGAATCGTGGCGGCGTTCACTCAGGTATTCTCATTGGTCTTGATATTGGCTACCAATGCAAGGAAAATCGAGGTGTTTGCTGCAACAGCCGCGTAAGTGGTTTTTTCACACTCGATCGAGATTTAGGCTAACTTCTTGGATCAGATTTGTTGCTGTACAGGTTGTTTACGTTGGTAGCACATACACGCCAGGGTATTGATGATATGCGAGCAGGAATCGCGGACGAAAAAATAATAGAGATATTCTAGTAGTTCAACTCCAATCTTTCAGTCTTCGTTCCACATTCGGTTAGTACCTAAACATGTGCGCTTCTATTCAGGCGTTAGCCAACCCCGGCTCACCATTGGCTCAGCCAGCTCATTCTCAACCTTCTTAAATACTCCTTCAAGGTTCAACTAATCCCCCAAACTCTGTTCATCGAATCTTCTATTTTTAAGCGCAGCATCGAACCAGCTATCTACCTTCACCATGCCTCGCTTCTCCTTTTCTCAGTGGCTGAACAAATCTACCACAAAAGTCAGACTCCATTTGCACCCTCGCTCGTTCCATTTTAGTCTTCGGATATGAACAGCTACTACTCTAACTTGAGCCAAGGGTGAGCGTACCCGATTAGAGCCTGAGTAGAGTCCGAGCAGAACCTGAGTATCCTAAGCACTCCCCGAGTCGGCCTATATACTATAATATAGAACAAATTTTTGCCTCTTATATGCCCCGACTATAGGGTCATTATTGAATTACCTGGGAATCCATTTTTGCTCCCTGTAGGGTTCCTGTTAAAGCATTTTTGGATCCTTTTTATTAAATAGCACGTGACTAGCAATTTAGCCCTATAATATTAGAGCACGGTAGGTTGTTTTACCCACAGTGTGAGTCGCAAGACTCTATCATATGATAATTTATAAAATACATCTCTTTTATTACCTATAGCAGCCTATAGTGCCTCAGCCGTAGTGCCCTAGTAGAGTCAATACATGGTCTTGCTCGGATTACTAGTGAGCTCAATCAGGTCGATTAGCGGGTGCAAAGCAAGCTGGATGAGCCGTGACGTCATCACTAGTGTCTGTTATGAATATTTGGAAAGGAAAAGTTTAGTGGCACTTGTTGGTAATTGTGAGGAAGTCGGCTGAAAGCTTAATGCTCAAGGTTGTGCCATGATTTATGGGCACCTAAACTCTATAACGTCAGCCACTCCTGTTAGAAGATCAGGAAGTATATTGACAAACTGATAAATAGTGGATTTAAAAAGTAAGCATAAGGCGAATCTATATCGCTATACTAAATCTTTCAAATGCATTGTAATGCTCCTGATTGACTCCCAAAAATCCGTTAAATCTGTAGTATTGCTAGCAGTGGGTAATGTGGCCTCTTCCAAATACTTCAAATTAATGATGCATGAGCTGAAATGTACGTTAAAACACTCCATGTGAATTCAACGTTCGTTGCATTTTATATGCACCACCAGGTATTCTACCATGTACGTGATCAGGATTCTCATTGTATTACTAAGCGCTACCATATATAATACACCAAAGCGTTATTTAATGGATCGATATCAGAGGCAAAATAATAGCTAAATTAATAACTAAGGAGCTAGAATCGAGAATGCCAAAGGTTAAGCATATATGTGCCAAGAGCTAAGCTATAAAAAAGGAAACTCTCAGTCGGCAGTTCTATCCGTATCTACATCTTGTAGCGATAAAAGAACTACAACTCGCTGAGAACTTTCTTAATCGTTGCCCTCAGATTATCCTCCTCTAGGCCGAGCAACTGAGCATCATTGTCCTTAAACGCATGATTGGCGCCATCAGCAAACATCCATTGAAGGGCGTACTGAAAGAAAGCACTGGGCGAGCCCTTGGCAAGCATCTCGTCGCCAGTCTTCTCCAGGTCAGATGTTTTGACGTTAGTAACCTGGAATTGGGCGCCAGTCTCTTGCTCGAGAATCTCCAGGACCTCTCTCTGGGTAATGGTGAACGAGGCCACGGTCAGGTACTTATTGGCCGTCTTCTCAGACTCCAGAAGAATGGCGGCGACAGCCTTGCCGACGAAGGGCAGGTTAGATGCAGAGTAAGGCTCGTTTCCAGAGTCGAAGATCTTGGCGGTTTTGTTCTTCGGGTCGAATCCGAGAATACCGAAACGGAGAGTCTATAATTAGTTAGTATAGCGTCTCTTAGACCGTACAATTAATGCTTTTAGCTTACCCAATCAAATAAGGTTCCTGTTGAAAGACCAGTCCAAGTGAACCAACCATGTTTCTGAGAGAGCTCGATAAGGTAGTCAACAGTCTCAATCTTTGCCTTCAAGAGACCGCCAACCTTCGTACCACGGGCTTCCCGGGTATTGTAGCCAAACTCGGAGGGAATAAACCTCTTGACATGGGCAGCAATAGCAGCATCGATTATGGTCGTCTGGGTGCCAGCGGCTGCTGTGCCTACAGTAGACACAACGGCATCCTGGCCTTTCAAAACTTCGGTAAGGGCATCAGTAGAGGTTGTGTCGACTTTCTTGACGGTAACTCCAGCGGGGAATACCGCTGCTGACTGTTGTCTAGTGATAGCCATCACATCAAAGCCCGATTCGAGCAGAGCCATCACGACTGGAGTGCCAATGGTTCCAGAGCCCTGAACGAATGATTAGTATTTTTAGGTCTACACTTGTGGTGCAAGAATGAGGAAACCAAGACTTACTCCGATGACTGCAACTTTTCTAATAAGAGACATAGTGCGAGGTTGTAAGGGTGTCTTCGTATAATTATGCTAGGTTACAAGTGCTTGTTGAGTACGTTGGGGTTGAGGGACGAAGGGATGAGATTGAGGAACACCAGGAAAACTGAGCTTTTTTCAATCACGGACTGAGCCTGCGGAAGGGTTGCAGTCTTAAGTACTTGTAGACCCAACAGTTTCTGCTGAGTGATTGCTGCCATCAAGCCTATCTGCAATACGAATAACACATCTCACAGGTCACCACCATACATGCACTACTGATCGCATTCTGTCATTGGCATGGGGTCTAGCTAAATCGCTCCGTTATTTGGCTATATCGCGTCCACCAAGACTTTTAATAAATACCTACTGAACGAAAATTTGTCTTTGGGGAGCGATTTAGCGCAGTGAAGGAGCCATATAGCGGGTGCGTATTAATAATTGGAGCGATGCACGAACAGTCAACGATTCCAGCTTACATTGTACCGGCTGGAAACATATGGAAGAGTCTGAGGATTAAGGGAGCCCCTTGTTAGCCTGGGCTATAATCTAATTATACCAATAGGTGCATAGAGATTTGCTGAGAAGTGCGAGAGAGATGCAGGAGAGATGCAACCGTGCGGGGGTGATGCGGGGGTGATGCGGGAGTGATGCGGAGGTGATGCGGAATAGATTACGCCCACAAAGATTGTTAAGGCAAAACGCGGCCGCATTGAGAGTGGCCTCGTCTCGTTGTATTTTACTTTGGGCTTAGCGCGTACGCCTGCCTACGTTAAGAACACGTGAGAGAGAAGGTTTCAACGGTTAGCCCGCCTAGCGACATTTCGATGAAAAGAGAGGAACGAGGAAGAGGGAACGCGAAAAAGATTGCAACTGCCATCGTATAATCACGTGATCCTGCCATTTCCATGAGACATCCGTGATCATAGATCACCCCTATTAAACTCTATATTTTCCATCAATCTTTTCCCTTGCGCCTTGGCATTGTTGTTAGCTCGATAAACTAGAGCTTGTGCGTTTTGGTGATTCATTCTATGCTTAGTCATCTAGACGTAGTCAGGTGCAGCTCATCGTCTCCTTCATTCATCATTGTCACCGTTACTACTGTCTATATATCTCTGGGTCTATACTTTGCGCACCCTTGTATACATTCTTCTCAGAGTGGCCATTAGAAGCACCCAAGTGGCTTTTATTGATATGACCGGTCATCGTTCTCTCGGTCCTGCCAGAACAGCTTGTGCCCGGTGTAGGCTCCACAAGCGAAAATGCGATAACGCACAACCGTCATGCTCTCTCTGCACCCGGTGAGTGGCATCACGTGCATTTACACCCATGACAACGATTTGTTCCCTTGCATTCTTATGGGAAGCTTATTTGCTCCCCAGTCTCGGTCAGCTTTGCATCTACGGAGACTCGGATTCGACGGACGAGGCATCGGGGGATGCTCCAAATCCAGATGCGCTCACACCAGCGAACATCAAAGCACAAATCATCGCAAGGCTGTCTAGCACAGATCCTAGAGAGATAATGATGACTTATTTTGAAACTATACACAAATGGTTTTGGATCTTCTCACAATCCACATTGACGATGCAACACCCCACCACGTGGGATACTGCATCAGTCGATTTCTCTCTCCTCTGCTTTGCGATTATACTTTTAAATTCTGCTCCTCAAGAGTCTCAGGGAGCTTATATTCTTTCTTTTGAGCACAGGTCTATGTACCTCAAGAGTAAGGCCTGGATTTCGCTGTTAGAAGGAGCTGGACTCAACTCGATCGACTTCGTGAAAGCGAGGCTGGTTGTTAATATATTCGAAGTCTCACATGGGCTTTATCCTGCGGCTTATCTCTCAATTGCGGCTACAATTAGAGCCGCCGATGCGCTTGCTCTTTTCCATCAAGAAGGAGGATCTCAGTCATTAGCTGAGACGGACCCATCGGAATATAGAATAATGTGGTGCGGTATTGCAGTAATTGACAGGTTTGTCACCCGAATTAATTGCACTATCTTCTTATTCTCAGCACATTGAATATTGATTGACTCTTTCCGGATAGGTATATCGCAACAGAAAACAGCAAATGTGTTCCTATAACAAGAGATCGACCTATGCCTCCCGCTACACTGAGCTGCAATCCGTTATGTCTGCTAGAGCAGCCAGCAACTGCCTTTACAAGGTTGTTTGAAGCATCAACTTTCTTGGATCATGTACACAGAGTCGTTCATCAACCAGTGTCACAGGAGACTCTCAATGTCGAGGAGATGACTGTGATTGTAAGGACCTTGAAATCCTTCGAGGCAGTAGTGAATCAAGAAATTTTGGAGCAGTCGAAACTCTTCTCTATCTGCCTTGCTCTTTCAAGCACGTTAGTATACCTCTCTGTAAGCACTTCGTAATTCTAAAAGATCCTAGGGCATTACTTCTCACATTTGATAATGGAAGCAAGACGAAAGCTTCAGACGAAAACTGGTCTGATTCCCTGAATAAATTGATCGAGGATATTGTTGAAATGGTCGAGTTATTGAATGGAGACAACCTACCTGCTGAGGAACCAACTATCCCACCACTCGCTACCTTTCTCATTTACAAAGCTGCGGCAATAATAACGAGAAAGCTACAGGCTGACGTTGAACTAGAAGTAAATTTGCAGAGATTGAGGACTTTGCGGAAGACTCTGAAAATAATAGCCCAACGGTGGCTTGCTGGCCGTGAGAACATATACTAAATTTTGTTGATTGATACTAAAGCTTTTAGAACGTTATTTAAATTTGCTAGATGAAGACACAACTCCCCGGGTTTTGAATGCTGTTAGAGGTTAACTCTAGACGGTTTCCACTATACTCGGGTCGTGTACTCCAGGTGGGTCTCGAGACTTGGATACTGTCTTAGGTGGGATAAAATTCGGGACGTGGGTGTGCATTAAACGCTGCGAGGTTGGAAGGGAAATCAGACAGCGAAAGGTTAAGAGAAGTTTTTTTCCTACATCAAAATAACAAAATTTGGAAATGTAATAAGTCCTCGACATATAATTGCAACTATAGAGATTGAAGACATAGGAGGAGGGGGGTAAGGATAATGGCAGATCTTCTTTGGTAACGTCTAATCATTATTTAATCGGTTTAATCGCTTGCTATGTTTGAGGAGAGTGATACAAATGTAATTAATTTCTAGTTTTTTTAATGTTAGATCGGATAAAACCATTACGGCATTCGTTAAATAAATCTAGAAAGCTTGAATTTCGAAGTCTGACTCGGCCGCAGGAGGCAGGGCACAAACGCCGCACTTGCCTTATATGGGCTTGCACTCATCTCAGCATGCGTTTTTCTATGGCGTCGTTAAAGCAAGCCGTAAGTCGTCATAATTTCGTGGCTGTGAAATGTCTTGGTTTCAGCTCATGCATAACCCTCAGCCGCATCGTTCAACTTCCCACTTCAAGAAGTTCAAGCCTCCCCTCGCCCTCTTTACACTCAACAAACACAACGCGCCGATATCAGGTACAATGGGATATTTACTTCTCCTTCTCGTGCTTGGCACCGGGTATGTTCTCTACCGCGTCCTACCCTTCATCCTCGGGTTGATTATACTCGCAAGTTTCGCATGTGCGCGAGCAGCAGCCAGAGCGAGGATGCGATTCAGGCGGTGGCTGATCCGAGATATCCTGGACTCGCCTCATCACGATTCTGGAGGCGACAATAAAGTCATTCCTACGACGTTTGATGATCTGAAAACATCGACAGACGGGCAAGAAAAGAATTCGTTTATATACAACCCTCTGCCCGCTGGCACGTACACTAGACTCATAACCCTTCTCCCCGGCAATGGTGCATCCCCTATCGAGTGTCTTCTCACCACAACAAATCTCTCAAAACAACCAGAGTACGAAGCCCTGTCCTATTTATGGGGAGAGGTTGATGCAGCTTATGGAATTCTGCTTAATGGACAACCTTTCCCGGTAGGGAAGCTTCTCTGGTTGGCATTGTATCGTCTCCGACACACAATCAACCACCAAACACTTTGGATAGATGCTATATCCATCAATCAAAATGATGAAGCAGAGAAAGCGATTCAGATACGTCAGATGGGGAAAATCTACTCGCAAGCTTCGACAGTACTCGCATGGCTTGGGGACGAGCTCAGTAAACACATCGACGATGCCTTCACCGTCATGGAGATCTTACATGCAAAAATTCCGGTTATAATTCGAGGAGACTGGCGTGTCTTTCATCTGGGCGGAGATGCCGCTGCAGCTGAGGCTCTGATCGAGACATGTGCGGAGTTTGTCGAAATTGCCGTTGCGGTCCTCAGAGCATATCCAGATTCTCCACGATCAATGCGGTTGATATTCTCAAATTGTCCATACTAGGGTAGACTATGGATTATTCAAGAAGTTCTCCTTGCAAAGAAGCTAGTGCTTTGCTGTGGGACTAGGCGTTTTTCATGGGAGATCTACAGCGACCTGCGGCCACTTATGCATCACTTGCTCACCATGGCGCGTGCTCAACCACATATAAGAGAAGGAACAAACTTAGGTGAAATCAGTACTGCATTTGATGTTCACACAGCAGCGAAATTCGATAAGCTGCGACGAGAACACATCATCAATGGCAGGGATACTCAACAAGAATATGATTTGCGAGGGCTGCTCAATATAAGCCTTTATGCGCGATGCTTTACGCCTAGGGATAGGATATACGGCTGCCTTGGGGTGATAAGTGTGCCGAAAATCCCTGTGGATTATAACAGGTCAATGTTCGAGATCTTTACAGATACACTACAACACATCAAGCACGCAAGCGTTCGCGGCGAAGGCATTCTGTACGATTTCTACACCGTCAGATTCGCTCAACTGATGCAAGCATTGCTCGAAGGACCTTTCACAGATAGTCGTGAGAGAAGGCAATTTTTTCGGATTTGTGGGTTCCAGACTGGTACAATTCAGCGTATTGGCACCGCGTGTACTACCGACGATGACTTCAATATTATCAAGGACAAATTGGAACGCCTGTTCAGGAAGCACCCTTCGGCTACTCGTGGCATCCCTTTTACAAGGATTTTTTTGATATCAAAGGTCGATACGCTATGCTTGAAGCCCTGACGTATGCAAGGGAACATAATTTGCCCCCGGCGCACGAGATATCTCCAATGATAACCAAGACGAAATCAATCTACGATTCAAAGTGTATGGATGCAATACACCCTTGGAATGCAGCCTATTTCAAGGCTATCACCAGGCCGTATAGCACGGATGACTTTGTACAGGAGGGCTCAAGTCTGGATATACAACGTGTGTCAACAGCTATCGATACAGCTCAGTCATCACCTATTCTGCCACCAAAATTCTTCCTCACTACTACCCTTGGTTTCGGCCTCTGCCCAGATTCTTCTCTTCCTGGTGACATAGTGGTTCAATTCCTTAATTCTGATACTGCTGCGATTCTCAGGCCATCTGTGGATTTAGAGCATGGGACGCAGTATCGTTTCATAGGCCGCGCATTTGTTGGCCGAGACGGCGGGGTCGATGCAACCATGAAGATGATAGGCTCCCCTAACAACGATATCTTGAAGAAGCATGGATCTATCATGACGGAGGAAGAAGTTGCAAAGAGGGGCTTGACGAGCTGTGTTGAGATGGTAGTTGATGGGGAAACGTTGCAGCATTTGACCGCGCGTCTTGACTGGTGGACTGGAGGTCTGCGGATGTCGGAAATAGATTTTGATGACTTTATGCAGGGTTAATTCAACTCTAATCTCATTATCTTCATACCAAGAACGGTTAGTGAGCCCGGCCGCTTCTACTCCTGCGTTAATCGCCCTCGGCTCACCTGAGCTGCCTGAGCAAAGGGCTGTCATGTGATATACCATCTTGCTGCTCGATCATTGGGCGAAAAACCCCTTGCTGGCGCCTAGAATTACATCAGCTTACTTGATTCCCACGACTTGTTCCATTCGAAGTCGTCTTCTTGAATCCAAAAGATAACCTCGATTGTAGGACGTAGCCTACATGAATTTCAAATTCACTCATGTGGCATTCCAACTTAGTGGTTTCGGCACCGTTATGCGCTCTCTGCGATCGCCTACTAAAAGACCTGAGTACTAGCGATATTGAAACACGAAAACCAGAAGGATGGGGATTTGGGGAATATCAAGGTGAAAAACACAAAAACGTATACCTAACATTACAGTTGGACGCCATACCGTACAGATTTCAGCACTGCAAAACTCTAGATCATCTTTCTCAATCTGCAAAGACCTGCAAGTTGAGAAGATATTTGTGGAGCTTTTCGGGCAGAAAATTCTTCAAGGATCCGGTAGAACTAAAAGGCACAGATGTCGTGACGATGGGACTGCACAGTTCCACCTCTGTTTGGGGATCCAATTACGGCTATATTAACACTTTCTTATTTCTCATTGGAGAGGACTGGAAGCCATGCCCTTTAGAGCTTCAAATCTATGACCCTGTGTCCTATTCAGCATCCTCTCTACAATACACAAGGATTCTAAGGGAGTCGCACGAGCGAATGGATATATAACTGGTTTGTCATTAGCAAGGCCTATTTCTGAGTTAGCGACCGCAGAGGATATCGACAACGTCATGGCACTTGCTCGAGCTTGGCTTGCAAATTGCGATCAGAACCATGCACGCTGTCAAGAAGTTTCGGATTTTATACCCACCAGAGTCATTGACGTGGGGCCGCCAGATGAGTCGAAGGAAACTTGCCTTTAAATTACTTCAGAAAATGATAGGTCAACACCATACCTGAATTTAAGCTATTATTGGGGCGAGCAGTCAGAAGGAAATATGAACCTGAAGACTACAGAAGAAACATATCGGTCGCGACTTGAACGAATCTAAATGGAAGAACTTCCACTATGCTATCGAGATGCGGTCCTGATCACTCGGATGCTGGGTTATAGGTTTCTCTGGATTGATGCGCTATGTATCATCCAAGACCAGGAGTCAAAAGCCGATTGGGGTGATCGAATCCGCGAAAATGGCACAAATCTATGCACAATCTACGCTGACTATATCGGCTGGGTCGAGTAACCGTTGCAATTCCAGGATTCTCCATAGAAGAGAATTCGCCTGATGTTAGAGTCCAGCTGAAGATCGAAAACTGCGGTCGGGAAGAGAGATTGGTGTGCGGAAATTCCCAAAATACCTCCAACAGGCACTATCCTTGGCCAACATCTCCAAAAGAGGATGGACAATGCAGGAGCGAATTCTTTCGAAACGAATCCTGCACTTCACAGGTAGCCAGATCTTCTGGTAATGCACCACAGATGAGCATAGCGAAGACGGGAGAAACAAAGCAGAAATGCCAATGGGAAGCAGAGATCACTGCTCACATCTTGACAAAGACATCCATCCCAGAAAGTCGTTACAGGACTGGTTCGATATCGTGGACAGGCATAAACAACTTGAGTTATCTAAGCCCGAAGATCGATTGCCATCTCTAGCGGGAATCGCGAGAGCTTACCATCGTCAGTTCAAGTTCAAATATCTCTTTCGTCTTTGGGAGTCTCATTTGCCGGAGAATCTGCTGTGGTATGCTGAGAGTGCTGAAGAGGAAACTCCAAGTAGATTATGGAACAGGGCAGTTACCTTCGTGGTCTTGGGCCAAGGCTCCTGGGAGGATCCTCCACGGTTTCAGAACAGGATATGATGATAGCTCCAAGGTATTGACCAAAGTGAACTACGTCATTGTTGATGGTGATGATGAAGATAATATGTTCTTAGGCCAGGGCAATAATGGCAGGATCGGGCTTCGTGGCAGGCTGAAGAGACTCAGATATGAATATGTTCCTTACTCTATTCCCTGGTTAGGAGACCCAGACCAAGTGCCTTACGATGCAGCTAGTCCAGCGTTGCAATGGCATGATAGAGTTAATATTGATCGTGAAGGGGAAATTTCGAGATTTTTCAGGGATCTGGCTATATCTCAGGCTAATATTGATGACGTTGCTATGTGCTCGACAGAAGTGCTGGTCCTTGAGGAAGTGGGCAAAAATAGGGGTGTTTTTAAGCGATGTGGTATAGCCACTTTATCCTTTGAGCGGTATTGGAGATTGTTTGAGGGAATAGGTGAGAAGGATATTGAGATTGTTTAAGTAGGGAATATTCAAGCTTAAAGAGTCGAGGCCCAAAATGTTGATTGTTGAATTAAATAATGCAATATACAATGATATTTGAATGTGGAGGAGAATCACTACTAATATACTCCGGAACTCGGACTAATTGCGTTTTGAATCTTCAGAGGCTACACTGGACCCCGCTACTCTATAGAATTATTGTCGGTGCGGTCGGGTATGGGGAATAGAAAACGAGGATGTTGGATATGTCCATTTTGAGACGAGATGTAGGAACAGAACACATCTTCTTCTCTACTAAAACTTTCAGCGGTGTGTTACTGCAGTTAACTTTAGAAGTTGCTCCCTGAAGGTTCCTGTCGGCAGTGTAATGTCACGTGATCTTAAAGAATGTGAGCGATTCTTTAGCACCATTATTTTACGAAGACTAAAGTCAAAGGTCTGTAGAGACTATGGAATAAAGCTCTGCAAGAAGCTTTCGCTCCTTGGAGTGTAAGGACTGTATTCCCTTTCCCAGGGCTGGTTACTTGGCCCTACACGCGGCGCTTCCCTGGATAAGCTAGATGGGAACGAGTTACTTTATAGAAGGCCAGTGACTCAGAATATTCTCAGAAGGTCATGTCTAATAGTCGCACTTGCCGTTCTAACCCTGAACACTACAACCTCCATGAACTACAACGAGCATTACCCTCCTTAGACCGACGAAGCCTTGTCTTGGCTTTTGCACAGCCACCTTTACATAATCATTAGGCAGCCATCAATGCCCGACGTAACCACTTTTCTGCAAGTTTTCTACCTCGATAGAGCACAATAATCCTTCTTTATTTCATTTTATTACTATTACCAATGGCGGCTTCTGCACTTCTATACAGTCCCTTGAGCGAGGAGAAAAGAGAAGTCCGCATGCTCGAAGTCGTCTCAAATACCAAGATAGAGTTAGGCTGCAGTTTACATATAGTTTCTCTAAACGAAGATGCTCCTTTCGCAGCCATTTCTTACGTTTGGGGTGATCCAAACGATACGGAGCCTATCACAGTTAACGGTGTTGTGGTATTCATCACCAAAGGGCTGGCCTCGGCAATTCGACACATACAGAAGCATTTGCAAAATGCGCTTCCCAGTCGGCCTCAGCAATCATTTAGGCTATGGGCAGATGCTCTGTGTATCAACCAGAGCGATTTTGAAGAGCGCAGTCAACAAGTTCAGCTCATGAGGGATATTTATCGTAGCGCCAAAGTGGTGTTCTCCTGGCTGGGCCATAAACAAGATGATGTCATGGCATTGGCGATGAAAACTGTGGAGATCGTGACTGATCTGCCATTCCAGGATATGTCTAGCAAGGACTTTGCGAGCATTCGATGGTTACAGGACCTTGACCGTCTCTTAAGTCAAGATTCTAGCGACGAAGTCGAACCCGACCCCAATGGACAGGGGCTAATTTGGGAACGACGCGGAGGTTTTCAAAACAAGAATTGGGCCTCCATTTACCGTCTCTTCACTTTGCCGTACTGGTCTCGACTTTGGGTAGTTCAAGAAGTCGTACTTGCAAGCAATTTGTTACTCGCATGTCCTTCTCGAACACTACCAGCAGTGAAACTGTTTGATTTCACGGACAGGTTATACATCTTTGAAAAACTCTTCAAGTCCCTTTCGCTTGGCCGGCCTATTTTTGTTTCGGAGTCGACTTGGATGGCTGTTACGGGGTATATTCCCTCTATCAGCATCGGATTTTTGAAGTCAACTCGAATTATAAGCCAACAAGCGCGAAAAGATGCAATAACTACTGGCTCACACGAGGAAAACTGGCTACTATCGGTAATGGCCGCTAGATTAAAAGCAAAAGACCCCCGAGACTATATTTACGGGCTATTGGGGATATCTAATTGCAACATTGTACCGGATTACAGCCCTTCTAAAACACTGTTTGAGGTGTACAAGGACTACGTCGTGGCTTGGCTTGAAAGGAAATACAATTTAGGCGTAAATGCCACGGATTTTCCGGTGCTCTATTTCCTGCGCTACGCCGGGGCTCGATTCCCCCCCAACGATCTTTATCATTTACCATCCTGGGTCCCTCATTATCATGAAGATAATTCATTCATAACTCCCGTTCACAGAGCGGCCGGAACACAAGCAGATAGGCGCCTTGAATACCACGATGCAATACACGTTTCAAACAAAAGTCTTTTTGTCGGGGGTTTTCAGTATGCCTCAATCTCGTGGCTCTATGATGGCCCAAACCCCGAAGCCATGTACGATGGAACTATGATCAAAATCCTCAACAGCATTTTAAAACACCACCAAACCTCCCTTCCAATAGGTATCCCAGGCCTTCAAGCGTTTCTGCGTCTTTTTAGAGGAGACTACGAAGTCGAAGAGAAGATAAAGAGAATAGATATTCTCTATGCAATAGGATTTCTTAGTATATTGCTCCGATGTGCTTGCGGATCGGGGAGGTTACGCCCAGAGGATGTTTTGCCTCTCTTGGGACTTTCTGCAAAAGCAGAGGAGTTCACAGAATCCTTCCTGGACCTGCTTTGTCCTGACTTCAACTTAGAGGAAAATGGAATTGGTCAAGATCTATTCGAGATTATGATGCTTGGAGACCATGGCATGCTGACCGAGTTTATGAATCGAGTAGTGACGGACTTCTTTATTTTGGACGCGCATCACCGATTCGCCCGAATCAGGGGGCCTTTGGGCGACCATATTGCGCTTGTCAACGGATCTGCACTCGAGGGAGATGTGGTTTGCATACTGAAAGGTTACGATGTGCCGACCTTGATGCGTAAAGTTGATGACGCATGGATATACGTTGGAGATTGCGCTTTCTTAGGCATCATGAACGGAGAAGCTATAGATGTTTTGGACAATGGTCTAGCTGCTGTTGAGACATTCGAGATCAGATAATAGGTAAAAATAAAAATAAAAACAATCAGCGCGAATAGGAAATAACAAAGGTTACCAATAAATAGTTTCGGATATTGATTTTTTAATACAAGTAGCAGTGGATAATTTTGAGCAGTAATTCGCCATCGAGTAGTCGCTACCAACTTAAATTTATGTTATATAATCTACATATTAATAGATTTATGCGAGCTCAGGCCACTGAAGTCTACTCAAGCTCTGCTGCTCAGACTCTCTCTACAAGATACCCTCGGCTACTGGGAACCCCCAACTATACCCTCCTTCAAACAAACTATATTAAACTATATTCCATAAGTGTATTTAGCTTAAAGATATAGTATAAAGCTTTTTATTAAGAAAAGCCTTTTGTTAGTAGCGAATAGCAATCGTTATAAGTTGTTCAATTGCTCTATCTAGTGGACACTGCACAGCTCTTTAACTCCAAGTACCTTAAAAAGTAAACATCTTAATAGGAGAATTAAACTGACCGTTAATGAATTAATCAGGATGGTCTGATGCTAGAGTATTAGCATCTGATAGAGATCTAGCATCCTGCTAGAGAGCTTGGAAATCAGACTGCAGTGGTTGACGTTGAGGCGGTTGACGTTGACGTGACTGATCTTGCGTTGGCCATGCTTATTCGACACTCCATGATCTGCTGTTTTTCAGCTTCTTGTTGTTGGACCCAGCTCTGGCGTTGCATCTGGATCTGTACAATCAAGCCAGGTTGATTCGTACATGTCCCAAACCGACTGAAGCGATCCTGGCTATATACTGAGTCAATATCGGCTTTCATCATAGTGAGAACTTGGGAACAAGAAAACAAGCTTAAAACCCACCATCCCTCTCCACAATCTTGACCGCAGATGCCATCTTTACTGCAACAGTTCCCAAAAACAACGTTGCAAGTGATGTTGTTTTCCCCTCCGCACGTGCCATCAGTGGTATTTCCAGCCATGTAGAAAGGTTGAGCATGTACGACATCTGGTCTGGTGCAGTTGCCCATTGAGCACGTGCACATGCTGCAGAATTCGGGGCCGGTGCCGCATATGCCGTCCATGTTGCAGCAGTCGCCCCATTTTCCGGCACACATACGGAGCGCGTTACCACGGGGTCCACAGGTGCCATCCGTGCTATACACATTGTCGCCAGCGCAGACGCCCTCATAACAAGTTCCAGGAGCGCAATCTTCGCTGATTATTGGGACACGCTATTAATATGATTGTATTTAAAGACGGGAGTGGCTGTGCTTGAATGTGACTTACGGGGAGTCACCACAAGTCCAGGTCTCCGCGTTACAGCACTGTTTAGCTGTGCCGCGACAGGTGGCATTCTTATTGGGAGGGCCGCAGAGTCCGTCGAAGGCTCTTAAGGGTTCAATAACTACTCGTTGGATTTGCATTAGCTGGTTTTCTACGACATATGAAATGCTCTGGACGGCTCTGGCACTTACACCCTGCGACGCAGTAATCGGTTTCCGGCTCAATATTCCCACAATCTGGGTCTAATTCCGGATTGAGCAAGAAGAACTTCTCAAGTGTGATCTGGTATTTGTTGGCTAACTGGGCACAAGTGTTGGAATCAACGTCATCGTATGTGCTGCCGGGGTATCGACAGTTGATCTGGCCAGTCTGGGCTTTTCCAATGTTGGCCACGCTGAGACTCTGTTTATTTCTTTTCCATACAGTGGGAGTTGATTTGGGGCCCCTGAGATCGGTTGCTGACCATGTAACTGGTTTGCAAGCGCCGGTTTCTTCAGCTGCGATAGCCGTGATTAGGAAAAGGAGGAGAGTCGCAAAGAAGAGAAGATTGGGTGACTGAGTCCGGCTCTGGAAAATTTTCATGGCTGTCGTCAAAGGATATAAAAATGAGCATGGGAGTAAGAGGTAGCCACGACTGGAAACTGAGTTTTGAAGAACTAAAGAGGTTTGGCCTGAAAGGGGGATACCGTATCCGGAAATTAAGAGCACCCTAGGTAATTGTTGGTATTTTTGCCAAGGGCCCTCTTTTCCACTTCAAGTTGACGGTGCCACTTCTCATTGGCTCGACGCCTGAGCGCCACACGACCAACGTTGGAACGCCGAAAGTCTCGAACAATGCGCGCCGCTCGCATGCGTGTCTAGCCAGCCCCCCGCAAGAACTTAGGTTAGAGTAATAGCTATTCACGTTAGGAGACTTAAACGGAACTGGCATAGATGAGATTAGATTTTGACGTTTATGGTAGCTGAACCCTCACTCTTTGTTCCACATTCCATCGGTTAGTAGGCGTGGCCTACGGAAAGTTTTAAGAACGTGATGTGCTAGTTGCTTCAATTTTTGTGTTGTACACTAGCCTACCCTACCAAAATTAAGGTACTATGTTTATAGGCTCTCTTGCTTATAATCCAGCGCTAGAGGCTTATATTTCTAGCGATTAATCCCTATAATTATAGGCTTACGACTCGAGCCTCGCAACTCTCACTTTCGACTTCGAATTACGCGCCGCTACGAGGCCCCCTCCCCACCTCTCCACTATCCCCAAAATAATTACCTATTTAAATACTCCCTTCCTCTCTTCTCCTTTCTTTTCTTCTTCCTCGCTCTTCCTATATTCCTAAATCCCTTCTCTTTCCTTCCTCTCTCTTCCCCTACTCCTAAGTCCCTTATCTTTCCTCTTTTTCCCCTCGTTCCCTTCTCCCTCTCTGCCTATATATTAATACTTACAATAAAAAGCTTTATTCTACTTACTACTATTAGAATAAGTGAGGATAGGGAGGGTCAAAAGAGAGGAAGGAGAAGGGAAGGGCGTATTTTAGTAGGCCACCAGGGGTTGTCAGAATTCGTGGCGCAATGCTGGTCTTCAATGTACCACAACTCAAGGAATATTCAAAAAAAGAAGAATTTTGGATAGCTAGAATGTCTCATGAATTAAGAGACACTCGATAAATCAAAATGTTATCAGGCCTTGAATCTCCCCCAAATTACGGTACATTGAAGACGAGCAGTGCGCCACGAATTCCGACAACCACTAGCGGGCCTTAACTTTTGGCGGGGTAGGGTAGTATACGAAAACGACAATTGAAGTTGCGCTGGCACATTACGTTCTTACGGCTTTCCGTAATCTCCCTTCCAGCGTGATTAGTTGCTAGCGCGGCTTGCCTCGTAGGAGCCGAGCTGTAGTAATCAGGGCCAAAACCATGTGTTCCTCTAACTTTCAGCTTGCGGGAGTCAGAACAGGATCTCTACACTATTAAGCTTTGGATGTCTGTTTTTAGCCCCCCTCAGTCATTCGGGCAACCATTTCGGCTCCTTCTAGGACCGAGTCTATATCCTTGACAGCTCCGAGGATTTGCTAGGGGTGGTGGCTACTAATTTGACTCTGCTGCTATGATGCATTCTATTCGGCTCCTAGTGCAACCCCCCTCAAGAGTGATCTCCATCGCCTTGATGTATCTATGACGTAATACATATCTAAGTTACCGTAGAAATAACGATACCGTGGTCCTTATAGTGCTGGAACACCTAGAGTAATTGCAGGGCCGAATTGGGACCCCAAGGCGCTGGAGGTTAGAATGGGATACGATTCGACTTCCAGACGTGAAACAGGAGGGCCTAGACAGTCACAATCAACAGGTTTTATGGGAGGTATGTTCATCTAAGCACCTTATCACCTAAATTTTGGGCTAATTGTAGTAGTACTTTTTGGACAAGGGAACAACGGGTAGTGAGGCCACAACGAAGGATTTATTCACATGAAGTCAGGAATGGACTTGGACGGAGCTTCCTCAGATCACAGGGATGGCGCCGTGGCTCATATTTCTATATGGGGGATTATTTGTATTCGAGAACGACGACGGAAATGACGTTGCTTCGATCTTCGGCTCCGGCTTGAGCGAGCAAGCTCGAAGGTGTTTTGACGCTGAATCTTAACTCTCGACCAATACCATCGCCGCCACTACCATCAGCTGCTACAGGGCAATACCTTTCAATCCACGCTATCCAAGGATAGTCGCAGGACCAGATTTGCTTGTGTTTTGGTTGAGTCGTTCGATGAAGTTGTTTTCGTCAAAGGGAGTTGTTGCGAGAAGGCAGTTGTATGTCACGTGATTAAACACACTCAGCTAGGTTGGGAGCCAAGCTAGAAGCGTTCACTGCCCAGACACTCAACCACCCACTTAACGAGCTCCTTGCTCTCTCTTCCTAACCAATAATAGCTAACTTAATGCGACGGGGAGGGATGAAATATTCTCCTACGTAGTCTTCTTTTTAATAATTTCCTGTAAATAATAATGATTATTATTATTCAAAAGGGCGCGCTAGAGGCTCTAAGTAGATGTGCTATAAATAATAGGCTTAGGCTGGAGCCTAAAAGCAGTGAACAAACTCTATCTTGTCTTCTGCGAGCCGCAACATCAAATCATCAACACCAGGCCATTATGCCAACATGACCAACTTCAAAGTACACATAATGTCCACGGGCACTCCTTCCCGGACTGCATCTGACCCGTACACTTGCTACACCGCCCCGTACGGCGCCATCGGCCTTGCCAGCGACCTCCTCTCTACCTATATCTATATCTGCCTTATCGGAGGGCGCACGCCGCTGTACCCGAAGCGCACGATCCGGAACCGCACTATGACGTTCCTATTATTATTCTCGTCAACTGGGCTATGTTTGGTCCTGAACATAGCGATCGCGGGCCAGTGCGGGCGTCCTGGCGCCGCGCGGCAGTTAGTCTGGGTTGCAATCGTAAAGTGCATCCTGGGCCCATTTTGGGGCATCGCCGTTTTTAATGGCGCTGTGCAACACCTGCCGCCGATTCAGCCCAAGAAATGTGATGGTGCGGCCGGAAATGGTGAAGTTGGAGACACATATATAAGGGCGGAGGAGGCGGATTTGGAGGCGGGTGGAGTGGAGACGACGAGGCCTGGCGCCAGTCGATACCAGGATGCGTCTGTGCAGGCAGGAGACGGCGTAACGCAATGGCAGGAGCTGTTTGAGCTTGAACGCCTACCAAGCTACAGTACTATCGACCCGCACGTCATTTCCTCTGAGGAGAGAGAGATTGGCATTGAACCGCGGTATGCGGCACCAGAAATTACGACGTCAAGCCACCTCTTAACATACACCGATGAGAACCAAGAATGCGCCCATCCAGCGAGCTCCCACGATCAAAGTACCTACGTGCCTGCAGAGGTTGTGGCCGGCAAGCCGAAGCCGTCAGCATGCTCTGCCCAGTTCTCTCCAGAGATTAGCTACTCACACGCCGCTTGGGCTTCACCCGCACTAGAAAGCCTCCCGGAAGAGACTCCAATCTCCGCGGCCAGCCAGCCCCTGCTGCCCGGATCGGCAGAGGCAAGCGATGAACTGGGAATTATCGGTGGGATCGTCTTCCTCCTGATCCTTGGTGGTCTCCTGGCCTGGATGCTGGCAGCTCATATCTCTCTGGCTGTCCAATCTGTCGCGTCCGGCAATTCCGGCGCGCGGACAGTCGGCTTCACTTTTCTTGCCGTGTTCTTAGCCGTTGTTCCTACCTTCTTGATCATATCAATGTCTGCGTGGTGGAAGGCGGCGAAGACAGGGAGGGATGTGTGGAAAGCGTTTAACATACTCGAGGTTCAGGGCCCACTATTGATAGCTCCTTTCATCTCGGTATTCCTGCTACTACTTTATGGTGGTATGAATCTCGGCGTTATAAGCGGGCGGGTGACTGGTATAGTGCCTAGCACTACAAATACAAACGAATATTGGGAATATTGGGCGTATTTGGTTTTTAGCAAATTGCCTCTATTTTGCTTTTAAATAATAGTAGAAATAGGATTATGTACCTACTATTTGCGCTCAGTATAATCTACTAGCTACCAGCCAGAGAGCGACGTCGTTCTTCCAATCGTTCATGGCATTCCCTTTAGTCGAATCATTTACCTTTGTTTTAAGTTCTTCAAAGGCACGGAGATTTTGGGCAACACTTTTTCACATCGATCCATCAGGTTCGACAATCCTCGCATCATTTGGGGTGAAGGTACAACTGTGGTAAACTTGAGAAGGGAAGCTGGTCGAGTAAACTTCGACGACTCTTGGAACCGTGGAGACTATCTAGAGTGGGCTAGGGAGCACACGGAGTTCAAAATCTGGGAAGAGGAATTGTGGTGGTGTCCAACGCCTCTGAGGCCATGCATCAGATTCTTCTATTTCCCATGGGACCGGAGGCGAAAGACGCAGATAGATGCTGAGATAGCCTTCGGTGACAGTCTCGAATCGCGAGATGACCTCGTGGAACCCGCGTAAAATGATCCAGATACCGTCTTTCGATATATCTAGCGCCTACGGATTGATAAGGATACCGTACTACGCACCCAATTCGGAGCAGAGATGGCAATCCCCAATTACGTCGTTTCACAAAATTAACTTGTTAGAAAGATTGACGAAAGTCCGGATCGGGTATTTACTTACATGCAGCGTCTGCGAGCTGAGAAAAGCTTTGTTACGCATCGAGTTTGTGGATTCTGAGATTATCCCACCGTAGGCAGGCATCGGCTGATGCTAGATGAACTTTTGCGCACGGAAAACGAGGCCAATGAAGGAATGATAGAATGGCAAAGTTTGAGAGAATAAAATGTACAATACAGAATAATTCAAAAATGAGAATTCCTCTTTGCTTCACGATACACCCTGTAGCCGATTTCTGGTTATCCTGCTAGTCGCTCCTACTTCTTCCACGCCTTTTCAAGCAGTTCCTTAAGCTTTATGGTCTTAATTTCTGGAAATTTGTGGTTCAGTGACGTATCTTCGTTGAAATCCATATCTCCGCGATCAACCCAGATTCCAAACCTGCTACTAATAGCTTGGACGAACTCTCTGGGAATGACAGAGTAGAGCGATGCTTGCGAAGGTAGCTCTGTCGCCTCACCCCTCTTCAACTTTTCAAGATCATCATAACACACTTTGAATTTGGTACCTAGGATTCAATGGTTAGCAAATTAACCGCTGTGGAGGCTCTGTTTACAACTCACCCTTCGCCTCTTCGGCCAGTTTGACGGCTTCGTTCGTCGTCATCTTGTCACCGATGACAACGCTGACATGGTCCCATTTTTCGAGATCTACGCTGGCAGCAACAAATTTAGCCACATCTGACGTGTGTGTGAAGGTGACTGATGTAGTGCCATCACCTGGAATGGCTGCCGTGTTCCCCAGAATGTCGATGAGTACGACTAAAGGGGTGAGGTAGGATGGAAGGTTGGGCATCCCAAAGTAGTCCATAAAGAATCCAGTGTAGAATAAGGTCCATTCCAGATTTTTGCTGGCTTCTAGCACATGTAGCGAGGCCTGCTTCATCAAGATTGAAGGGAATATATCCCCATCCCTATCAAGATAGCAAGTTAGTCATAACGGAGAATACTATAGCAAGTATGGCGCCTACTCTTTGTATTGAGGGAACCCGTATTCGCTAGGAACCATTCTCCTAGTTGTCTTAGAAGCATCGGCGGCCCGAATGAGGTTCGGCTCCAACAATCCCCCAGCATTCGGCATCATGGCCAAGGCGGAGATGACGGTATCAACGTCGTTGTCTTCAAGGATTTTCGCGAGAACCGCCACGTCTTTATAATCTGTCGCGACAAGTCGAACACCAAGTTCTTTCTCCTTCGCGGCGTTCGCCTTTTCGGAGTTAGCTGGGTAGTATAATGTTGAATCATACGTGACAAACCGTGCGGCTCAAGACAATAACCTCATGCTTGCCTTGAGAGACGAAAGCTTCGATGATATTGCGACCAACAGCACCGGTACCACCAGCAACTGCAACGACAACCATGTTGGCGAATGTATGAGATTTATATCGAAAGCTTCGGGTATCAGGAAATGGAAATACCAAGACTGTCGAACTGCAGATAATACAGTCTAGTATCTTGGACTGGACGTCCTTATATACGTGAGATAGCCCTCCTGAGGTCCTCAACAGTATTAGCAATCTCTCCTTGAAATGCTGAATATCTTCGCTCCAACTCCAACGGAATCAATTTTGAGTCCGGCGATAGAGCGGCGTCCACGCTGTATGGCTTGTTTTGAGAAACCCTGTAGATGCATGCCTGCACAGCGGGTACTTTACTGGATTCGTCCGGGTGGAGCTTCCCCGCTGGGTCTGACAAATCCAGTGAATTTGATTCCGAGGATCATATGCAGGCAAAAATTGATTCCTTGGACGCACGTCTTTAGCACTAATTTTGCGATTGTTAACATCTCTCAAGTGCGCGAAGACGCAGCCCAGCATACGCGTCGCGCGGATAAGAATTCAAGCGTGGTCCAAGATGGAGCCTGGGGAGCATCAACAAGCCCATCCCGAAGCCAATAAAAGAAAGCGTGGAAAGATCTTCATGGTAAGAATCTCTCTCTCCCAACTCATTGTCAAATACAAGCAAATAGCTTTCGCGTTTCCTCAGCGGTTTTGTCCCTAGCCCTAAAATTCTTGGTCTTAATAGTCAAGCCAAACCTCTACGTGGTTTGAGGTTGACAGCAAACAACACACACATCTATGATGATCCATTTATTTATCATATTCATCATTCTAGCCATTCTGACTCTGGGATTGGCTACACTATACTTAATTCGTCCTATTTTATTTCTGTTCCTGCCTATGCCTGCTTCCCTCCATAATTTTATTCGCACCTACGGCGGGTTAACGCTTCACAGGCTTGTATACGCTGTAGAGATCGTAAAATAAGCTGCGATGGGAAATCACCAGAATGCTCTACATGTGTTAGTTGCGGCTTGCACTGCGAGTACACAGCCATCCGGAAGATGCGAGGTCCTGGGAAGAAGAAGTGAGTCACTCCATACCTACTCTTCCATTCCTGGAGACTAACTCTACTCACTAAAGGGGTGCCAAGAACCTGGAGGACCGAGTTAGCCTGTTGAAAGCTCAGCTCCAGAGGACAGACGTGCCAGGTGATCGCGAGAACAAATCGCTGAATGATGATGAACTGTTTGCAGTGCCGGGGGCTATCCCGGAAACTGAAGCAGGGATCGGAATGTCTGAAGACTCAATTGGCCTGGAAGCTCGTCTGAGGCAGATATATCCAGTGTTTATACATCCCGAGAACGATATGCGATCCCTCCAAGACTTAAAGCGGATGGGTCAAGAGGACCAGAAGTCGCCCGAAGGATTTGCTTCTCTAGTACCGCAAGACATCCTTCGATATGCGCTTGAGAACACCTATGATGAAATCACGGGGTTCTGTCCAATCTTCGACCTTCCAACACTCATTAGGCTTAATGACGAGCAGCAAGCGGCCAATAGCAGTCATCCAGCGGGTAACCCGGCACGATGGGCAATTCTCAGCGCTTGGATCGCCATGGGCATGCGTTTGAGAACAGCACCGGGGTCGGAAAACGAATTCAATCATGTTACCAAGAGCTATTACCGCAACGCGGTCTTGGTGCTTCCAGATCTTATCCTGCAATCTGCAAACATGGAGACTATCCAGGCGCTGTTGCTCATGGCTGTCTTTGCAGATGAGATGGAGGATCATCGATCTTTTGTTATGCTGGTTACCAATGCTTCCCGGCAGATTGAGCTTTTGGCTCAGCGACTTTCGGGTATGTCGGACAGGTGTGAGAGAGAGTCCTTTCAACGGTTACTATCCTTTGCACGACTACAAGATACGAAAGCTGCTGAAAAATATGGCCTAACGTTAATTTTAAATTCTGTCTTTGTCTAGCATGGGTGGTTTGGGACAAACGTTGAGCCATACCAAAAGCTCAACACTACTGCCTTCCGAGTTATTGCTTTACTCGTAGTGTATATTTGCCGCCGGTTGCCTCCTTGAAATTATCCTTGATTGCATGGGCTGGGATGACGTAGGTTAGAAGCCAGCGAGTATTGTACTTTGTTTAACCAGCATATAGAAGGCCAAGCAGCTAGCCATAAACATTGAACACTCCTGAGCCAGAGTCACCACCCATCCAACCAAACCAGTCGTTCCGCTCTCTAATCACAGCAACGTCAGAAGAATAATCTCTTTCCACTAAGGGCTGTCAGAATTTGTGGCGCAACGCTGGTCTTCAATGTACCATAATTCAAGGAACGTTCAGAACAAATAAGAAAATTATGGGTTAGAATGTTCCTTGAATCGAGGGACATTCACTGAATCAAATTAGTTATTAGACTTTGAATCTCCCTGGTACGGTATATTGAAGACGAGCAGTGCGCCACGAATTCCGACAAGCACTGGTGTTCCTTATGCCATGACAAATTGACGGTGTGGACTTTCCTTCCATTGACATGACCAGTCACATCTCCCCTCTCTCGAACTCAACCTCTATATTATAGTTGAATCTTTCCGACTTGATCAAGTCAAGTATTTTCTTGTGTGCGTTCTTCGAAGCAAGGGGATCCGCAGACCAATCGACTGTAATCGAAACCCTGCCCTAAGCGCGCGTTGTAGTTCTAGAAGATTTTGGTGTTTTAATGTTGGTGGTGCGGCGCCGGTGCCGAGGGTCTGGAAAGCCATAAAAACGAAGTGTGCCAACGTAATCTCAATTTCAACTTCAACTTTAATATCTATTACCCTCAAGACATTCATTTCTTCTCTGAACTATGGACAAGTAGAGGTTGGATAATTACAGCTGCTTGCCTCTCCTCCGCCAGTGATAGAAACATCAGTGAACGTAAAGTCTGAGCAACTCCCACTTCCGCAAAGAATGTAGTAATCCATGCCTGAAGAAGTGACAGTTCCCTGAACGTTGTTGAAGACCAAATCAGTGATTGTAACACCATTAGTTGGATCTCCAGTAGGGCCACCATTGAGATAATCCTGCTGCACATCGATACCGTAAGTAGTGATACCAGACAACACGATGTTTTGGTACGTGACTCCAGTAATCTATTGAGTTTGTCAGCAACTCAATTCTCTCAATTGTTCGGGAATAAAACGTACTGTTCCGGTGGTACCAGAATTGGTCTTGATTCTGCAACCATTCTCGCTGTTAGTAATTGTAGAGTCTGAGAATGTGATGTCGGTGACGGTGTTATCGCTCTTTCCTCCGACAGATCCGATACTCAAGCCATGGCCTCCAATACAAGTCATGCCCGTCACAGTAACATTGGTGCCACTAGTAACTGCCACACAATCATCCTGATTGTTTACAGTAGTATCTGACAGAATGACGTTATCCGAGGATGAAAAATCAAAGCCGTCTGAGTTGTGGGCTGCAGGTAAGCCTGAACTTGCAGCATTGGGGGCCTACATCTGGTTAGAGAACACGAAAAATATGAGAGAATAAATTGCTTACATTTCCCGCGGAGTTATCGAGGTCGAGTCCAGAAATCGTCAAGCCAGTGCAACCAGTGACATCAAAGCAGTGAACCGGCCAGTTTTGGATATTCAAGTTTTTGACGACACCGTTTACCATCTTGTCCAAAACGATGAAATGATCCGGCCTATAGAGAAATTAGAAAGAATATGAACATGTTTTAAAGGCTCGCAACTTACTTTGCAACTCCCCCGTTGCTACCTTGTCCATCCCAGTAGGCTTGTCCATTGCCGTCAATAACATTCCCAGGTGCCCCAACGATAGTGATATCTGTGCCGGCAATTTCAATCGGATTGAAAGAGCTGTCTGAAGTGGTTCCGAAAGTCTAAGATAATGAGCTCTCATCTGATGACTCGGGAACGTTTACGAAGTCCGGGTTACATACCGTCTTTCCAGCAAAGGTTACTGTTGAGCCTGTCTTGAGTTTTGTCAAGAGAATAGTAGAGCTAGCAGGCGCTGAGATGCCGCTCAAAAGAATGTTGGTGCAAGACGCAACTGCAGTGGTGATTTGAGCGTATTCAGTACATGTGCATGTTGTTCCAGTTCCGGCAACTGCAGTGGTAGACGTAGTCTTAGCTGTGGTAGAAGTGGTGGTCTTTGCCGTGCTGGAGGTCGTTTTGATAGTCGAAGTGGTCAAAGTTGTCTTTACCTGCTCGTAACCTTCAGTATCAGGAAATTAATGTTCTTTGGCGGACTACTTACGCTACTCGCCGTAGTCGTAACTGCAGTGCCTGGAACCAGACAGCTGCAAGCACTGGACAACTTGGCCGGCTTGTTTGAGCAGTACGAGGCAAAGGCTGGTAGACTTGTCGTGGCTGTATGAGACGTCGTAGTATAAGTCTTACAGAAAGTTTCGATGGCTGCCGATGATGCTGTGAAGACAGATGCGCATGCGTCGCTACCGGGGCTGTCACAGGCCATGCTAAGGGGAGCCAAGATGGCCAAGAACAAGATTGAACGCATTCTGATTCCGATTTGCTGGTCGATGCAGCCAAGAAAGCCAAGTATAAAAAGTCAAGCCGAGTTGGTTGAGCAAATATACGGCCAAGGAATGGCGTTTAATAAGAAAACTTGAATCTAAAAAGGAGCTGCTCATCGGAGAAACTTCCAAGTCCTGAGAAATCCCTACTCGTGAGAATTCCACCAATGATTGAAACAATATGGAGAAAATCTTGCGATGAAGAGGCAAACGGCTTCTAGAAACAAAATTTGAACGAATCGGAAAAACACCAGGAGTACTCATCTTGCAGAGGGTGTATGCAAGCAACATCTTAAAGAGATCGCCCGGCATCGCATCATGAACCATAAGGAGAAGTTTCTCCAGATTTCAGCCTTCAACTTGTCATTTAATCTGCTTCAGGGGGGGCAAAGCGGGTTAGGCCGTCAGGGCCGAAAGTTAGCGTATGCACCTGGTCATGGGGCGTTTGCGGGGATGGGAGGCAAGCCTGGCAACCCCGCAAATGCGAGAAGATGTGACGCGGAAATAGATTCTCCATAGAGCTACGGCAGAAGTTTAATTTGACCGCCATGTACGAGTCTATAAGGAGGAAGTGCCAAGGCTTTAGGCGTCGGCTCGTCCTTTTGCTTGAAAGTTCTACTGCACGGGTTTCTGAACTAGTGAAGAGTCCAATTAATATGCTACCGGTTTCTCAGCCACAGTCTAGATCGAGGGGCAAGAGCCATACCTCAGTCCGGTATTTTCAACCGAAGAATCTTCATTGTGCATGTCTAGAATTCTGATTGCCTTTAGGAAAACCTCTCTCCCGGAGCTTAGGAGGCAGCAGGCTTGGGGATGAGCTTAGACCCAAGCTTATGCCTCCTTTCCAGTCCAACAAGAGCGCAGAGGAAAAATAAAAAGGTAACAGCATACTATGCTGTGGTGAAGAGAAGATTTTCCTACCATGAGGCTTCGCAGCCTGCCGGTCTGGAAGGGGAATATTCGCCAATTTTTGGCTACAGCGAAGGCGGGAGGAACTAACAGTACCCCTCAAACTAAGGAAATATGAGCCGTGTCTGGGCCGCTTAACACCAAAACACATACGGCAAACGGCATCTTATTCTCCCATCTTCCACCTCCACGGCCAAATCCTCCAACACGCCTCCCAATTCCTACACTCCCACGGCATAGCCTTCTTTCTCACTGGCTCAGCCCAGGTTACATTCGCAATCCGCTCCCTTTTCTTAATTGTCCCCTCCTCCACAGGATACGTCCTACAATAGAAGTCTCCATACCGACACCCCAGTCATACTCCACATCCCTGCTCCCTTCCTCGCCTGCTCTAGTGCCATCTTTGTCCCGTTCTTGCCACCATAGTTGACGAGATCATTTGCGTGGTCAATCCAATCGGTCCGTATTTTTGTGTCTCGCCCGACCAAAAAGAATAGATATTCAGCTAGGGAGAGGAATTTAATTTGCTACGTATACAGCGAGTAAAGGTTTCGTCAAATCCCAGGGAGTAAAGATACGGTAGCCTTCGTCGTAACAGTTTCCTGTTTGGTTAACTCGGAGCTCTTCTTCGGTGGCGAGTTTGAGGTAAGAGAGGATGGAGGCGAAGACTGGGGTTGAGTCAGAGCTGATTGGAGGTAGTGGACCGTCGTAAAGGTAGCTATACATGCGGCGGACGTAGCTGCTGTACGATTTGAACCCAACTAATCCATCCCAGTGCTAACCTGGATTCCAGTAGGTTTCTATGTAGTATATGATCTGGAACGTGTGAGTAGAGGGGAGAGTACCAAGGGTATTGCACTCCTTAATCACGGCCTAAGTTAGGGTACGCCACAAGTTAAGGGCCGTTTTGGTTCCCCTCGTAGCTTTTTATAGCTACTTAGTCGGCTTTTTCACCTACATAAACGATCGACTCTATAAAGATCCTTTCTTACACCTCGTTAACCTTGTAGGAATTTGATACGAGACGATTTTGGACCGTGTCACATGCATAATTGGTTCACCACTAAGCAACAAATGGTATAGCTATTCGTTGGTAGCTCGAGTGGGCACAATCCGAGTTTCCATTAGTACACATATCTGTGGTCTTTGAGGTACGTTTCGTAGGTCCTCGCCGGCTACCTGATAGCCAGTTCTTCTAAATCAAGCCCCGTTTCCTGAACCAAGGCCCATGTCTCGCCATGCATAGCCCCAACCATAATGCACTGTGATAGAATAGAAATATATAACCGTTGCCAAGCTTACGCAGGATTATGGGTATGGAGCATGAACCCAAGATGTAAACGGCGCCTCCTTTCTGGATTCCCGCCCAGGGGGCATCCAATGTATCCCTTCGATGTGAAGAAGGCAACGTCACCCCAGTTTCCAGACTCACTGACTGTTAGGTTCCGAAAGTGGGGTTCTTCGAAGATCTGTTTCGAATCTCGCAGTATGTCTTTCAGTCTAACTTCTTCTTCTTTTGAAAAGTGCAAACTCTTGATAGCGTTCTAACGGCCTGTGCTGATGAAGATGCATTTGCACCAGTCGCCCCGCCCAGATTCACATCCGACAGTAAGCACTCGACGAGGGATGCTACTTCCTTGGGCCGGTTAATTGGTTTAATGTGGCCTTGATCTCTCAAGAAGAGTAAGAGAATAGCTAGGAGCATAGAATTCCCTGTTATATATCGCCACGAGGAGGGAATGTCGGGTAATACCTCTTGCAATACTCGCGTACGAACTTGTGGCACGTCTCGGCTCAGCCAACCTCATCGCTGGTCTTCATTTTGTTATACTTCGGTTCCAGCGCCACATCTCTCATACCCTACGATCTGCCTCCTCTTCACCCTCACCACTAATAACAGGACTTCTTGGCAACCTCACAAAGCCCATAGCCACCCCTCCTACCGCCGCAAAACCCGCAAGCACAAGATATGGCAGCCCAATCCACTGCCTTCTCTTACTCATACCCACACTAAACAGTCCCGCAAGTAGAGGGCCCGAGTACATCGTGCCCGCGGTCTCCAACATTCCCACCAAAGAGAACAGTCTACTCCTATGTTCCGGATCGACATGTGAACTTGCTAACGCTCTCGCAAAACTGATGTATCCACTCCCCAAAGCAAGGATGAGAAGTCCGAAGGTGAAATACACCAATGTTGGCGCCGAGCCGAGGAGGAGAAAGCCTGGGATTAAGATGCCGAAGGAAAGGAGCGCCAGCTTGAAATCGCGCTTTTGGTCTTGTGCGGGAGTACGAGGGCCGGGTTCAGATGTGAGAAGCTTGGAAGCGACGGGGATCCCGACAAGAGCCACGAAGACCTGTGCGCAGCCGTACATGGTCTGCACGTAGCCCGTATCCTTCAGCTTTATAGCGTAGCGTTTGCTTACATACTGCGTCAGGAACTGGGTCGTGCTGTGGTACGCGGGGGCTGTGATGAAGAGCGCGAAGAAGAGGAGAATGAGTGGTGCTTTTGGGATGAGGAGGGATTCTCTGAGTTGCTTCACAGCGTTCACAAGGTGATGCTTGAATGATTGAGAGGAAGAGGAGGTAAGTGTGCGTGGATGCTGGAGTGTTTCGGGGATGAAAAGGACGGCCAGAGCTGCAATCAAGAGAAGGGCGACGGCCACGCACATCACCGGCCGAGGACCGATGACATTCATCATTGCTGAGGAGAGGGCCGGGGAAATGAGGTGCCCAACTAAAGAGGCGACGTGGATGCGCATGAAGAGAATCGCTCTGAGATATGGTCAGCTTTAGCCTTAACATGGTGGTGGGAAAGACGGGCCTGGAGTCCTCGGGAGCAACATCCGTAACCATGCCATATATAACCGCTGTCAGAACCGCATTCCCGCCCCCGAAAAGGAGAGTTAGAGAACTCAGCCAGCCGGCCCAGATAGACATAATAGGTTGAAAAGACAGCACGACCAGCCACCACACAATACCAAGTGACATTCCCAGGAGATTCACAGCAAATACTGGCTTTCTCCCAATCCTATTTCTTCTTAGCAAGATCCCATTTCATACGAAAGAAGTACATGCCTATCAGCAACTATTCCCCATGGTAACGCGGCCAAAACCCCCACGATCGAATCAATCATACTCATAATCGCAAATATAAACGCCACCTGCCCTTGGATCTTCGGCTCCTTGCACATCTCTTCGTCGATAGTTTCAGAGCCACTATATTGGTAATACTGCCGACAAAAGGCATCTTCTATCAATCGGGTGAGTGGAATATAGGCGAAACCTACTGAACTAGCTGCCACGACAATGATTGCGCATAGTAAGTTGACGATTACGAAGCCATTGTGTGGTTTTGGGAAGTGGATCATGGGCAGCGAGGTTAATGAAACGCCGTGGAAGTGTTGAGGCCAGGATTGTAGTTTCGAGTTGTGGATGAAGGGTGTTCGTTCGTCGTCTTCAGTGAGATCGGTTGAGTTCATTTTGACTTAATTGATCGGGAGATGAAGTAAGTGAAGTATTTTGAGCTTCGTGGAGTATTTAGATATTCCGTGGTCAGTCCGACGTGAAGTCCGCTAGTCATTCCGAGAGCGCTGTCTCGCGGTCTCATTGGTCGGACACCTTTTAGAATGTATTCCACTCACTGCCAGTTTCAGTCCAGTCAATATTTTTGACCCACGTTGAGAGGTCAAAACCTTCCAGTCCGTCGACGTTAAGGAAGTCAAATCCATCCACGCTCAGGGCTATCGGCTGAGACGAAGGAAACGCAGGTGCCTGCTGAACTTCGCAGCCAGCGGTGGTAGACATTAGCGTCTGCGGTCCTGTCATAAAGCTTGTCGTCACTGCTGAGGAAGTCGGTGGATCCAGGACTTCATCTAAGACTCGGGAGATTGTCTGCGAGGCTTGCACGCACACATTATAATCTCCATCTCCAGGCTTGCAGATGCTATCCAGATGGGAAACGTACACTGACAGGGTGCGGACAAGTGTCGCACGTTTTATATTCAGAGGAAGACATATTCCGCTATTCCTGGAGATGCATTGTAAAATGTGTGTCAATACGGCCACGCAGGGCAGGCCGTAGCCCAGGACCTGATGATCGTCAGTTCAGATAACAACTCGGGATCTAAGCGTTTCGTCAGCTTACAATATATGGAAAATCATAGCGCAGGAAAATGGCTTTGTTCAAACGTGTTCCTAAGTGTAGAATCACGGACACGACTTCAAGGGCAACCCCCATGGACATCTCCCAGTATCGAGGATCACACTTCTCTAGGAGCCGGTGAATTTCGAAATCTATTTGAAGGTAGCTGAGATGCACCACAGTAAGCATTAGGCAAGGGCTAGGGGCCAAATCTGAGTCCCAGCACCCCTTGTTGTATCGGAGGTGCAGTGGTAGTGATTCTTTCTGGCGTTTGCATCGCTGCGAGAGGTCCCTACAGACTAGTTAGCTCCGCCTCTGCGATTGAATTAATTATACCTGCTTGATGAGTACCTCTGCTTCACGACTTGGCTCACGATAGTTGTACTCTAGGATTTCCTCACGGAGGGTGCCTATCATGTACCTGAGTCGATGCCACGTTGCTGGGATGTATCGGATCTTCGGGTTCCATCCGTCGGTTGTAAGACTCGCCCGAGCTTGTTCTTCTGTCTCACTTGAAAGTAATTCTTCGTCAGTAAGATCCAGTGGCATTCGGCAATCAGAAAACCGTTTCAACAGACGAGGTGGTCGATCGACCAATGCACTGACGAACTTGTCGAACTGAAAGCTGGCGGCAAACGTCTTTCTCCGGCACTCTGCAACGAAAAATGGTGTGTTACGGGTGATAGAAGATTCCCGTTGAATACCGAACTCATATATGTACTGTCGAGTGTCAGATCAGATGCTCATCACCTCGCATGATCGAATTTGGGCAACCCACGGTGCTAAGATCTCCGACAAGGCGGTAAATAGCTGGCGATGACTCTCCTTCGATCTGTGTGGTTAGTCGGAGATACTCGAAAGCCATCCAAATCATTGCATCGTTATTGTCCGAGGCAAGCCGTCGCGAAAGCCGAAGACAAGACAATGTATTCCTGTACAGCGCCAGAATCAAGCCCTCATGTTTTTCATCATCGCAAGCTAGTCCCAAATAGCAAGACCGGGCCGCGAGACACTGCAAGAGGCCTATTGTTTCAAGACGCAAATTCTCGCCACTGAACATAGAGACAAAGCCTTCAACGGTCGTCTGAGTAGTAATTGTAACGGCTTTCGAGGTATTCTGTATCACCTTTTGTGCAAGTAAGGAGAGGTTTCTTTCGTTGGTATCGTGATCCCCATTAAAACACAAGGATACTTGGTCGGTCAAAGATGCGGAGAACAAGTCAATGAACGGTTTGGGCACCAGGGCAGCTTGAGCGTGAGCACCATACTGTTCAAGCAGCTTCTGTATAAAGCCCAGATGTTGAAATTGGACAAGAACCTCTTTCACGATTTTGAATCTATCCTCGTAGATTGCTTCTTCGCCTGATTTGGCACCCCGTACATGGGCCAATCTGCCGTGATACTCAGAGATAGCCATAGGCCACGGCAGTACAGTGGTTGAATCGATCAGGTCGTTGGATGGAGCAGGCCGGTCGCTGTTGTTTGAGCTGATAAACGATGATGGCCTCCTTGTACCGTGCGATTGCAATGGGGACAGCGGGAAGCCCTGTGACTCCGGGTGAAGAGATTGCGGTGCTGAGCTATTGTTATCTGACGGCTTCGGCTTCGTTAGCGGAGCGGGATGATATGAGCATCGAGCTGTGAGTCCACGGCGTTGGCATCGTCCACAGACCGGTCTTTGGTGGTCGCAGCGAATCTAGCGAGGTTTCAGCTTCATTGAATCAAGTGATTCTGTGCATTCCTACCTTGGCCTTGCGACAAGGCTCGCAGGATGCGGCTTTGCCATTTCGACGATGCTCAGCGGCAATCATTTTGAGTGCGATGTGTTATTCAACAGATGCAAGAAGAGAAAGTTTGGACGCACGAGGGCTTGCAGGTAGAAGAAGTTCAACGGTTCCACTCCGCATCTATTCCGGGCATTCCGGGCATTCCGAGTTTTATTCCGCGTACAAGCCAGTCGATTCGCCATCACCACTCGCCTCAATCACTCTCGCGCCGAAGTAAAAAGTCTTGACTACGCCACTCTGGAACAGCATCCTGATGATATCGGTCGAAAACAGAGATGGATCAAAAGAGCCCAGTCGGATGAGTGCTGGTACAATGTAAAACCCATACCGCCTATTGGGCAAGCTTGACCTCTACGGAGTCATCCTTTCGCTCCGTAATCGCAGCGAGCACGAAAAAGCGAAAGGGAAGGGGGAATATAGCCCCGACCACGTTTTGACTATCCGGTTCTGCAAGCCATTCCATCAGAATTAGCTACTAATTGCAGAGCTAGGTGCACCTCAACGCTTGCCGCTTCAATACGGGGGTCTATTGGGGAAGATTTACGATGACGCGGATGCTACGAGTCGCATGCCCACCGCATTTTCTCTCCTCAGTTGAGAACGAAAAACAATCATTTCCTATTCGCTATTCGAGCTATAGTGCTCTGGACGTATCGACAGAAAACGTAGACAAATTGAGCGGCGTCATGGGCGTCGATACAGATCTTGAAAAAGAGAGGACCGAGCTCGCAATGCGAGCCATGGGTGTGACTACGACTGATCTTTGTCTCGTAGTTCTTCTCTCCGCAGTGGACTTGTTGGGGTTCTTCTTTGCGCTTGTTGGTTGCATACGGAGATACCGCGGTAAAGTAAAGTAACAGCCCCCCACCCTCCTGCTTGGCTTCACCGATTATCCAAATATGGTAATATCGCCAGAATTATCAAAAGCTTCTTTTCTCGAGAGTGCATTGTACGTTGACAACGTACGTAGCCCAATCAACAACTTGGTCGCACGTTCTTCCTGTTGTTCACGGACTAGTTGGATGCTCGCCTCAGATGGGTGCTTCTTGCTGATGATCGCGTTACCACTAGAAGCTTCTCGCTGACGTTAACCATTCGCGATTGGCATTCCGATGAAAACGCGGCATATTCTGTCATTTGAGGTGCGTTACGCCAAGCTCCGTATCCAGCGAACTCCGTCTGTGGCGCGAACACATAGCATATAGTCTTCGCTCTGCCGTGCTCGTCGCCTTGCAAATAACTTCGAGCAGTGATTCTTTCTATACTGTTTGCTAGTCAGACAACTGTCAATCCACAATCCACCGGTCAAGCCCAAATAGTTGCACAGCCACTACTGATGGATATCAGGCGATCTGATATAAGGACAGCTGGTACTACGCCACAGTCTCCCATTCAGGAACCTCAAACTCGCACCCCGAACCTTTCCAGAACCCGTTCATGGATCGTGATCATCCAGCTTTGCGACATCAACTTCATCTTTAGTCTTAGTGGCGGCCTTCTGACTATTGGTCTTCCCATCATGGCTTCCGCTCTAGAACTCTCTGACAACCTCCTTGTTTGGCCCACTTCCGTGTCTTCTCTCACGGTGGTTCGTGTCTTCTCATCGCAGGCTTACTTGCGGACGTCCTCGGCCCGCGAAGGGTGAATTTGCTAGGCTGCCTCTTCATTGCAGTATTCGTGATCGCTTGTGGTCTAGCCCACAGTGGTATCGAGCTCATAATGTTTCGTGCCTTCCAAGGAATAGCCACAGCGCTCTTTGTGCCTTCAGCTGTTTCAATGTTATCCACAAATGTCGAGCACGGACGATCACGAAACTTAGGTTTTGCGTTCATCTTTCTCGCCTATCCTCTTGGATATGGCCTTGGACTGGCATTGGGTGGCGTCTTCGTCAATACTGCTGGCTGGAGAGTAGGACTCTTTGCAGGTGGAACCACCGGGATTTTGTTCTTCCTTGTCGGCATCTGGACACTTCCCAAAGACCCCAAAATCGGCGTTACTGAAAACGCCAAGAAATGACTTTCGACAGAGATAGATTGGGTCGGTGCGCTAATGGCAAGTATTTGTATAGCAACATTCTCTTACGTACTTGCGTGAGTCACTCTAGCTGTTGCTAATGGTGACGAGCCAAATCGTTAATGGATTGATAGGAAGTTGTCTGCCGATACCGCCAATATCAGGAAGGCCGTCAATATAGGGCTGCTAATCTTCAGCATGGCGCTTGCCCTGGCCTTTCCGGCATGGATGCAATTTCGCGAAAAACAACAGAAGCCCGCCTCTTCGGGGTAGAAAAAAGTGGCCGATTTTTGGGTGGTCTCGCTAATAAAAATCGGCCATTTAATTCTACCCTCGCTAGCCCGCTCTCATGCCAAATTCTCTCTAGAAGAATTAGTCATTCACAAGTGTATGTCTCATGGCTCTCCTTTCTAATGCAGTCGTGACCTGTATGGGGCTTTTCTGTAGTCTGTTGTAAGTGGATACTTACTTCAATAATCTGCACAAACGCTAAAATGTGCGAAGTTTCCGGAAAATTCAACTTCTTTCCGCCATTGAGGCTTCCATGCGTATCCTGCCTCAAGTTGCCATTGGTACAACTCTATGTATCCTCTCTGGCATGCTCATCAACAAGGTTCCGGTTTTGGCCGCCGTGCTCACATTGACCATATTGTGTGCCATTGCACCTCTTCTCATGGCAATTACTGATCCGAGATGGCCGTATTGGTACAGCGCCCTGTGGGCACAGCTCCTCACTCCGCTTAGTATCGACATTACGCTCACGATCGGGACGCTCATCGTGACTGATGTCTTCCCTACTCAAACTCAGGCTTTAGCTGGAGCGGTATTCAATACATCCTCACAACTAGGAGTGTCGGTTGGGCTTTGTATACTGTCTGTGATATCGGCCAATGTCACAAACAAATCACGCTATATGGGTGCAAAATCACCTCAAGCGCTCCTAGAGGGTTACAGAGCCAGCTTCTGGGCGTTGTTTGCGTGGACACTGACTGCGTTTCTCATAGGGACAGTGGAGTTAAGGAATCTTGGAAAGATTGGAGGGAAAAAGGTTTGAGTCAGACCGGGAGATAGAAAAGAGAGAAAATTGATCGACAATACCTTTTTATTCGATCTGAATCTTAAGAATCTTGATCGCAACTCTTACACAACTTTCTGCGATAATATAAACTTTCTGCTTTACAGTGACCCTAACTCGGCTCCCTTTCCGATCATTTGATTTGAAGCCATTTGACCCTCGAAGTAGATAGGATCGGTTGCGTGCTCAGGAAACACTAGCCGATGCTGCATCTGATAACTTGGCCGTGGAGGAAATGGTTGAGTATCAAGCCAAGCGTTTATGCTTAGCTCAGAGGCATAAGTGAAAGCCACTACTACTGGCAAGGGAACTAGAGACCAGCTTCAATTCATAATACGGCGTGGGCAGCTGTGCCTCCATCTAGATCATAAGCGGACCGGGGTCCACCACCTTGCCGCTATCTACAAGATCCAGCTCATCAATTCTCTCCCTAGCATATTCGACCCGCTTCCAAGTCTTGATACTCCCAGTCCTCGTATCAAGTTCGAAAACTCGCATTCGTCGGTGATATCGCTTGTCGCCGTACGAGCAATATCCTCCGAATCCACTGCCCCCTCCGTAGCACAGCCAGGGGCCGTGGGGTTTGTTGTCATCCTGCTGCGACTTATTTGGTGGCCGAAGAGCGCAAAAGTCATTTACATGATCGTGGCCACAGCTTAATACTGCTATACCTTCTTGGGTCAAGGCATCGTAGAAGTGGGAATTGAAGCTTGGTCCTTCAGTTGGTTCTCTTCGCTTACCGCCTCGCACTATGAGATCGCTGTCTGCGTATTCTGGAATTGGGATATGCATGAAAGCCAGAGATAGATGATTATTATCCTTTTCACGGCGGTCCTGTCGCAGTTCCTGGGAAGTGCGTGTGAACCAGTCGATTTGGCTTTGCTTAATTGGGCCATAGTCTGGATTTCGTACCTTATTCGGTATTTGCCCGTGCGAGTCCAAGAAGTACAGAGTCGATAACGGGTGTTGTGACGACGTAGGGGCCAATATTTGAAGGTAGTAGTTGCCTACGCCGTCAACCCGCTCTGGGCCTGACTGACAGAGACTAAATGGCATATCTTGATATAATAACATCTGTGCCGTGCCTGTCATACTTTCTCATTAGCAAGAGTCACAAGTTGTCGTTTCAGGATGTTGTTCGCCAGATTGTAAGACTTGAGTTTGTTCTCGATCACTTGCTCTGTGCTCTGTTTATGCGCTGTGAAAAGATTGACTCACGCGATAATGTGTAAGTACCCTCAGCGTCATGATTGCCAAAGACGGCTGCGTATGGGATAGAACGCTCGATTAAAGGAGCAATTAACTTGAAAATGGCAGATTGACTGTCCAAGATGTCGTGATGCAATTGGTCTCCAGTAAGAATCACGAGGTCTGGTTTCTCGACATCTAAAATTCCCCCAAGAAAGTTTACGGTGAGTGGGTCAGCCTCGAATTCAGGCAAAGGCTTTCCATGGGCATCAATAGCATCTTTGCACACCCCGACGCCAGTTACCATATGTGTATCAGAGATCTGGACAATCTTGAACTTGCCATCCTCCTTGACCCGTAGTGGTATCCGAGGGACGTCTGGTCGCGGCTTCGCCCTGCCCTGCCGTACGGTTAGTCTTGCGACTGGTACCTCAGGGCGGGCGCCCAGCTGGAGCGGCATTTCCATGATAGCCCATTGAGGTCGCGGGTCAACTGCATCCACACCAAAGAGGACGTCCACGGCCGTCACAGCCTGGTGGCTGTTGCCAGTGTAGGGGCTTCTTGACACCCAGATGCCGCCGGGTCGTTGCTCCCATGTGCTCTCCTTATTCGAGCCACCGCCAGTGCTGGGATACAGCTCGCCAACTCTGATCTCCGTAACCACCAAGTCGTCCGCAGTAAGGTCTTCTTCCCTCGACTGCGCTACTTGCAGCCACGCAGTCAGGTGAGCTGTATGTAGGTAGAGGTCTTTCTCTATGCGGAGCCATCTCGGTGAGTCGAGGGCGCAGGGTAGGGCAAGCGGATCGGCCAAAGAACAGAAGCTTACGGTCAGATCGGTGATAACTGGGTGCGCATCGGCACTGTTAGGAGGATTAGACAACGTCGCCATCTTGGCCGGGGAGAAGGAGACTCCAAGAAACCGGTGCACCAAGGACGACTACTAGGACGAGCCTTATTTGCGCAGACAGCGCGGCATGCCCTTGTATACGTGGAACATGGAAAAGTGGAGCACCACGGCGGCAGGGTCGGAAGACGAATTTGATCACGTTATTAAGGGCTGTTACTATTACGCGATTTAACTGATGCTAGATCTTACCCTATAGCCTATAAATATATAAGCTATCTGGGTATTATTTTATATATAATCACGTGAACAGGCGCAGACCTTGAGACTCGGTAGCCTATATTAAATTTTTTGACTTTTCTTTATATTATTATTCAAAAAATAAAATATTCATATTACTCCTACATTACGAGCGCCGGGCAGTGCCTTTCACGTGCCTCGTAATTTTATAAGAATAAATTCATGTCAGTATTACAGATATTCTCAAATGTTATTCACGGGAGCATGTCGCTACTATTATCCACTTTATCCCTTTTGATCCATAACAAAATCTTTCTGTGTAATAATGGCCAGTACGAGAGGGCGTATTTAACAATAAGTCGAACAGCATATACCATGAGCATCAGTAGGATAACTACCATTGTAAAAGATCTGAAAGTCATTCGGAACGGAAGGGATTCCTGTGGCATGTTGAAGATTCCAGCTGCGAGGGCAATAGGGTAGAAGACCTAAAATCCCGAGAGGAGAAGATTAGCCCTATAATTAAATATAGGAATAATAAGAACAAACCGCCATGTTAAGCTCTGAGGTAGCCCCCGTTTGGACAGCTGCTTCCTTGACTTCCAATTGTAGGTGAAGCTCCAACTATATCATGGTTGTCAATGCAACTGTTCCTTGATTACAAGCCTACGAGTAGCGGATGGGAAAGAAGTGTGACTTACTGCCCTTGAGAAAGTAGTACAACGACTCTTTAGCTGATCTAGTTTTTTCTCATCTCCTTCAAGATCTCGAAATATCGACTTGATTGCGCGGAGAGAGAGTTGAGTATTTATAGAAGTACCCGCAAACTGGCTAATGTCCTCTCCAGGAGAGCTGAACGACTTCCAAGACATAATCGTATCAGAGAGAACACCATGAAATCGGCTTAAAATATCAGTTGCTTGGCGGGCCCAATCAAAATCCGCCTTCACCTGTACGGCTCGCTCCTGTGCAGTTCCAGAGCCTAAAGATAATGTAGGGGAATGCGTTTCGATCTACTAACATTATCAGCAACTCATACATTAGAGAGGCAATCAAGAGGATGTGAGATAGACCACTTGCATATAGATCAATGCTACGTTCCAATTTCCCTATCAAATAAAGCCAATGCTCTCTGACACAAGCGATGCGAATTTCGAAGATTTTGATCCAATACTCACGTGCACACAAAAGCGGGGGAGTCGTGTGGAGTAGTTCAGCCGCGATCTGATCCATTTCCAACTGCGCGGGGTCCTTGTCGGCCAGAAATCCATCGATTTCAGTATCAACGAAACCATATCCAATCCACCGCCAATTGTCGGTTCCAGCAACAACACAGGAGATATGAGCTTCCTGTACCCCCCAAACTTCCTTTGGATCCTGATCCTCTCCCTGCAATTCACATGTCTCCAATTTCATGAAGGAAAGATCTGTCCACCGTCTTCGTGGCTTTGCGTTAACTTTCTGAGGGGACCCATTGGGTGGCCTAGATCTGTCCAGCTTGAAGAATGGGAGATGCAGGTCTAGCTGGAAAGTTCTAATTCCAGCAGAAGCGATTTTGACGGCAATTGAGCTTTGAAAGGCCAAATGTTTAGATATAGCCTCTCTCAGCGCCTTGGCTTGGAGACCAGATGCCGTTCCCACAAGAGCATGAATACAGGCGGGACTGAGGTCTGTGACATAAACGAGTCGTCTCGCCGCATCAGACAAATGCTCGTGGTCGAATCGCAGTTTGTCCAAGGCTCGAAAAAGTCCAGTAGCAGTGAGCGGATTCTTGTACTCCCTTGCAACATTGCCTCCTTCCAAGCCTGGGCCACTAATTCTGTCATCCATCCACGCAATTCTCTGGAGTCCTCCAGGGCCTTTGGCTGCGATTACATCGGCAAGGCTGTGGCCCCGGCAGAAATCACTCAAATTTTCGAGCTCAAACCGAGAATCTACGTTCCCAGAGGCTGCAAAGAAGATTTCCAGATCACCACCCACGGTTTCAAGGTCCTTCCTGACGTCAACTCGTCTTAGGGTATCGTGGATGCTCGAAACTGTAGAAAATTCAGGACACCAGCTAGTCTCTGTTTCGTTGAATTGCTTGGTTTCTGCCTCCCTGAACTTCTTATCCTCTGCTTCACTGGATTGCTTCTTGGCCAACTTCTTGGCCAACTTCTTCTTCGTCTTGGAACCCATAGCACTCGAGCGTCAACTAATTGCGTCTTGAGAATCCAAAAGGCGATGCTGTGGGCTGGAGTCGAACTGCTTCGGGCTAGATACTATAATTGCTATTTTAGCCAGAGATATATCACGTCAAAAAAGCTTGAAGTAATTCCCATAGCAGTCGAGTCCATGCTATATGAACTTGTAAGGTCTGAAGATGGGAAGCAGCGGCGTTGAAGGCCCAAGAATCCAAGATATAATAAAGCGCAATAGCGGGCCAAGTATTCAGAAGTGGCAGTACCCAAAGGAAGAGAGCTGAAAGATGATAAATTATTTCTATTGCAGTATAGAGCCGAAAGTTGTAGCTTCGATATCGTACAGAAAGAACAACCAAACGTATATACAATCCAGGCCATTGGGAGTGTGTCGATGCCAACAGGATAGGCAACCAGAGCCAAGAATATGCCTCGCAGACTGGAGTCCATGCTTCTAAGAATTGACCAGCAAGAGGTTCACGTGGATATCGTCTGCGTTATCGTCTCGAAGGTACACGTCGCAAGAAGGTTCGCTGAGAAGCATTGATACCTGACGATGTTGGGTACTCTGTCTCGGGCGGTCAGCTGGGGTCTAACAGCTCCCAAGGCTTACAAGACATTGGGTTACAACTTACACTGGAACACGTATGGACCATGCCTCCCTCCAGCTCAGCCTCACTTCTTCCTTCCATATCTTCCATTTCACTCCCAGCGAATCCCGCTGGGCGAATCTGAACCTTCATTGTTGGGCAGTATGCGCAACGTGTGTGCCCACACGCTGGGCATGCTGGAATTTGGATGTTGATATTTGATTGGCCGCATTGACACTGAATTCGTTGTCAGTTTGGTATTCATGAGCTTGACTCTCCCCCTGCCACTACAACGTACACACTGGAAAACAAATACCGTTCTCTTTTTCGCAGGCGGCTAGAATCGGGTGTTAGCTAGCTTGCCTGGAGGAATTGTATAATAAAAGGGCGCGGCTCCCGACCTTGAGTTCTCGAATCCATCCATTCAAGCTAGCGAACGTATCGGTAGAGATGAAGGCGCTGGTATTGGTAGCGTTAGGCCTCAATGCGTCACACGTGCAGCTAGTAAGGCTAGAGTGCAGCAGAACTGCATTGGGGACAGATTGAAGGGGAACTAATTGGTGGTGGTGAGTTCTTGAAGCCATGGGGTGGGTATCTCGAGACAGGTGACCACCTGTTCGAATGCAGATGCGACCTACCTTTTACAAGTAGCTCGGCCTCGGTCAATAAAGCTTACCCCGGAGCTGCATTTCGTCACTCTGCAACGGGTATCGTGAGTGACCCTGACTGCAAATAGATGGAAGAGCTTTGATTGTGTCAGATATCCAATAATCCAAAGAAAAAAATGAATGGGAGCTTTCCAAACGACCGAAGCGAAATGAGAGCGCGACATTGGCTGCTCTTGGTGATATGTTCCAGCCTGACCAAGGCTCCCACACGGCCATCGGCATCCACATATCAGCACATCCCGCGCCCCACTGTCCAATGGTCCGGAATGAGGCGATGGGGCGTTGACAGGGTGCGTTCCACAACCTTGTCGTTGGGAGCCAAATCAACCATGTGACATTTGATATCCATGGGAAAGGGGTAAAAGGGCGCTAACCCCACGGCGAAAGAAAGAAAGAAGAGAACATTCATTGCTATCTTATGGGCGCGTGGGCCAAGTCAGACAGACATCGCACGTTCTGCCCCAGCAAAAACAGCCTATCTTCAGTTAAATTACGCCCCCTTCGCCCCATACCATACCATCGGTACGGGGCCCGCCAAATGCCTACCAATGCATACCTTGCAGTGGATTAAAATTGCTCTGACCAAACTTCACGAAACACCAACGGTTCCCAACATTGTGTCTCGGCCTCCTGCTTATCGGAATGCCAATTCCCGGTGTTGTACTAGTACGCTCCGGTCGGCTTCTGACATCCTAGTCAGGTAAGAGTAGGGCGCAACTGACTTTGATCACAAATCTAGTCGAAATGAGGTATCATCTTACGGCTCGGCAGATAGCTTCAAGTAGCCCTTTGGAAAATTCGCTGACAAAATTGAAACCGTCGACATTAACTTGATCTAGAAGTCGAAATTTTCAGCCAGTCTGTTCTCAACCTCATATGTGAGGTGCCGCACAAGGAAAATTATGCCGCTTCCGAAAAGCAACTGTGCTATGATAGTTTACACAATACTCAGCCAACGACGACTCTGGTCTGCCAAGTAAAGTTCTGCATCGACAGTTGTGAAAGCAAGTTTGTAAGCTATGATCAAGCCCCCATTCTCATCCGAGAATTCAATATTATATAGACAGGTTAACATATCACGGCAGACCCTGTCGCTGATCGCTATGCTCATTCAATCCCCATGCTTGAGAACTGCCATCATGCACTGTCGCTCGTCTCATGTCCCTTCTATATCTTCCCTCGAAGGTTCCCTCGACAGCTCGGTGCATTGTGCACGTATTGTCCCACAGCACCAAGTCTCCACTACTCTCCCATTCAATTTCCAACAAATACTGTGGCTGCTTCGCATGTTCGTATAGCTGATCCAGTAGGGCTCTCGACTTGTTTCGGTCCATACCCTCGATATGATGTGCGTGGGCAGCGATATATAGATTCATTCGGCCCGATGGCTCGTGAATCTGGGTCAGGCGGTGTCTGTTCATTGGATGGTTCTCAGGCTTGATATCTGCAAAGTACTCAGGCGCGGCGAGCTTTCGGGAGTGGAGAAAGGAGTGGTGGACTATATAGTCTTTCTCCACCAGCTCCTGCTTCAGTTTATCTTCGAGGTCCTCAAATGCAGTGCACGTATCAGCAAAAGCTGTATGTCCACCATTGCCAGGTGGTGGCAGCTCGTGTGCAAGTAGGAGAGAATAGCCTGCACGGCGGGGATTAAAGCTCGAGTCTACGTGGAAAAGATAATTGCCCTGGTAACTTTCTGTGAGTCGGGGTTCCGATTGTGAAATGTAGAAGATGTATAAAGTAGAAGGATCCTCGAACCTTGTTTGCTTGTCCTCTTGGTCCGTTCGGATCAACCAATGACCCATCTTCCTCCACGTTGCTCACATCGAACAGTTCATCATATTGCAGTCTGTTCTTCCGGCCGGCTGCGAGATATGGTTTGATGTCATCCAGCTCGCCGAAGCGCCTGGCAAGTTCGATATGAGCCTTGTCACCAAGAGTAGTGTTACGAAAGACTACAACGCCGTACTTACAATCCCATTGTTGTTTAGTAACTGATCATATGATCACTTTGGATGTGTGAGGGTTATTTCAACTCACTTTGGTGATTGCTGCGAGAACTTCCGCGAACACTTCGTCGGAGAGAGGTGAAGAGAAGTCCACGCCGCTGATTTGGGCGCCAAAGGTTTGGTGGAGTTTCCGGACATCGATTTGCTTAAAAGCAAGCTCAGGCTGTTGCTCAATAAATCCAGACATGATTGCAAATGATTTGACTTATGAATTGAAGAATGATGAGCTGGTGAAATAGCGAAAACTCGGAATGTATTCGGGTTTAACAACTGTTGAAAGTCAATTGGAAAGAAAAATAGAATCATAGAAGAATAATGCGAATAATCTCGTCCTTATATCCACAGGTACAAGCTTTTGCAGTGGTAGACAAAGGATGAGCAACTCAGTGTCGCCATCTATAGCCGGCGCTAAGGGATATCGAATGTGGAGAACTGCGGGGTAGTAAAATACTTCAAACCGGAATAAACCCCCGTGATATAATTATTCCCACCTTCAACATGGCTGCTCCTACGATTGCAATTCATGAGTAGTAAAATTTTAAATTGCCACAGGACTTATGATGCGTAAAATATGGCGCTTAGAATGATGCTTTCCTAGGAAAGAGGATTTCCTCTTGTTACCAATAACTACAGTAAGTTCTCTAGTATGAACAAAAAGCTGCAAATTGTTTATTGGACCCCATCATGATTTGTATACAATCTTATTCAATAATTTGATAAGATTCACTACAAGTAAGCGTGCTGAATCTATGATAATCATCATGATGTCCTTACTAGATGCATTAATGTGAGGTACTGTTTGGGACAAGAGCATTTTTGGTCCACTCCTCCCACCGACTATGAAACCCACCATTTCTTAACCCGTCTTAAGCTTTAATTTTCGAGCGACATACCGAATTCAATATCTCTCTGAGACAGTGTGCCAAATATATCCGCTTCAAAGTACGAGAAGCTCCCACAGAAAGGATCGAACCCGGCGCCTTCCACCCAAGTCGGCATGTACGTGTCTACACCAACGTTGTCAGATCTTCCCAATATGTCAGGCACTATGAAGTTTTGCGCTACTTCGGTAGATGACTGGTCGCTGGCTGGCGTATCGTGACGGTTAATCTGGCTCGCATTTGGTTGCTGAGATTCAAGTCTGGCCTGGTCAATGCCTGGGAACCATAAGCCTTGGAGGAGCCTGCTGTAGCGGAGTCCAATATGACTTTCACTGGTGGCAGCAACTTTGAGCGCTAGAATAAATCTACGTACGAGCTTCATAATCTGGTTGCGCTCGTCTTTCGTGGTTAAGGCACCAAACATATCAGCCCTGTTGAGGAATACCGCCGAGTATATACCATAGCTGGGTTTGAATATCAGCCACCTTTTAACAAACGAATGAAGAGGTTACTCAACAGATAGAAACGTGACGGCATGTAACGAAGTGTATTGGCTGCGTCGAAATCATTAAATTTTTTTAAGATCGCTTTGGCAGCGCGAATAGCTTCGAAGATGAATTGGCCATCAGGGGAAGCCATAATACCAGATGAGAAAAGCCTCTGATGCTGCGGATAATTTGATAAAGTTGACGCCGACATTTTCTTTGAATTGATGGACGCCCTCGAGATAACGGATTGAAATGAAAAGGCATTCACGTAAAGGCAGAGGTACTCAGACATAAGACGTAAGCTGCATCTCAACTTGAGAGACACTTTTAATCCATCCCATTGCTGGTACCACGCCGAGAGTGCCTTTGAAAAATCATCCAGGTAGCGACTATAGTCACCCACGTGCATCATATCCATAGTCCGGGTCTTCGATGAGTAGAGAATGCCGTGCGCGTTGTGTAATAACTGAGTCAGATCAATTGTTGCTTGCAATACACTAGCATAGTCATCTTCCGCATTTGAACCAGGCTGCAGTGTTGGAAAGTCGCAGATGGTGAATTTCGTTGACAAGGTAGGTCCACGAGACCAAAATGATTGCCCCATCCGGACAGATATTTGTCTGTCTACGATATACACAACTGCCATCATGGTCAGTGATCGAAAAATGATCTAGGGTTAATGCTACCCACAACTCCACACCAACCGCTTCCGGTCAACTTCGTCCTTCGATTCCCCAGAAACGTCTTCACGAAAAGACGTTCGATCTAATTTAAGAAGATATGCTTGTCGAACGGCTTGGCCGACAAGGGACCAGGCTGTGCTATCCTCACTTACGCCGATTTTCCCGCGCCGAAGGCCGGTACGCGGTGCTCTCTCAAATTGGATATCGGGTACCCATTCGGACAATAGCAGAAGACCCTCAACAGAACCGATTTGCTGCGTTGAAGGGTGGCCTAGGAGGACATCTAGCAATAACTGCTTCATGTACTCCCAGCATCTTTTGTGAATTTCATCCAAGTTCGGGTCGTCCTTCGACGCAATGGTCAAAATCGCGGTAAGAACAAAAGATTCTTTTGCTGCAATCGCATCGATATGAAGTGGCGACAGGATATCTTTCGGAGCTAATGGAACGAAAGGATGGTAATTTACCAAGTAACTAAAGGATCTTTAGCAGCTAAATCCTTCCTCACTCTCTGTCTTGCAGTCTTACTGTTGAATCAAGTGTAAAATAGTTTCGCGTTCTAGAGCCCCGCTTATCACCAATTCGTAATCTTCAATACTTGCTGCACGAACTCCGTCCTGGCTGAGAGCTTGAGGATCATTAGAAAGCGCAGTATTATCGTGGGGGCCAAGGTCATACTCACCCCCCTCACTCTCGGGTGTGCAGATACTACCAGTGGAAGGCTCCGGCTCATTGACGGCAGCTTCAGCAAGAATCTGGAGAGCGTCGAGGGGATTCTTGAGCTCAGAACACATTGATTCTTCATCCTGACCGCAGTCGATGGATCTATTCATACTATGAGAACTCTGGAGGACTGCAGCTACAGATTTAGATGAAGCATGAACCGCGTGGCGAGTCATTTTCTTCAGCTTTCTCAGATGTGTGTAATCTCCCCCGCGTCGAGATCCAGCGAGGTTGCAGTCATGGCCAGTACGGAAGCATTCGAGGCATGGGGGCCGACCAAGCTCACCGATGATGGTCCTGCTTTTCAATCAGCTTGAAGAACTGTGCGCTTGGGGGCTGTACGAATACATGGGCAGCATACAAATCACACTTTGCCTTTCTTTCTCGGCATCGCTGACAGGCACGATAAATTCTTTCCCCAGTTGTACGAGTCATTTCTTATACGGCTGTACTATCTGACCGGTGAGCTATTATCTTGCCAATCTCATCGTTTAGGTTCGTGATTTTTGGAGAAATGCGCCCAGACTCGCCCGGCTGTAGATGGAAGAGGTGACGAGGGTATGTCATCGGCTATGGATGGACTTCTGACAGATTTAGTGTGAGGCGCTTATTAAGGAAACGCAACTAGAATTCGGCTGTAGATGGGAGAGGTAGAGGTCATCGGCTATAGACGGGCTTGTGACGGATGAGGGGTTATGTTTCTGCGGGGTTTCTGCGGGGTGTCTGTGGGGGTGTCACTGTCGGCAGTTGACGGCATTTGACTATTAAGTGTACCTCAACTCGACATATCGACTTCAAAACCCGACATAAGCATTAACTATATAGACATCTATGTCCCTCAAATCCAAGTAATTTTGTGCCGTTCAATAGCACTGCCCTACCCACGACGCTCTCAGCTTCTCTTGCATCTCCTATCCATCAATTCGCAATGCTCAAAACTACACCTTCTAAGCTGAAGGCTATCTGGGCCGACATCAAAACGTACCGCAATGCCTATATACTCACACTCATAACTTCGTTTGGTGGAATGCTGTTCGGTTGGGACACTGGTCTCATTGGTGGTGTGCTCACCATGGAGCCTTTCCAGAGATCCTTTGATTTGAAAACCACGACTGACGCCGAGAAAAAAGCTTTCAGCAATCTCTCAGGGAACATAGTGTCGGTTCTTCAGGCAGGCTGCTTCTTCGGTGCTATGTCGTCTTTTTACATTTCAGATAGATTTGGTCGAAGGACCGCGCTCGTGTTTGGTGCCGCTGTCTTCCTCGTTGGATCAACTATGCAGACCTGTTCTGGTCTCAAGTCCACCAGTTTGACTCTGCTATACTGCGGGAGGGCTGTGGGAGGTTTTGGAGTCGGACTTATCAGTGCTGTTGTCCCCAGTTACATTGGAGAGAATGCGAATAAGGAAATACGAGGACGGTGCATCGGAACCATGCAGCTTTTCAACGTGTAAGCTATCTCTAGTTATCGTGCCTGACATTTTTCTAATCTTTCAAAGAACTGGCATCATGCTTTCGTTCTTCGTCAATTATGGTATAATTGCCTCCTCAATTTCGGGCACATCTCTGCAATGGCGTGTCCCCTTTGCGCTTCAGATGATTCCGGGGGTCTTTCTTCTCACGGGTTTGGCAACACAACCCGAATCTCCACGGTGGCTTGTGGAGAAGGGCAAAATAGACGCTGCTCGCATAGCACTTAGCCGAGTTCGTCGGAAGCCTGCGAACGATCCAAGCATATCTCGTGAACTGGAAGAGATTATGGCGGACTTTGAAGGCCATGAGAACCTCTCGCTCCTGTTGCAACTAAAAGCCTCATGTGCCAATCGGAAAATCTTCTACCAAGTCAGCATGGGCGTCATCTTGATGTTTTGGCAGCAGTGGACCGGCACAAATTCGATCAACTACTATGCTCCCCAAATCTTCGAATCCATTGGGATCCAGGGACAAAAGTCGGGACTATTTGCAACGGGAATTTACGGCGTTGTGAAAGTTGTCATTACTTCTCTTGGTTTAATGCTGGCCACAGAACAGATTGGCCGCAAGTACAGTCTCATGATTGGTTCTGCTGGTCAAGCCTTCGCCATGTTCTACATTGGTATCCAAGGGGCTGTGGCACCAACCATCCCAGGGCAGGGTCTGACTGGATCCGGGACGTTTGCCATCATTTCCGTCTACCTTTTTGTTGTTTTCTACAGCATTAGTTGGGGTCCAATCCCCTTCGTACTAGCTGCAGAATGTTCCCCTAACCATGTACGCTCGCTCAGCATGGCTCTATCACTCATGACGCAATGGTTGTTCAACTTTGTCATTGCACGCACCGTACCAATAATGCTTACCAACATTACCTACGGTACCTTTCTCCTCTTCGGTGGCTGCAGTACCTGCTGCTTTCTGTATGCCATGATCTGCGTTCCGGAGACTGCCAAAGTTCCCCTCGAGAGTATCCACAAGCTTTTCGAACAGAACATCATCAAAGGGGCTTTTATGGATAACTTTCCACGACACCGGCGTGCAAAGATGCTGCAAGAGAATTTTTCTGATGTTTCAGATCAAAAGCATGAGGGTTCTGAGAGCATCGCGGTAGCGCATGTAGAACAGAGATTTTCAGGCAAATAGTACAACGTAGCGTAATTGTTAGCTAGCCGTGGTTCTCGATTCTGAAGTCATATCGCCTTAGGTCTCTACCAAGGCTTTTGAGTGTTAGGCTATGAGGCCCCTATCTGCTGTACCTAGAACACTGCTGTGGCCCCAGGTAAACTTCACAGCAGATTTTACTGGGAATCGGTCTTGACCTCTTTGTGGGACTTGTTGGTGCGAGGTTTGAATCCTTATGAGAATCTCGTACGATATCAAAGTACTGTGAGCACATCAAGATGTGGAGACTTGAGCCTTGCCTTTTACTTTATTGATTGATTATGTCTTCTTCTCTGGGAACAGTAGTAAGAGCTCGCAGCCTTAGTAGCCGTACACCCCCCTTTAACGTCTTGTCCTCTCTAGCGTTTTATGGATATTCCAGGGCTTCCAGAATAATTAATCTGAATCTCATTCAAAAGCTCTAAATGTCTGAAATCTTCGGGAATAATAGAAGGGAATGAGATTAGAATATCCCAGGGGTGGAGGTACAATGGCGTACGTCGAGTAATGCCGCGAGCTCTTACAAGTATACCCTTTATATCATGTTATTGAACTTCTGAAAGGCATGCTTCTTCTAAGGGAAGAAGTAATCATGACTATTAGAAAGGTGAATGATCCCCAAGTTACCTATAGGCAATATCACCCAGGTCTGCTGACATCCAGCTTTGCTCAGTCTTGACAACCAGGAGATTGCCTTGAATTAAATTACGAGCGGCAAAACCTGCTCGCGGGTATAAATAGCCCTTAAGGGGCGCCATAATAGAATATCCACACTTAACTAATCCATTTTATCCATTTTTATTAGTTTTATGATGCACCAGTGGTTGTCGGAATTCGTGGCGCACCGCTCGTCTTCAATGTACCATAATTCGAGGGAGATTCAAAATCTGATTACTATTTTGATTTAGTGAATGTCCCTCTATTCAAGGAACATTCAGAAAAAAGAAAAAAATTGTGGGTTAGAATGTTCCTTGAATTATGGTACATTGAAGACCAGCGTTGCGCCACGAATTCTGACAAGCCCCTGGTGATGTGATCTGGCATTCTTTCTCCCAACTCTCCCCCCAGCACTTCAAGTAAACACTGCATTAACACAGGCACCTCCCACAGTACACTGCTTATAAAGGCTCAGCCACGCATCCCCACCACAGAACTGCGTCGCATCACCGCCACAAGGGAAGTTGCAGCCTGCCAAACTCGCAACAGTCGTCTGCGGCTGTCGACCAGGTGCAACAGAATTCCCACACCAACATTCTCGTGTGTATTCTGTGCCGGCAAAGGAATAGCCTTTTGAGGAGCAGAAGTCCATACATTTTCCATCTGTCATGGCATCATCTGCGTAGAGAGGACCGGTGAGGGTTCGTCCCGGGCCGTCAGTGGCGCGTCGCTCTTCTGGGGCGCAGCCCACGAAGGCGAAGCCTTTGGAGGTCATGTCTGTGTATGGAAGTGGGCTACTACTAGCGGTCGGGGTGCTGGATGTGCTACTGCTTGTGAACACAGCTGAAAATGTTGAGGATGAAAAGCTAGTTGATGTTGATGAGGACGGGACATTTGATGATGATGTTGATGATGCTGATGAAGGGGGTGGGGCACTTGATGACGATAATGTTGATGTTGATGTTGGTAATGGTGCTGATGAGATAGTACTAGAGGATGGAGAGGCTGCTGCAGAACTACTCGACGAGGACGAAGACGGTAAAATAGTATTTTTCGAATAAACCGAAAGCCGTAACCCAGCTCCACAAAACTCCAAATTGTTACCCATGCATAGAAAATTGCAGTCTGTCGGCGCGGCTGGGCCTGAGCCGGGATTGAAAGAGTTTCCACAATAACACTCTCTCGCATACTCAGTTCCGAAGTATGTGAAGCCTGAACAGAACGTTGCGCAAGCCTCAAGGGTCATTGTGTCAGCTGCGAAGGTGGTAGAGCTGAGAGCTCGCATGTTGGTCGCTTCGGTTTGGCAGCCATACCAATTCCAGGCGCCGTTTGCGACGTTTATTGTAGCAGGTTGAATTGGGCCTGTGGGAGTACTACCCACTGAGGTAGAAGTTGAAGTAATCAAGGTAGTTCCTCCTGTAACCGTGGAGGGACTACTAGTTGATGTGGAAGGACCGCTGGTAGCTGTGCTGATAGCAGTAGGGCCAGCCACTACAACCATCGTTACAGGCATACATGGATTTGTTGGATCAAATGCTATACGAATGTACTTAATAACTCGATACTCTTTCTTCCAGATCTTAGCCTTGGGGTTACTTACCAGGATTATCTGGAGGTGAATATCTGAATTCATACCCCCTATTCCCAGATGCAACTCTCACGCAAATAAGCCCACCAACAGGAGACTGTTCACGAGTCTGGAATGAAAGTTGAGTTACTACTGCATCAGTATCCGCATCACAGCCGTACACAGCAGTAAAGATAGCCTTTGGATCACCACGATTCGTCATGAACATTTTGGTTGTGTTATCGACGGCAGAGTACTATATAATAAGTCTTAGCCAACTCTAATTTGTTATTACAATCAGGGGTCCTACTTCGCCATCAATGACCGCATGGATAATACCCGTTCCAAGCACACCTTGGGTGAGCGCCAAATCGAAATGACGATCGCCAACTGGATCAAGGAATAGATGTTGGTCCCCACCTCCAGCAGGATCCAAGTTCATATACCGATCGTGAATGACAGGGAACGCAGGATTTTGGATCAAAATGCCGAAAGGGGTTGCGATGGTGTTGGAGAGGGTGTCTCCAGGAATTGTGCATGCAACAATGAGCGCTACCCACGCCAGCAAGCCCGAGATAACCGAGTGTCGCATCTCTACGATTAAGCCTGGAAATGGAAGAGGTAAAAGCAGGCAGTGAACGTTTGGATGTAAAGTGAAATGAGGCGAATCGAAAGCTGATGGTCCACCGAGGAGCAAATTTAAAGACGTTGAGGGGACCTGGAAGTCAAAACACTTGAGGAAAAAGGTCTGAAACGAATGCGCAAGAGTGGTCGTGTGTGTTCTACCAAGTCTCTACTGTAATTGTGAGAGAATGGTGGGGAAAAAATTAAGGGTGTAGTCGATAAGAATCCGTTATATAGTCGGCACCTATCTGGAAACAAATAGCACAATTTGTACTTCTAGTAGTGAATGCACTTTTCGACAGTGCTGCTTGTATCCTAACGAGCGTGTTGCTTTATGGGGGCCCGGAGTGGGGCAGATCGTATCTTATTATACGCATCGGAACCCTATCACGTAGTCAAAGCCACATTTGCTGCCGTTTCTATTTCTTTACCTTCGCATGATCATGAAAAGACGCCAACAATCACCTTCATCAACCCCTCTTTCCCCTCATGCCGCTATCCCGTATTCTGTTCATGAACAAAGCGCCTGGGCGATCTACTAGAATTGAGATAGGTCGGTGCATCTGCAGGTCCAACCTTTTAGGAATTTTAATCTCTGTTAGTACGGGGTACATATGCAACGCGCAGAGGCTTATTGATTTTTGGCTTGGCAAGCGCCACGACAGTTTGTTCTTCTCCACCAATTTGCACCAACAACGGTTGTCGGAATGTTCCAGCCAATCACTTTATTAGATCAAGTTTGTGAGAGAGGGGTTTTAAGACAAGATACCAGTTGAGGAAATGAGCCATCTCTGAGTTCTCAGGGGGGTTCTGCTGCAGAAATTTCACCGTCAAGTCGATCAATTAACGCGCAGATTCTCGCTCAACAAACGTTCCCAGTACATTCGGAAAAGAAGAATGAGTTGGACATGGCCTGTTAGTGAGCTGGGAATCTGCGATATTTTTATCTTCATTCCTACAGCGATGGGTCAAAGTTGAGGCATTCTTTTTGGCATTCTGATCGGATTCAGATGACGGCAAAAAATGGGCTAGCCGACCTAGCTGCATTGAGACAAATCACAGCTTGGGTGCAGTATCTCGATCCATAATCCGAAGCAGAGATGTAGTCACATTTCTCCATTCTCCACTTAGCGGACGCATCCAACTCACCTCAGCACATGAAATGATGTAGAAAAGCTTTGGCAAATGATTTTATTCCTACTTCTCAAGTCTCAGTACTTTTGCCTGCACTTCCTTGGCCCTATCACAAGGTGCAGGGTACTATGACCGACCGTCTTCAATTTTCTCAATCTTTCATAGCGCAATGGTAAGCGCCCCCATAAACACGAGTAACCCAAGACCAAATTCTCTCTTCGCACCTACTGATTTTGTGGCCGTAGCAACTGGTGCTGTTCCAGTTCCCGTTGCAGTCGTACTCCCATTAACCAAAGCACTCGGAGGTACCACAAACGTTGTGGTGCAATTAGTATCATACATCTCAGACGGAGCCAAGTTCGGCCCTGTCAAATTCTGATATGCCAGTCGCACGAGGGTGTTTTGTCCGGGCAAGTAGGTCGGCCACCCAGTTCCATTTCCAGCACTATACGTCCTGAGGCCATTCACCGGATCTTTCGCGAACGTAGCCCAGGCACCACGAAAATAGTTCCCAATTGCTATCTCCGCAGGCGTGCTCGCAGGGATTCCGAGACCTGAGGGAGGGGTGTAGTTGAATAGGACCGGAAGCTCGCTTGCATGCCATGCCCCTGAATCGGGAACGGTGGTGATGATTGTGTTTGGGAATTCTCCGAACCATCGATATCTCCATGTAGGAACTCCGTTAGCTACGGATATATTTGCCCTGGTAGCAGCAGGGCAGACGAAACCAAGGAGGTTGAAAGCATCCCAATATGCGTCTGAAAATTGGGAAGATTTGCCTTGGACTGCTGCTACTGCACGGAAGAGTCCTGCTTCGTTGTCGGCATTCCCTACCAGCATCGGCTTTTTGATAAAGTTCCCTGCAGAAGAACGATTGAGGTAGTCGGAGAAGACAACAATGTTGTCAATAGTAGGGCCAAAGCCAGTGCTTCCGGTAATACCTCCAGAAGGTAAGGCTTGCAAAAGAGAAGTGTAGTTCTTCGTACGCATGCAAGCCAACACAGTCGATCCATCCGAGGAAGCATTCCCACAGCCGATTTTGGAGGACACGTTGTACCACAAGGCAGCGCTCTGAACTGGCGTGCTTTGACCAAGTCCAAGGGCGGTTCCAGACTCTGGTATGAAGCCTGCAACAATCGGATCCGACGTCCAGGCATACGAGTAATAATCAACAGAAGCACCGCCAGCGGATTGTCCAAAAAGCGTGATGCGACTGGGGTCGCCTCCGAATTTGGCGATATTGTCGCGTACCCATTCTACAGCCAACCTTTGATCGAGAAGACCCAGGTTGTTCGTTGCATTGGGGCTTCCTGGAAACCCAAAAATGTTGAGGCGGTAGCTATTCAAAGTTAGTATCTCACAAGAGATGAATGCGCAAACGAAAGCTTACTTTATAGAAACAAGCACAACATCTTCCTGATCAGCAATGAACTGCCCGTTATATACGGGACTGTCACTGTTTCCAGTGGTGAAGCCTCCACCATAGATCCAAACCAGGACAGCCTTCTTGGCTTCCCCAGTCTGTGGTTTGGTCCAAACATTGAGCGTCAAACAATCCTCGCTAAATTTATCACCAAATTGTGCAAGAGCTTCCAAGACTTGGAGCCCTGAAGCTGTGATGTTTGCACTTGCGAGATCCGCTGGCGATACACCTGACGAGATCGTTGCGGCGGGGCAAGAAAATCCCTGAGATTTAAGTTCAGCGGTCGCACTTTGAATGTTTCAGCAAAGTTACTTACGAAGGAAGTTCCGTTGATTGTGGAGTTACTAGTGTATTTCTGGGGTGCAGCGAAACGGAGATCTCCCACTGGAGGAGCAGCAAAGGGAATGCCGAGGTATTCGGACACCTGTGATGCGTTTAATGCTGCATGGCCATGTACTGGTCCACTATCTGTCTGAACTGTTTGACCGACTGTCCAATTTGATTGTCTCTGCCCCAGGCTGGCCGTAAGTGCTACGACAGGTACTGCCAGAAAATGGACAAGTGATGGTTTCATTATGGTGTCCTTTCGAAAGAGACTAAAGTTCTGCTGCTTTGAACTGAACCCACTTTCCCATTCATCGAGGACACACGTTCTTTAAGTACGCCTTGAAGAGCTAGCACAAACACTAAATTAGTCTCCGCAAACATCAGTACCTGCGTGAAACTCAAATACTGCCGTACAGAGGAATGATGCGTACCGGCACATCCTTTGCGGGTCGCCAGCGGTTTGTCCAGGCGTCATAACTACAATCATACTGGTATGCTCCCGGTTGACATAGTGTGGGCCCATCGCATCGACTTCCCAAAAGGGACTGCTTCCTCGTATGATTGGAAGTTTGACTTCAACTCCTTTCACATGGTCGATCATTTGCGGGGCTCGCGGGGTTGGAGCAAGCAATCCTAACCGAAATGCGGGGGAGTCGGTGCGGCTTTTTTTTAAGCCGAGGTTTCTTATTTCAAATCTAGGTCCAAACAACCGAGTGCAATTTTCTAGGAATTGATATTGGTATGAGAAGTAACAAGGGAGATGAATAGACGTTACGTCAGCTGGATATCACGAAGATGAAGACTTTTCAGGTGTTCTATCTAACGTTGGCCGAATAAGCGACGGATCGGCGGGAATTCAGGGGTACGCTCGCTACCCCTTTTGCGAACCAAATGTCGGCCCCGTAGTTGGGGGATATTACTTCTTGAATCTTGCATTTATGGCTACAATATTTCACTGAATAGCTCTCTTATTTTTGAAGCTCTTAAAGTCGGAATTCTAGTCTGGTCTTCTGACGACTAAAAGCGGACCAGGCCAATCAGATGCTTGGAAGCAGCAGATCGCGGCTATACCCATTTTTGTCGATAGCTAATCGCATTTTTATTTCAAGAGGATATGCATTGAAATCTAGAAGATTGAAACTTCAAATTTCTTCTTGAAATAGTCTTACTACAATAGGAAGGTCTCCAGCCGTCTGAGTCATAGTTTGCCAGTGCTGATAGTTGGTCATGATTATTCATCGCCTGGGGAGCCACTAATCAGTTTTCACCACTGTACCTTGACTGCAAGTCTCGACCGCAGACTTCTTTCCCCGTAACATTGTTATTCAACCTGGATATTGCTGTCTCTTACAATGTCGACTACAACAACGACCATCGAGCTCAGCTCGCTGGACTTTCAAGTGCATATGACCCCCACTCTTGATGAGAGGCAGACGTCATTAGAAGAACTTTCACGGACACAAGCCCAAACCCAAGGAAGCTCCATAGAGGTGCGATCGAGACGGCGAGCAGCTATCATCATCACTACTGTCGCCGGTATCAATTTTCTGAATGCACTAGGATCGGGTCTTTTAACTGTTGCATTGCCCACAATTGCAGAGAATCTGGGTCTTAGCACAGAGCTACTTCTCTGGTGCGTTAATCCATACACCTGAATCCGAAGAGTGAAAATTTCTAACTATATGTAGGCCAGCATCAATTTATGCGTGAGTATCTCCCAGGATATTTAGGCGCCAAGACTGATTCTCTAGGTTGTGCTGTGGATGCACACTTCTCCTCGCCGGCTCACTAGCCGATATCATTGGTCGCAGAATTTGCTTCCTGGTAGGATGTTTGTTCTACTCAGCATTCACACTTGCATGTGGACTCTCCCAGACGGGGTTGCAGCTCATTGTTTTCCGAGGATTCCAAGGTGTCACGATTTCTTTCTGTCTCACAACTGCTGTGGGTATCATATCAACCTCTTTCCAGGCAGATCAAGGGCAGATAAGAAATACCGCTTTCGCTGTTCTGGGTGCAGGTAATCCTATAGGATACACAATTGGATTGATCCTGGGAGGTGTATTTGTTGGGACTGTTGGGTGGAGGGTACCATTCTACTTGGCTGCTGGTCTGAATGCTATTCTATTTGGTGCTGCGCTGTGGGGGCTGCCTTATGATGGACGTTCCACTTCAGGAGAAGTCATCTGGCTGAGATTAAGAAGGGAGATTGATTGGGTTGGAGCAGTAATTGCTACGACCTCCTTGGCTCTGCTGTCTTATGTAATGGCGTAAGTTTCTCTCCATCGCCTGAATCACGGCTTGACTGACTTTCTTCCTAAAGCGTAATCACGGGGAGCTCAAGCAATATCCGAGAGGTTCCAAATATTGTAATGCTATCTATAGCTCTTATTCTTCTGCCAGTATTCATCTATTGGATGCATCGGCAAGAGAAGCTCTCTCACCCCGCCATCATCCCCAACTCAATCTGGAAGAATTCGGCGTTTACCAGCAGCTGCATCGCAGTCTTCCTCACCTGGGGAGCCTTCAACGCTTTGGGATACTTCTCAACATTATTGTTCGTCTAATCCTTGTGAAATTAACAATTGAGAAACTGAAAAGCTTACTCTATCTAGTTACCAGGAAGTACAGCATCTATCGGCACTCCAAACTTCTATCCGCTTCATTCCTACTGTAGTCTGCGGCATCCTGACCAACATTGCGATTGGCTTCCTAGTACGGAGGACTTCGGCTCATTACCTTGTTGCAGGTAGCTCAGTATTATCAGCAATTGCAGGTCTCCTCATGGCTGTCTGCAATCCATCGTGGAAATTTTGGGCCGCTGCGTTCCCAGCCATGTTTCTGGGACCCATGTCTTCTGATGGTAACTTGGGTAAATCTCCAAGAAATTTTCTATCGTGCTGATATCTTTACTTAGTATTATACACAATCTCCAACCTCATCATAGCAGATGCCTTCCCACCTTCCAAACAAAGTCTCGCAGGTGGAGTCTTCAACACTATGTCCCAAATTGGCAATTCCGTTGGCTTAACGGTTGGTGCGGTGATCGCAGCCTCCGTCACCGCCAATCAGGCTACGATCGAGAAATTAACTTCGGGGAAGGAGGCTGCGCTTGACAAGGGGTTCCAGGCTGCATTTTGGGCCTGTGGTGCCAGCATGGCGTTAGTGGTGTTTGTCAGCCTAGTGGGATTGAAGAAGGCCGGTAAAGTGGGACTTAAAGCTGACTGATCGCAATTGCCAACACGATACCTTAAGTTAGATGGTGCTATCGGTAGCTAAACGTGATGGAAAATATTGAGCAAGGGTGGAAGATTCCAGCTGAGGGGGATCGATGGATCAGTTTTCAAATGTCTCTTCCACTAGTGGTTGTCGGAATTCGTGGCGCACTACTCGTCTTCAATGTACTATAATTCGAGGGACATTTAAAATCTAAGAACTATTTTAATTCAGTGAATGTCCTTCGATTCAAGGAACATTCTAACCCACAACTTTCTTCTTTTTTCTGAATGTTCCTTGAATTATAGGACATTGAAGACTAGCATTGCGCCACGAATTCTGACAGCCCCTAGTGTTTCTAAACACGCTTTGATCTACAGGCATCTTGTCAAATGGTGTTGTCCCTGATTGCTTTTGCTAGGCATCAGGAGACTGAGCTGGCAAAAAAAGACATGTCGGCTCGCTTATCTTAGTGGTGATTTAGGGCCTTTGCGTCAAAAGCTCGCTAACCCGGTAAGGACTTACCTGCATTCCAATGCTTTTGCGCCTGGCTTCTTGGTCTTCTTTCTTCTCGTTCTCTTTCCTTCAAATCTTCTCACGAGCTACGCCAACCACTCATTCGACTTCGGAAATTGATGCAGTTGATGCCTCTCTCTAATAACCAGGCTGGGTCGTCAACTCTGACCCAGTCAAAGACACTCTCCAACAGCGAAACCTCATTGCCGTCTGATACATGCTATCTTCTAAAACTTCCAAGGGGTAGGCAGAGCTTTTTATAGCATCCTTATCTTCACATTACTAACCTAGCCAAAATTCAGAAATCCGCTTCATAATTTATCGTCTCCTCCTCATCCCACAATCATCCCACTATTTTCTTGATCCTGAGATTCCAAACCACGCAAGCTTCGTTGAATCGTGGCGGACCGACATTCAAAAGGTGCAAACTCCGCTACACACCGCAATATTCCGAACAAATCGTCACATAAATGCCGAAGCCACGTCTCTCCTCTACAGAGAGTTAACCCTCATCATCTGTCCAACAGATATTGCCGTTCTCCGTGACATCTCCGGGCAGTCATTGGACGTCGTTCAACCCCTCGAGTCCAGCTACAATGTCTGGCGATACGACCCTCGATGTTTTCCCCTGATCCAGTTTGCAACATCCATGTCGCCAGAACCACTATACACGACTCAACAACTACGAGGCAAGATGTATCCACACATCTTCGCAGGATTCTGCAATGTCGTGCTCAACCTCTCTTTAACTTTCCCAGCACCAGATTTCGCTTCCCTTTCTGCAAAATTCGAAGGCTTCACTATCGACCTTTCAGGCCATATTCCTCCCTCTGAGCTGAAGAGCCTGGCCTCGGACATCTGCTCCATGACGTTGATCCACGACTTTGTTACACTGCTATCACACTCACCCTCTCTCTCGATTCTGTGGATTACACTTGATACATCTGCCTCGGGCATACAAATGGGGCTGCTTCGAGACGATGAAAGAGATCGAATTTTGTGCAAAGTGGTAAATATGAAAGCAGCCGAGATTTGCCTTGAGTGTGGGGTCTTAGATCCTTTGAAGGAGTTGAGGAATGTGGAGTGTGCGATCCTGAATGTGAGATGTCCTACGGAGGATTGCTTTGCAACGCTGCAGCCCAAGTATGCTGCCATTGCTGAGAAATTGGAAGAGGAAATTGAGTTCGGAGGGCCAGTGGATTGAGATGGTATAGGATGCTGGAGATTTTTTCATCTAGTGTGTTGGTAGATTCAGTTTGCATGTTTGGAGCTCGCTTTCGTGGGTACCTTAAAAACGAAAAAGTCTGCAGGACTTCATTCGGCATTTAGTCATTTAGTTTATGCTGATTATCTAAATTATATCGCTAGGACTTACTGAAGAGCTCTCCAGCTTCCAGCTTTTCCGTTTAAGGGCAGAAGGCTTAACTGGACTATAACAAAATTGCTGAGAGGGTGTTCCGGGAATACAGACCATTGGATAAAGTAGCGAGGCAGATTCCCATAGCTGCATGACAAGCGTTGTGTCAATCCACACCTAACGAGGCTGAGCCTTTACTTGCATCTGCTTCTTTGTAATCCCATCTATTTGCTCCCCCATCTCAAATTAATCTATCGCCTATAATCCATCACTTCCAACTGGCTTTCTGTTGGACCATTTCGGAGAGGCACGATTGTGGCACTAAGTTCGTGCAGACGTGAATACGATGGCAGATATCGGGCTATCAGGCAGCGGCTTTGGCATAGCCTCGTTGGTTTTGCAAGTCGGGGACAGCATTATGCGCTTGAAAGGCTTTTGGGACGCCGTCGAGGATGCACCGGAGGAGATCAAACATCTCATCGAGGAGATCGAGATACTGAGCCTTGTGCTCTCAGACTTTGAGACCCCCCACCTGAATCAGCCTGAGCCTGAAATTGGTAACGAAGCTAGGGCAAAATGCGTTCAGTTCTTTAGGAAGGCGGTAATCATTTTGGAAGCCGTGGTGAAAGAGGCCGAGGTGGAGATAAGGAAGAGGAGGAAGTTGGGGAGCATGAAGGCTGTGTTGAAGAAAGCGGAGATCGCGAAATTACGCGAGAGGCTGGCCACCGCGCAGTCGATGTTGATGCTTTCGAATAATTTATATCTTGTGTAAGTCTTCGAAAACAGTTTCCTTATTTCCACGAACATCGATCTGCCCTGCTATTCTTGACTCGTTTAGTATCTCTCTGAAGCTCATTATTATGTTGCCAATAGGGATCTACAAAAACGCAATCGACAGGCTCACCATGATTGGGCACATTCTCATCAACAAGAACTTCGAGAGCTGAGAGTCATTGTGTCTCAATCCACTGAGACCATACTATCCTCTACGAGCTTCCAAAGATCCTGTCAGCCGAACTTGGCGGCGGTTGAGCCGAGCTCTCCCCAAATTCAGTCCAATTCTTTGAATATGACGGAAGAGAATCATCACTTTCGGAAGTGCAAAAGCCATTCTAAACCAGAATTGAGAATTAAAGCTCGATTCAAGACCCCAAAGTGGCTCTTTGGAGTTTCCCGTGCTATTGAGATTTACGAATCTCACGCGAATGCAGGATGGAATTTCCACATCCAGGTTTACAACGTGGTGCCGTCCGACTCCCCACAGTTTAAAATGGTAAGAATTGGCGACGCTGTGGGTATTCAGCAGTTATTCAGCACTGGGAAAGCGTCACCATATGACAGAAGTCCATCTGGAATGACTCTTCTTGATGTAAGATGCTGGCAAGCTTAACCGCAAATTTTTAACTGATATACGGTAGATGGCAGCAATAAGACAAAATCTGGATGTATGCCGATTGCTGAAGAACGAAGGTGCAGATCCAGCATGCTGGTGCCTAGAAGATCATACAGACCCCAATGCTGTCAATGACGTAATTCGCCTTCTTGCGCAAGATTTGGAGCTTCTGGACTCATGTGAAGAGACCTCACGCGAAGAAGACTGGGTTTCTTTCCGCTGCAATGTGGAGACCTTTGCCTGGCTTCTAAAGGCTTCAAACTCCACACATCAGAATCGGAGCTTGGAACAATGTGTTCTCTTCGCGCTCAAAATCTGCAGTCCCCGGGCTAGAAGCATGTCACGTCTGGTACGAATGATTATTGATGGCAGAGAGATAAACAGACACATGTGCGGCATTCAAGAAAGAGGCACAAATATGACACTTCTCCATTTTACTGCTCGAAATCTAGGCTTGTATTTTTCAAGCAAGTATTATGCTCGAGGATCACTATTGGAAGATGTACAACATCTTTGCGCTCTTATAAGGGATTTAATAAGAGGCGGATCAGATATGCACGCCATCACATGGTTGAACTTCACACCATTGCTCGAGGTTTTGACGAACCATATATCCGAGTGGAGCAAATATATGGAAACTTTGCGACTTTATCCGGAAAATAACAACCCTACTTATATCTGGCTGAAAGAGCTCCACAATTCCGGATTAGACTTGGAGCAATACGGAAGGGAGGAAAAGCGCCGTCTTTTCAGTCGACGAGTGAGCCGGGAATGGGTGTGCTATGAATTCAATTACCGTGAGAAAGTAAGACCGAGATGTAGGTTACGCCTGCTCAACCTCACTTACGGTCCCGAACCTAGCGATTGGGTGTTCTGGATAGTGCCAGTAATGGAGCCGTACTTCGCAGAATTCTGGGATATGGTAGATCATCCAGAGAGAGCAATGCCTGGTGCTTGGGAAGACGGGTACATTTATGATGACTGGCACTACTATGAAAGACACTTTTACTATGATAATAGCTACGATGACTAGGTCCATAAGAGAGAAAAGGCAATGCCCCAGGTTCAAGACAACGAAATTTAAAAGCATCAAAGCTTCACTTATCTATGGGGGCAGTATTGCCTCTCGGGTGATACTCACATTGAACTTGTTATCGCAAAGTATCTCGGCAGGCAAGCTACAATTTTGCTTACCCTCAACCGGCTCTCTGAACCCGACTCTCTGCTACCAAGACGATCACAAATCATCGTGGATCAAGAACAAGGATGAGCAAGAAACGGACTCGAAGTATATTGACAATTTAAGCAACAAACTCAAGTACTTCAGTTCAATCAAAACAGAACAATACAATACTCCAACCCACCCCCATTCAAAAGCAAAAAACTCCCCTCATATCACATATGTACCATGCCCCCTCCTTCATCATCCAAAAAGTACCTCCCCGAAATCAGAACAATTCTAATCAAAACAACTCCCCCCTCGCAAGCGGACTCCCCACCTTGGGCGCAAACTGCAAACTCTTGCGTCTAGCCGCCATGAGGCGCGCCATCACGCTCTCATCCTTCTTCTCCTGCAGCCAGCCCATCTCACCTCCTGAGCCCATATAGCCCTTGCCGCCTTCGAAGCCCATACCCGGGCTTGGCTCAGAATCAACATAGCGGCGTCCGGCAGGTGCAGTTTTCTGCACTAGCTGTTCTTTGTGTAGGAAGTAAGGCGTTTGACCGCCGGGTGTCTCGGCTTCGTTGCCGTAGAGGCCGGCTTCGGTGTACATCGAGGACAGGGCCTCAGGTGCGGGTGTGGCGGGGACGGGGGAGAGGAGGAGAGTTTGGTCCTGCTCGACCTCTGGGGTAGACGATGAAGGCGAGCGAACCCATTCGACTGATTCCCGACGGCCTTTCTTGCTTGAGAAGTTCAGGCCAGGTGTATTAGGGAGGTTGAGGAATTCTTTGGTGGGAGACATTGACATGCGACTGGGAGTGGAGGGGACGAGGGTGCCATTTAGGTTGGCGAGGGCACGGGGCTCCATGCTCTTGCGTCGGCGGTGGCCGCCTCGTGGTACCATTGCTGTATCGACGAGGTAGGGCGTTTCCTCAAGCCATTTGTTTTCTCTCTCGCAGCTTGAATCCTGTTAGTCAAGTTTTAAAACAAGGTGGAAAGAACGTACTCAAGGACCCATCCAACTCCTACGCAAGAAACAACGCCATTGGTCTCCTTTGCTTTCTCCAACGTGCGCTTTCCACCATCTTTGAATACGACGTGAGTGATACCGATCTTACCCGAGGCCTCTTCGCCGTTACTGTTCCAGTCCCATCGCTTCACGCATCGAGCACCCATTTGTGTGAGCAGCTCAGTGAAGAGGGTGCTTGCGTCTGCACCTTCAGTAGTGTGAACATCAACGAAAACAACAGCTCCTTTTAAGAGAGCGGTGTTGAGGTCGCGGCGAGGAGTACGGGCTGGAGTGCCCATCGTTGACCATGTACTCATCTGTGGCTTGGATGGCGTAGAAACTGTATCCTGCATGACAACATCCGAAGATTGCTCCACGAAGGTGACTCGTGGTGTACTCTTTGTTGGAGAGTAGGAGATGACGGTGTTGCTGCGAGCAAGATTGCTTGTTGGTCTCTGGACCGGCAGCCTGGAGATGCTGGCACTGCGCTTCTTTGGTGAAGGTCTCATTGGCGTGACATCCGCAGGAGCCTTCAGAGGCACCTTCGACACCGTGTGGAAGACTCTCTCAGACAGCACACGCTTAGGAGTTGCGTACGTCGGAGTTAGTGGTTCAGGTGCTGAAAGGGCGAGAAGTGCTGGGTCGATGGGAATGGCATTCTCATCGCCGTATTCTTGGCTGGCCTCTGATAGAGCTGCTTCAAGGGTCATCTCTTCGACTACCTCAGTCTCAAACATCTCTGCTTCAGCTACCGGCTCAGCAGCTTCGATCATTTCTGCTGCGGCCACTGGCTCAGTCTCAAACAATTCCTCTGAAACATGGTTGGCAATTTCATCAGGCTCGAGAAGGGACATCTCGTCAGCTTCATGAGCAAGTGCCAAGTCTTCCTCATCAAGTTCGACAGCCTCGAAATTCTCTTGGATGATATCAGGCTCAATCGAGGCTGGCTCGGGCGCGGACACTAATTCGTCACGGACAATCATCTCATCCTCGAAAAATGTGCTCTTAGATGGCGAAGGCTCAACTTGAGCAGTGGTATGCTGTGCTTGTGGAGTTTGTTCGCCATCCGAACTGGCGTCAGATTTCTCGGGGCTGGCAGCCATCCAGGCACTGAGTTGTGTGGCGAGAGGAGTAAATCCAATTTTTTGTTGGCGAGCAGATCGTTGGGTAGCGGCTGTTTTCGGTGTCTTCATGGCGGAAAATGGAGTCGGTGTAGCTGGAGAAGTTGAAAAGCCTCGAGAACTATTCTGGAAGCCAGTAAGTGGAGCTGGCGAGAATCTTGGTGATCCAGATGCAAGCTCGTCTTCGGAGTCTGAGTCCTGGAATGGATTCTCATCATCTTGCCGGAGGCCAAAAGCTCCTGTGCTGTGTCGTGGAGGTGACACTGGTGGAGTGGTACTCTGGGCCTCCATAGGATCCTCGACGACGATTGTATGTGCCGGGTCATCAACCACGATTGGTTCTTCAATAGGCTCAACTTCAGTAACACTAGGCATCTCTGTTGACTCCTCGATAATTGATTCGGAAGTTGTGAAAGATGGATCAACGTCACGGGGCATGATAGATGACAGCCGTCCAGAGAATGAAAGGCTAGGGGCAACAGTCATGGTTGAATCTGCGTTGTTGGTAGAGGCCCCAGGACTTCCAGTTGACGACGTACCCCTCGCACTTGGTGGAAGCATCTGTCCAGGCCCTGCCACACTCTTCGTCAAGGTTCGCGGAGTGGCAAACCTCGAGATCTTGAAGGTGCTGGCCTTTGGTGTGGCATTGAAGATTGATGCATTGTTTGTAGACCTGCTTGGGGAGCCATTATCTGCAACCTTTGTAGGTGATTGTGGTCGTCGAGCTGGTGATCCGAGGAGTGAGGCCTTGAATGGCGAGTTCGCAGCAGCAGCTTTCGGTGCAGGGAAGGATGGCTTGAACGGTGATTGTAGCATTGATCCACCCAATGGTACTCTTTGAGGGGAAACCTTGATGGATTCTTTGAAAGGCGACTGTGGTGGTCGACGAGCAGGACTGCCCATGACAGAGCCAGATAGATCTTGTGTGACTACTCGATTGACCGTGAGAGAACTAGAGAAGTCCAGCTTCTTTGCTGTTCCGAAAATGCTTCCTGGGGGTTTCATTGGACTCTTCGAAAGAGGCTTCATTGGGGTTTTCTCGTTGCAAGCGAGTTCATCCTCAGAGACCGATTCTTTGGCGGTCGCAATTTGTGTAGCTTTCTTTGGACTAAGAGGAGATTGTCTCTCAGGTTTCTCCTCAACAAGAGTCTTGGCTCTACCACGAGTAGCCCGAGTAGTGGTAGCTATGGGCTTGCGGACAGGCTTCGCACGAAGGCCAGTCTCTGGTTTACCCTTCGCATTGACCTCTTGTGGGATGATATTCTCCTTGTCGGGTTCTTCAAATGTAACCGTCTTCTTCGGAGCCGCCTTTGGTGCAGCACGAGCGCGGGGAGCTCTCTTGGGAGGTTCCTCGACGACGGCGAGTTCTTCTTCAGGCACGTCGACTTTCTTCGCACGTCCACGGGTCGATCGTGTAGGCTCGGGGGCAGGGGTGTCGACGACGACCTTTCTAGGCCGGCCTCGTGTTGACTTAACCGGAGGTGGAGCTGGAGCTTCTTCCTCCATTTCTGGTTCTGGCTCGGGCTGCACAACCTTCTTTGCTCTACCTCGAGTAGGCTTTGGTTCTGGTTCGATTATGGGTTCGGGATCTGGTTGTTCTTCGTCTTCGTGAACATCGTCGGCTCGGGTCTTTCGCTTGGTCGTCGATGCATTTCGAGTAACTTTGGCCTTCGAGGCAGCAGTCGCGATCTTGGTGGTTTTGGGTGCAGTGTCTGTTGTTTTGGCAGCCGCCCGGGCGCGCGTAACTCGCTTTGGTGGGGATTGGTCGTTCATGATGATAATAGAATTGAAAGAATGGCAATTGATGCAATGCAATGGGTGATTTGCATTGACGCGATGGTGGTTGTCGTTGGGCGATGTCGATGGTCGTTGTTTATCAGAAGAGTCGGTTGTTTGTTGACTTGGGTTAGCCCTCAAAATGGCGTTCGCTGAGTTGCCATGCCAACACGGGCGTCTCGCCCCACGAGTTCTCGTCTCACGTGAACCTAACCATAACATCTCATTACAGATTCATCTCTTGTATCAATCTACGCTCTCACTTTGTTATCTCGAGATACAATTCAGATTGTGTGAGCAGCGTCTTGTTAGAAATTTCATCGATGGTCACATGCTCATGCTTCAGCTTGCCCCATCTCTTCACCGCGGATTTGAACAAATAAACACTACGGCATCGACCTGACTACCTTATACACCACGTCACAAGTCCTTCTTCATCTGGAAGAGTCACCCCAGGTATTTATTTTCAATCCCAGAGACCTTTGGACATCTCAATTCCTCACCGGAAGCTGCCCACTCTGGAAAAAGTTGAGTCTTCTACACTAATCACCACTCAACTACAGCCTCCATGAACTTGTCAGCAGCCGGAAACAAGCATGGCTCTCCATATCTTGCACCTCCCTTCTCTGTTTCACATCATTATATTTGAACATTTTCTGTCGAGTAGGACCATGATGACAAGGAGATTGAAGCAGCTCCTGAGTATGCAGCGCTAGAGGACGGATGTCGGCCGCTCCAGCACCCGAAGACAAAGTCGCTGTCCGATGCTTTCTTTAATGCCGAATCTACGCAACACCCGATGATGGCAATGCACACAAGCATATCCCAGCATAGGCAATAATTATGAACAGGGCATCTCCAATTAGTATCCAGTTCGCGGGGAATTTGCCAGATCACGTGCTGCTGCAGGTTTCAGTTTTCCGAAGATCCCGAGCGGGAGTGGCTTGCAGATGAAGATGCGGCGAAGAGGGTCTTTTTTCGTCATCAACGCTTACTTTTTTCTTCCTCGTTCTCGTATCATCGCAGACTACGAGAAGAAGTCTTCATTGGATGGATGATGCGGCCATTTCTCTTGTCAACTTTCCCTCTTTGGTCCTACTCTCACTCTGCGCTGCTTCTCCTGCGTGCAGCCACACCCGATGCAACGGCGATCATCAAGGATGCCAGAGAGTACTAACCAGGTCTGGAAACGCCTCACTGGACCACATGTTAAACTTTTCCCTAGAAGACTGCGCCCTGCTACGAATGCACAAAGTGTGCATAAGTCTATCTGCTCAACGAAATTTCAGCTCCTCCCGGGCGCGCTCAGGCAAAGAAAACGAGCGAACAGTAAGAAGCTGGACCGAAATAGCCGTCTGACTTCATCATCTGGATTACTTCAGACAGATGAACGAGCGAGCTGATATACTTGTGATCAGAATGCCGGCAAGTATTTATTTCCTATGTTCATCTCACACTGTTGAGCTCCCGATCGATCCCACCATCCCCTTCATCTCGCAACGTCAAACACACGAACACCAATCTGTGGTGTTGTGCTGTTGGCAGTCCGAGCACTCTTCTCAATTAGTCAGGGGCCCGTTGGTGATCTCCCGCCGAGGCCTGTCTCCGTCATTCACAGCCTAAATCCATTTCTGGCGTCATAGAGGATTAGCAACCTTGTCCCTTCAAATACCCCTCCCCCTTCAATCTGAGTGAATCGTGAACCTAGGTTGGCGTATATATTTGCGATTTTACTGTTCTCCAGGACTTAGGTGGACGCTTCACAATGAAGTTCCTTGCAGCGGTTTCAGCGTGCATCGCATCGTTGACTTTGTGCAGTGGTAATTCTTTTACCCTCGGTATTCCTCAATCGTGCTAACGATCCAAGCAAACACAATCGTTCTCGCTCGAGATTCTTCGCCAGATATCCTCGCAGCTGAAGCTCTCGCTGGGCCTTTGGCAGCACTGAAGCGCGCGTTGCCTAACTCTCCGTCGGGAGGATACGCACCAAAGCCAGTCGACTGTCCTGCAAATAGACCGACAATCCGAGAGGCTACCTCCCTCTCACCGAACGAGACATCATGGCTTGAATTACGAAGAAACTACACTCTCGATCCCATGACTTCATGGCTCTCGCGAATGAACATCTCCAACTTCGATGCAACATCCTACATGAACGGCATTAGGAATAATGTCTCCGCCGTACCGAATATTGGTCTTGCAGTCTCGGGAGGTGGATATAGAGCTTTGATGAATGGTGCAGGTTTCCTCGCAGCAGCCGACAACCGCACAAATAACGCCACAAATCGAGGGCAGATAGGGGGGCTCCTTCAATCGGCCACCTACGTTGCTGGGTTGTCAGGAGGCGGATGGCTCGTCGGCTCCATCTACACCAACAACTTTAGCAGTGTGCAAGACCTGCGCGATGGCTCAAAAGGTAGCTCAGTCTGGCAATTCGGCAATAGTATCTTCGAAGGACCAGCCTCCGACGGAATCCAGATCTTGAGCACAGCCAACTACTTCTCCACGATCCAAGATGAAGTCTCTACGAAAGAAGATGCCGGCTATAATACCTCCATCACAGATTACTGGGGCCGGGCTCTCTCCTTCCAGCTTGTTAACGCCACCGACGGCGGTCCAGCCTACACTTTCTCCTCCATCGCCCAGGAACCGAACTTCCAATCCGGCTCAATCCCCATGCCCTTCCTCGTCTCCGACGGACGCGCCCCAGGAACCACAATCGTCTCCCTCAACAGCACCGTCTACGAATTCTCCCCCTTCGAGCTCGGCTCCTGGGATCCGACTACCTACGCTTTCGCACCACTGCAATACGTCGGCTCCAACTTCTCCGGGGGAATCGTACCCTCTGACGGGTCCTGCGTGGAGGGCTTCGACCAAGCCGGCTTCGTAATGGGCACCTCGTCCACACTCTTCAACCAATTCCTACTCGAAATAAACACAACCGCCATCCCGGACACCTTGAAGAACATCTTTTCGCGTCTCCTAATCGACCTCGGCGAGGATAGCAACGACATCGCACAATGGCAGCCCAACCCCTTCTTCGGATACAACAACGCCACGAACCGGAACGCCGCGTCGCAGGAACTCACTCTAGTAGACGGCGGCGAAGACGGACAGAACATCCCGCTCTACCCACTGATCCAACCCATGCGTCACGTGGACGTGATCTTCGCAGTCGATTCAAGCGCGGACACGACATACAACTGGCCAAACGGCACCTCTCTCGTCGCAACCTACGAGCGCTCCTTAAACAACACAATCGAGAACGGGACCGCCTTCCCTTCCATCCCCGACCAAAACACATTCGTGAATCTCGGGCTTAACAATAGGCCTACCTTCTTCGGATGCAATGCCTCGAACCTCACGGGCCCGGCACCCTTAGTTGTGTATCTTCCAAATGCGCCGTACATCACGCTCTCGAATGTCTCGACGTTCGATCCGGAGTATAATGATACGCAGCGCAATGCGATTATTAGGAATGGGTACGAAGTTGCGACGTTGGCGAATGGCACGCTGGATGCGCAGTGGCCGGCGTGTATGGCGTGTGCGGTTTTGTCGCGCTCGTTTGATCGTACAGGCATGGCGGTGCCGAGTGAGTGTACGCAGTGCTTTGATAGATACTGCTGGAATGGGACGGTGGACTCGGCGCCTGTGGCGGGGAATTATACGCCTGCATTTAAGGTGGGAGCTGTTAGTCTTGGGGGTGCAGCGAGTGTGAGTGTTAGAGTTGGCATGGCTGGTTTTGTTGCTGTTGCCGCTGGGGTGGTTTTGTTGTTGTGATGGTGGGGAGCTTGGTGAGAGTAATGATGTATATGACTTATGCATAATTTGGGAAGGGGAAAGAAAAGGAAAAGGGGTGCTTTGTACATATTTGAATCTCTTTGTATTTATGGTTGGGGATCTGCATTAGAATGGAAGGGGAGGGAGGAGCATTTGCGGTGCATTTACAGGTTAGAGTAGGGAATGGTAGACCGTCTTTAAAATCTGTATGAGATTCAATTAGCTCGTGAATTACAAGCTATAAACGTTTCTACCCCCAGTCTCATAATATTAAAACTAAATAGCAACGAATTATTAATCTTCTTATAATCCGGAAAAGTTTAGGTAGGTTAAGATATCGTCGAATTGGTATCTAGCCCAAGCCCGGCCGCGTTAGGCATAGCGCGCGCCCGATCTGGTTTAACGCCATCACTTCAGCTGGGCGCTGCGTTTCGACGTCGTCTATGAGAACCTCTTCTTATCCCCTTCTCTCATCTCCCTCACAAAGTCTCTCACCTACCTACCGTCACCCTAAACTCTAACTTGTCTTCCTCTCTTCCCTCTCCCCGCTGCACCCGATGCCAGTCTACCTCGCCTCGGCATTGGTCTTGGCATTCCCTCCCTGTGCCTCACCTCCTTACCACTACAGCAACCAACTCTCCACGCTACGAACCCTCGTAATACTTGTCAATATACTTGATTTGCCCTAATTGAGTCCTCTTTTACGAATCTTGTATTGATGATACCACTCATCGGATTGACCGGAACCAACGATCGAACAGCATCTCAACTTTTTCCGAGAAGCCTTGTTTGCGCGCGTCTAACTTCTTCCTCACTGTCCCAAAAAGTTACAAAAAGACATCCCCGACGTCAAACAATACAACCCATATTACAAGACCATAATACAAAACTCCACAATTTACTATCCCACATCCAGGTTCTCTAATGCGTCTCCTCAGCACCTCCACGCTCGCCATCCAGGAATTCTTCGGCCAATCTATTCCTCAGTATGCGATCCTTTCGCACCGCTGGGAAGATGAAGAAGTCACATTTCAAGACCTGCAAGCTGGAGAAGGTCTTGATAAGAAGGGATTCTTGAAGATCGAAGGATGTTGTAATCAGGCTGCTTTCGATGGCTGGGAATATGTTTGGATTGATTCGTGCTGTATCGACAAGACAAGTAGTGCTGAGCTGTCGGAAGCGATCAACTCAATGTTTGAGTGGTATCGTCAATCGGTGGTATGCTATGTGTATCTGTCTGATGTACCATACATTGCATCAGAAGCTCACGCAAAGCTTCACCAGAGTAAATGGTGGACTCGGGGATGGACTCTGCAGGAATTGATTGCCCCGAAGCACGTTCTCTTCTATAACTGCGAATGGATGGAAATAGGGACCAAGAGATCGATGGAAGTTTTGATCTCGTCTATCACTGGCATTTCTCGGGAGCATTTACGCAACTATGCGCAAGCATCTGTAGCACAGAAAATGTCGTGGGCTTCGAGAAGAGAGACCACTAGGAAGGAGGACGAAGCATATTGCCTTATGGGTATCTTCAATGTACATATGCCCCTTCTTTATGGCGAAGGATCGAAGGCATTCCGAAGACTTCAGCTAGAGATTCTGGCGAACTCTGACGACGAGTCACTTCTCGCCTGGACGAGCAGCTGGTCCAGCGCAATTAGTGGAGCGATCCTTGCTTTCTCACCTGCTGGGTTTTCTCATGCTGGCGGCATTGTGAGAGCAGAAATCGATAAAAATCGGCCACCATTCTCGATGACTAACAAGGGGCTGCGTATGGAACTCTTTCTCGGGGACGAAGCAAGTCAATTTCTGGCCCCTCTAAATTGTATAGATACACAAAGAGAGAGTAGAGTCGTTGCGCTTACCTTACGCAAAGTGAAACTGCGGGTTAGAGATGGACGCGATGATGAGTATCACAGAGCTAGCATGACTTGCCACAGATACGATACCCAGAAGTTCCAAGGACAAAGAACGGTTGTATTTTTGACGGACAACGAATTCGTGCGTGCGTACAGACCCAAACAGGTGACTTTTGATATACATACAGAGTCGCTGCTTCGACATGGCTTTGCAGCCGTTCAGAAACATATATGCGATCATTTCGAGACAACCGAGACTCGACAGATGAGCAAATCTTTTGAGGGGTTGACGGTCACGCTGAACAGTAACGACGTGTGTCTCAAATTCACGAGGGGAATTCTTGGAGATTTGACAAGCCAATCTATGAGAAGCCAAGCCGAGAATACGGATAGTTTTGTTCTGGTGTTAGAGTGTGACTTGGAAGGGCGTGATGCAGCGGCTGTAAATATCTTGATTACAGAAGAAAACGAGCCTGTAGAAGCTGATATCCGGAAGCTTCTAAAGACCAGGGAATGGAAACGAGGGCTAGATAGGATATCCAAGACTATGAGATCGGGGACATCTGTATCGGCCGCTTTGAGGAGAAGACGTTTAGAGGGCAAATTGCGACATACAGTCGATCTTACAATCGACCCAACAGGCGTGCTTCCATGGCCTGATCTAGGTTGATACTATCTCCAAGCTTTATGCTCGGAATTGAAAAGCATGTTCAAGCGTATTTAGCAGTATAATTTTTAGATTTCGAAAAGTTCGGATACCACAATCAAACGCGCCAGCAAAATTCATCTATTCCGCACAGCTAGAGGGGAATGAGATGCTCCGTATCGTATCGGACAAAGACTTCTCCTTAACGCATCTGATTTCCGATCTACAAGTGGCTCTAACCTTCTCCTGCAGATATACGACAAGCAGCTCGGCCCCTTCACGAGTGGAGAGGCTGGCGGTCTTGGGTGACGTCCATAATCTAGGTATAGCTATTGGATGATAAATGAAATGCACGATAGTACGAGTTTATACCGTGGAGCCTCTCCGGCGCACAAAATATTGAGAATGCCATGATTATCAATTCCCTTCAAGTCCTTTTATTCAATTTCAAGCTGTAATTATTTGTTACTAGGAAGGCACGAAGACCTTGATAGTTTCTTGCCAACGGATAGCACTTTGAGGATTTCACTGTCATTAAGCATACAAATCCTTTTCGAATATGTTATGCTCATGATTTAAATGCATTGGGAGAGGTCATGGAGCATATCGACAATCTGTATTGCTCTGATCCACCCTTTCTGAAACGAGTTCGTAATGTCTAGTTTTCGGCCTCGGGTTTTAGTCGACAAATAAGCCGAAAAGGATGAAGTACGCGATGCCAATTTTCAATCAAGTGATATCAGGTTATAGATCCGACTGAGTGAAAGTTGTTGCGTTCCTGCACGAGATTGCTCTGCCGAGTTCGGGAACTGGGTCTGAAGCCCAGGGAATCTTGTCTCGTGCCGACTTGGAGGGTGTTCATTCGCAGCTGGAGTTCCATTTTGCATGCTTAGGGGGATACGATGGACGCCCGAAGGATTTGTCTCGGCCGTTATGAATTGTTTGACGAACTCCATTCGCTTGCTTACATTTTCCATCGAACACTGAGCCTCCGGTGCGGCGATGCGAAACTTGAATTCTTTTGTTATGTGTGGTATAGTGGCCGTGCGAGCTTCTTTCGAAGTGGACAAAGAGGCACTGTGTGAGGATATTTGAAGATGGAGACGCTTCTCCCTAATCTCGCCTGGCGGGATCATCATTCTTTGCAGATCTCTGGTTTCCTCTGGAAATCGATCATAGAAGGCCGAAGTAATGATTTCGTATGCTGATTTATTTAGATCATTACCTAAGCATTGCAGCATATTTGCACCGTGAAGGAAGAACAGTCTCGCAATGCGTGTCCACACCAGAAGCACGGACTCGTGGGTGTTAGGCATCCCAAGTGTCTTGAAAATTGACGTTAGAACATGCTCCCAAGCCGAGACTCCCTCGTATGTCCGATTTGGGGAAGCGCCATGAGCTAAAAGCAACTCAATGATTTCTTCGGATATACATGGAGCCTTTATCTGGCCAGTATCAGCTTGGACTGCGTAGTGGAGCAGCGGTCGACCAGCCTTGTTGTTTATCAAACTTGGCTCTGATTGTATTTTTCCCGCCACATATAAATAGAGTCCCCATCTAATTGCAATCGAAAGAATTGAATTGCAGTGGTTTGGATGATTCTCATAAAAGTCCTTGTTAGACCAATCACAAGGTCTTAACACTGAGTCTCGAACTAAGCCGTTACAAACTCGATCAAGCTCTTCTAACATGACAACTTGTGCCTTCCTAATCTCAAGCTCAGCACCAAATGCTGAGTTCAGCCCCACCACGGCAAAATCATGCAGAGTCTGGGACCAACGAAGCAAGGATGCGTTCTTTTCCTTGGGGTCAAATGGTTGCATGACCCATTTGAGATAAAGAACAGACGACTGCACGAGAGCCTGATAAGCACTGAATCCAGTCCCTGTTGTAGGCCTTAAGATCCGGGATTTTATCTCTGGTAAGTTGAGGAAATCATGAACAGTCCGATGTAAGTATGCTAGTCGTTTGTTGTGTCGCTGATAAGACCTTGGATCTCGATGAGCTTCGATTAGCCCACCACATCTTGTCCGCAGCCATGTATCAACGATTTCACAACGCGATATAAGGTCTTTGTCTTTCAAAGAACGAATGGGTGGCAAAATTAGCATATTCCAATCCTGGTTTTCGGCGAAGAAGAGTTCCAAGCTTGAGAAGTTGCTCAGACCTTTGTTGCTTTCCTGAAATTTCGCGAATATCTGAAAGATTCGAGAAGACTGCTGGATATATACTGGTTCAAGCTTTCCAATTATCTGGGTGAATAAATCTTCGAGTGATGGAGGCAAGAGCCAAAGCCGCCTTTGAAGGTCAGAGATCTGGTCCGAGTTCCGTAATCCTCGTATCAAGGATAACACCACAAGCTTAACCCAGAGGAATACTCCATCTGCTTTATTCACGATTTCCAAGACGAGCTTAGAACCTTCTTCTGGATGCTGGAATTGTAGTTCTTTCATTTGCGCATTTGCACCTAACTCGTCGTCCACGTATTGCTTAATATCTCCAAAAGTGAGATCTTGAAGTCGTAAACCGGATGATGATTTGAAAGCGGTAGCAAAATCGTGAAGTGGCCTGCTTGACAAGCACACTTTGGCTTTCGAGGGCATCTGCATGAAGAGGTCAATGATATCATTGGGATCTCCATCATACTCATCGAGCCCGTCAATGAACAAACAGAATCTTGTGTCATCACCAGACTTTTCGAAAATACGCTTGAAGACCCTACGTAGCTTTGACAAGGTCCAGGATATTGACATCAAGTTCTTGATAGCCTCCAGGGGATAATTTCGCCGCTTGTTCCATTCGCGAGGAAACACTTCCGGTATCAAATCTCTCCGCTGCTGAAGTATTTTAAATATCAGAGCACGGAGGAGTCCAGTATAAGATCGCTGGTCTGGTGTGCCACTGCTCCAGAAGAAATGTGTCGCAATTATTATGAGTTTCGGATGGGCCCATTCTTTCAGTAGCGTCGTGGTTTGAGGATTATCACATATATACCTCATGATCGTTGATTTCCCCGATGCGGCTTTGCCGTTGATCCAATAAGTCCCCTTTCCTTCTGCCAACCATTTGGGGAAATCTGTCCATTTCAGCCATTGAGGGCTTGTATCTGGCGCTTTGAAAATCCATTCATATGTTTTCTCGTGTGCAGGATGGACCTCATCGAACCTATCCGTCATTGTCGCGAATTGAAGGCTTTCCAAGAGCATATCTTCGAAGAACCGAAGTTTCTCCCCGTCCTCTGGTTTGCCTTCAGAAGCAGAGACATTCCCTAAAGCACCAGCATTTCTTTGATGTCTTTCAGACCTAGGCCCTTCGATTGATTCCCGTATTGTTTTCCTAGTCCATTCGTGCTCGAACTTAATCAGATCCTTAGTCGTGACATCATGGGCTCTTAAACTTAATGCGTGAGCCTCCAGGGCTTGTACCAACTCGCTCTGATCGTGTTGTATCCGTACCGCTAAGTCTTTCGCGCCTTGCTCAAGCTTTTCAAACCCCTCTAGTTGCTTAAGTGCGTGTATGTCTAAGTTATTTCTAGTTCACACAAGACATATTAGTAACACATTTTGACTACTGCATGGGCCGCAGTAGAACCTACCTGAGAGAGACTAGAATATGCAAACTCCACTCTTCCCGAAGAGACTGCAACCGAGCAACCATAACACCCATTTCTTCTGTGTTCCATAAACTTTTGAAGGCATGTCGAACACTCTTCCATCGACGGTTGTTGCGATCCAGGCCAGAGAGTTTCAGTTTCCCCAAAGCATCAAGTAGCTCCTCTGCGATAGAGCAGCACTGATTGCTTAGCTCGGTCAGCTTAGTTTCAGTCTTTTGTCCAGACTCCAGTTCGTCGAAATCACTATTCAGACGTGGCGGGATCTGAGGTTTGAATCGAGTGCTAATATCCCGTAGGTCCTTGGCGATTGTTTCGAGCTCTTGATCACAGACTGATAGACCTTCTGCGGAGTTGTAAATCTCTCGCCCTCTGACAAATAGCTTGCTGGCAAAATCCACAAATTGAATGATGTTTCCTGCCAGCGACAAGGCTGTGAGCGGGTCAAGCATGATTCCACCACAGCATCAGAACTCGTTAAAAGACTTTCAAGACCATAGGGTGAGCGCAAAGTGGGGGAGACATGAAATTGTGAGAAAGAACAATATCCAAGGATATAGTAAAGAAATCGTTTCAGAATCCAGTGTCAGAAAGTTGCCAGCGAGACAGCCTGTTCGTCAGGCTCTCGCCCAGGCCAGGCTGTCGTGATCTCTTGCTGCAAGTGTCAGAAAATGGCTAACGAAAAAGCCTGGCTGCTGTGATCTCATGTTGTGTCACAATGTACTAGACCCAATCAGTACATTAGAACGTAGACTTCAGAAGTCGCGATAAATGTGCGATTGCCAACAGCATTATATTGCTTCGTTGCACTTAGGTAAATGATGAAATATATAAAGTCATTAAGACACATCAAAAATCGAAAACACTGTTTGACATATAATTCCTACTTGCATCTCATAATATACCAAGCCATGTGCCTCTTTCTGGCTAAGCTAAACTGCTCGTACCAATGAGGAATTGTTGCCCACCACCACAAGCACCTTCAGCACTAAGCCCCATAGCACCTGAGCAGCCTAATGTTGTAAGAGCTCGCGGCATTAGTAGCCATACACCCCCCTTTAACGTCTTGTCCTCTCTAGCCTTTATGGATGTTCCAGGGCTTCCAGAACAATCAATCTAAATCTCATTCAAGAGCTCTAAATTTCCAAAATCTTCGGGAACAATAGAAAGGAACCAGATTAGAATGTCCCGGGGGTGGAGGTACAATGGTGTACGTCGAGGAATGCCGTGAGCTCTTACTACTCCAGATTCGATACTTCTGCACTGCATACAACATTAACAGCATAATCCCAAGCCGCCATAGCTAAACGCACATAGCGATGAGACAACATTACATGGAATAGGTGCTTATACTGAGGTTTTTAAATCTCAACTTAAAATAGAACAGGTGTCTCCTTCAGCTCTGCCACTTGATTTCACTAGCTTATTTAATGTACAACTTCACCGCATCGACTCTCCTTATACATTCATAGGTTCGTTGTACTCCCCACAAAAACGACCTGAACACTAGCAAACCTAAAATCTCGTCAGTCTTGATACTTTCATTGAGAGGAGCAACTTACGCAGCAGTAGCGGCAAATATCTCCACCCTCGTCCCCGAAGTCACCAACGACAGCGCGATGGAGAAGATCGCAGTGAAGACCCCCACAACAACAAGTCGAATGGGCATGTCAGTTATGAAATATAAGACTACGATCGAGCCGATGAGGATCAATGATGCGATCAAGGTTCCCAAAATATTAGCGATGAGGTGGAAGTACGAGTCGCGGTAGAAGAAGATGTTACTCTCGAGATCGAAAGACTCGGGTTTCTACGAAGATTCAGCTATGCAGTAACATTGTAAAAGTGGCTGAGAAAATACCTTCACCCATTTGCCGAGGAGTCGGTGCAGAGGATCCACTATTAGCGAGTGGTATAGCTTGGGAAGGGAGTAGAGGAGAACTCTTGTTAATGGATCGACGGTTCCATTTTTAGAGGCTAATGTCCCCAGTCCAGATGTGTTCTTTTCATATACATATCGATCTGCCCCGACAAAACTGCAATTGCCCCCGCTAGGCCGTTCGAGCCATAGTTGGAGAGACTTCAGATCGCTCTTGTGAGGTTTTGGGATATTAGTAATCATCTGATGTTGGGCTATTGCCTCGTCTTGAGTTTTCCATCAGCAGGTTGCCGAATTTTTGGCTGGGGTGGAGCATACAGTATTCTTTCAGTGTCTTTCGCAAACGAACGAATGTCTCCCATTGCTCGCAGTCTTCTGCAGAGCTTAGAGCCAGCCAATCTCGCGTAAATTCTCGTCTCTTAGGACCGTCAGATTCGGCATCCTCTTTGGCTGATTGATTAAGGGTTTCTTGCAGATTCACAATCTCTGCTTGGAGATATAAGATATTTTGAGCACTCAAGGGCTCGAACTTCTGGAAGATGAGAAAATGGCCATCAGCGTGACTATTTCCCATGAGTTGGGCGAGTTTCGGATATCCTTCCATTGCAAACAGAATATAAAGAATAAGACTTTGAAATATGTCTAGAAATGAAGAAAGTTAGGAAACCTGTGCGGTTTTTAGAACAACTCTGAGATGGACTATATCACTATTCCTGCCTAATACCAACACATGTTGGTATGAGGCGGTGTACAACAGCGCTTAACCACGTCACATGATAGATGAGGCTGGAGTAGCACAGCCTCATAAGGCTGATTGGTTTAACATTTCGCTTGCCAACGCATGCACAGTAAAGACTCCACGTAACAACAGATTCTACTCGGTGTCCATAAAGGGAGAGTCGCAACAAGAAAGATATTGACAATTCGAATCCTCTTTCGACGGTATTGTACCTGAGAAAGAGGTCCGAACGGGATCTTAAATGTAGATAACGGACATGAGGTTGCAGGAAAAGAGAAGTCGCACACGTGCATGGATCTGGACGAGGCAGGATGTTCATGACAAGGAATACCGCGGGAAGCCTCACCACTCACCATCCGCGACGAATGGCAGATAGCCACACCTTATGGCGACAACTTCCGGACTCCATGCTTGATCGTTCCTCCACATACTGGCTTCGTAAGCCCGTCTAATTCATTGCCCTGCCAGATCGTCTGTCGCCTGGGGACATGGCCTCGACATCGTCAAAAAACAAGGTCCCGATTCGAGATAAGGACAAGGCTGTGCGAGCTGCACAGGGTGGAGGGGTTGGAGGGGGCGCGCGCGGGCGCGACATCCCCACCCGCGAGGGCCTAATACACTCGAGTCGCACGCCGCGTCGTTCGAATCCCTATAAGCCAGAGCCGTCTCAACCGATCATCGTCAATTTCAATGGCGATGTGCAGATTACGAAAGGCTCGATGTTCGGCCGTTCTCCTGATGAGGGGATCGAGCAGTTGCGGAGGGCTCGCCAGCCTACGACGCCCATTGCCTATGGAGAGGCTGCTCTGCAGAGGTCGAAACCTCGTCACATTATCGCTATCGAAGACGAAGAAGCAGAGGCAGAGTTCGAAGACTTCGAATCCGACGGAGAGTACACATTGGAAAGGGAGCTATCGCAGCCACCATCGGCATCAAGATCAAGAGCAGCTCCAAGGTCGGCACAGCGGGTTCAGACAGGAGAAGATTCAGGATATAGTGGTAGTACACAAGGATCAAAACGAGAGAAGAACGAAGCGTACAGAGCAAGCTTGAATAGGCGATCGCCGGATGGGTCTTCGATAGAAGAGGGGCCATCGCGCACGAAGAGGAAAGCAAAACCACCAAGCATTGATTCGAACGGCGAAACGGGCGCAACTCCAGAGGATAATGAAACGCAATTGGCAACCCAAGGAGACGACGGAGGAGACAATGGTGATGATTCTGATGATGTGGGATATATCCCTCATACCCCGCAGCTGAGCATGAGCTAACCCAGTCCTCAGGATTTCGAGCGCCGGCTCATGAAGGTAGCGACTCATGACAATAATCAACTCGATGTCCACGTCATCCTCGATACTGGCACAAAACCAGACTGGATATCCAGCCGTTTCCTGACAGAAAAGCTCGGTATGAAGTTCACAAGACTCAACGACGAAGAAAACAAACAAGAATTTAGCGATTTCAATGGGAATAAATTTAATCCGATCGGGAGAGCCGAGTTGATGATTAGCAGCACCGATTTCGCTGGATTCTCATGCCGAAGGATCTCTTTTTTAGTCAACAAGGGAGGCACCTTTCAGATTCTACTCGGCAGCAAGACCATCAAGAAGGAGAAATTGCTTTGCAAACCTGAAGACCCCGAAAGGGAAGGTGCATTCCCCGCAGTGCAAACAGCTCCAAAGAAAGGTAGGGACTGTCTCGAAAGCTTTATTTCAAATACTTGCTAATCAGACTGATCAAGCGGAACGAGCTGTGATAATCCAGAACAAAGAGAAGCAGAGCAAGGAAGGTGCGGAGCGAGACAAACTGCGCGAGGAGGCAAGGAAAGCTAAGATGAAGGAGAGAATGGAAGCCAAATCGTCGTCGTCCGGGGCAGCCAGGCTTGCCCAAGAGTCGAAACCTCACTGGATGAGAGAAAACTCTACTTCGCCATCGCCATCGCCGTCGCCGTCGAGAAACGCCAGATATCCAGTAAGCAAAGGCCCCATGTCGTCGTGGAGGAAAACCAAGGTGCCCGTGAACGAGAGGTCATCCTCTTCATCATTATCGGGCGGAGGTGCTGCAATCTATGATTGAGCAGATTGCTTGTACTATTGTACTATATACGACCTTTGTGTACGCTGCTCTGGGGTTTGACGCTGGCGTTGAAGAGCGAAGACATATGGCGAAAGGATTATAGACAAAAGGCATGGGATCCGGGTCTTTTCAACTGTGTTCATACGGGTATATTATTTGGGTGTTCTTCGGCGTTTATGGGGTAGAAGGGTCGGTTGCATACTGGATGTATGCGGATACTGATTGCTTGATACCCCGGCTAGGATGCCAACAGGGTTTTGGAATGGTTGTTGGCTGAGGGAAAGCAGCTATGATGTACAGTCTTCTGATTAGTCAATTAAGTAGTGACTGAGGTCCGAGCTTGCTCCTGATGACGAGGGAGGCAAAACGGTCCCTAACACGTGGCGCTCAGGCAGCTTAGGCCATTCTTGGGAAATGCTCACCTTTGCCTCAGTTTAAAGCAGCGACTACTCAGGTCTGAAAACAGAAATAGAAAACCCTCACCACTTTGACGCTTACATAAACACTTATGAATGCTAATGTATCTATACAACTGCCCTTGAGTGATTACTGGAAATGACAGCTTCGACCACGAGTCAACTCCACATCCTAGATTAACCTGCAGATAACTCATCTGATAGAGCTTGCAGCTCCACGGCCTCGTTTCGGCTCAGGATACTTATTTCGGAGAAAACCCACCACAAAGTGTGGGGACGGCAGTGCTTCGGCAAGTGTTTCCCTGTCGTGTGTTCGACGTCCTTACGTCGCCGTCCACTTGAAAAAGTGGACGTACTTTTCTTCTCCTCCCATACTCACTATCCACTTAGCCGTCGTCCACGCTCCCCCTTATTTACAACTTGTAAAGGACTAAGTAGATGCCTGGCAGACACTCATATTCTATAAAGCTCACTCGCCATATATTACTTTCCGAGAAATTTCTATTTGCAGTTGACTGAAGTTAAGTTCTGAGTATCTCCGGCTGACATCTTCATTCACAACCGGACATGAAATCAAAAAGGGTTCGTACCTGCATACTGTACACTAGGTCTGAATGATCCACATGCATCCCCCGCTCCGAGATTAGCATGAGAAATGCGGAGGTGAGGCGTCGTGGTGATAATCCTGGATTCGGTGCCCGGGGGCCATGGAAAAACATGGCAGCCGTTCTTTCTGGATTTGGTCCACCTAAAGGCATCACTCTTCATTTCCAAGATATGCAGTGAGCAAACATTAAACGTCTTCCACCTTCTGTTCACACTTTCTTTCCTTTCCTGCAGCCCCTTTTCTCATGAAGGTCTGAACTGCAGACTCTTTCACTCGTTTTGAAGTTCACAATGTTTTCCAAACTCTTTCTCGCCGGTGCAGCCGCAGTAAGTGTAACTGCTTTCTCAGTAACAAACAATTCTTCGAGCTCGATCTGGGTGACTGAGGTTCCCACCTATGTCCGTCCGTACGCCATCGCTCACTACATGGCTGGCGGCTGCGTGATCGGAGCACAAGTATATCGATTTCCTGTTACTGGTTCATCATCGGATTATGCTTTCTCTCTCATCAGCACGAACGCCCCTGGCTCCACCTCTCTCGGTGTCCTGCCCCATATCCATGAGGTACACTACGAGAACTTCTTCAACTACCGCGGCCGCTTCCAGCTCTGGACGGACAAATACAATAACGAGAATACAAGAGTACTAGGACCTGGCGACTATGGCGCAGTGCCACATAACACGACGCATACTTTCCAGATATTGGATCCAGATACGGAGATGGTTGGTGTGATTCAACCAGGAGGTTTCGAGTAAGCTCCCTTTATTACCACATTTTCACTCAAAATAAAGATTGCTAACAAGAATGCGATCAATCCAGAGATTTATTCTACGCTTTATCAAGCGCGAACTATTCCTCATCGACATTATCTCCCTACAACCCCAGCGCCAACGATTCCTCCTCCTCTCCTCCAGCATCCGTCATTTCCTCCCTCCAAAGTTTCGACGTCTACGCCCAGTTACAGTATAACCCACGCCGAGACGCCGTAAACGGCACCGCGCCCGCAAACACGACTTGGCACAATGGTGCTAACGCTCTCGCTACCGATGCCTACACCCCCTATTTCGTCGCCAATGACTACGGCCCAAAATATCTGAACTCCGCCACTCAAAGCTTCTACCAAGTTATACAGCCTCTTGTCACACCCACGCAATCAGCCGGGAACTTCACTATGAGTACCATCACGATTGCCAAGGGCTCAACCAATTCCACAACTAGTCATCCTGGTCATACAGCTTTTGAAATTCTGGAAGGACAATTGATGGTTAGGATGGAGGGTGAGGTGTTGAGCTTGCTGCAAGGAGATGTTGTTTTCATTCCTGGGAACACGACATATGGATACTGGAGTGAAGTGGCGTATACGAAGTTCTTGCATGTTGGCGCGGGAGCGAAGGGGTTGGATACGGCGTTGATTGCGGAGGGTGAGGATTGGGATAGTCCGGTGTGGCCTACAGCTTAGGTTGTTGGAGGAGGAAGAGAAACGGACTTGGTGGTGGCGAGGCTATTTTCCTGTAGATATTTTATTGGTAGTTGAACTCTAATCCCTCAATCTTCGTGCCTAAGTCGATTAGTGACCCTGGCGGCTCTACCCAGGCGCTAATCACCCTCGGCTCAGCCAGCTCACCTGAGCAACCTGAGCAGCCCCTGAGCAGCCCTTGAACAGTTCCTGAGCAACTCGAACAACCTAAGCAGTACCCACTTAGCTAATAGGGGCGGTGCTATACCTGCCTCTAGTCAGAACAAATTCACTGATATGTCCGCTACAATTTAGGCTGTCGCCTTCTAGCCTATTATTCTTCGGGCATCTCTCAAGGTGCAAGCACCTGCCTCATCAAGGCTTCGAATTCGCTTATCCTCTAGGAGAGATGAGCTTTACGGTGCCTGTATTCGGCAGGCAGGAAGGCGCATAAAAGAGAGACGTATCGAGGGAGCAGCATTGACTCATCACACGATAGTAATCGTAAGTCTTTTTGCGTCGTCGAACCAGCCTACAAGACTGTCCTGATCTCCCTCATGTTCACCAGGATTTATCCACGCCATTGAATTTGGTCTTAAAGTTTTCTCGGGTCTGAATTCCCTCGCCTTATGCAGTCCTGAAAACCCGACCCGTCTGTACTCGTTCTCTTTCTCGGTGGGAGACAGCAACAATATGACTGCGCTTTCGACCTCCACCGCGCCTTGCAAGTACGAACCCGCGACGAGAAGGCAAAATGTCTGTCCGTCAGGTGTGACACTGTCTAGAGTGACGGCCCCGATTGCCGAGATTTCATCGAACAGCAGTTGTACAAAGTCTCCTTCACCTAGCAGTGTCCCGTCAATCTCTATATCCTCTACGACCTCCATCTTGACCGTTTTGATTTCGCCTTCTTTCAAATATCCTGTGACTGTCAATGCCCCATCTGCTACCTTTCCAAATGGATCAGAACCTGCAAGAGAAGTCCAGTAGACAAGGCCTTCAATCTCAATCAGCCACTCTGGGATGCGACCGCCGTTTATTGTGAAGAAGTTTACTGGTCCATCCACTGATGCCCATGACCACGATGGGGCTCGGTATCTGACCGGACGCTGAAGGGCTTGAGTGGTTTTAGCATACCAAAGTAACCCGAAAACCAAGTCTTGGGACCACAGTCCCGCCACATATGTTCCTTTGTGTCCATATCCATATGCCCTTGCAAGTCCAGAAAGTGCAGGAAGCTTGTCGTCCCCATAGGATAGCTCTCGTTCTGTGTAAGCCTCCACCAGCTTATACCAACCATCCTGGTAACCTATCCCATCTTCATTCCCATCCTCTGAATACGCCGTTTCACCGTGACCTTGAGGTTCTGGCATGAGATCAGAGGATACTTTGTTTAGCCAGCCATCATAGTATGATTCGTCTTCGGACTGGTTGAACATTGGATAGTAGGGGGGATTTCCCGCTTCACTCTTGATAGTCTGCCGACATTCCCAGTGCAGCTGGTCACTACCATAATGAAGCGTGCGGGGAGACAAAACTCGTTCTTGGAGGGTCCAACCCCTGGTATTGAGAGGTTCTTTGGTAAGACTCTGAAACCGGTTGAAAGGATGGCGTACGACTACATTGTGGACAGCACCCGAACTTCCAGAAGGAAAGCCAATTTCGATTGAGGAATACTCGGATTTTGCCCGGAAGAATCCCTGGCTGCCGTCTGATGCTGCAGAAGCTGCAAGTGTAACTAGAGACTGAGAGTAGACTTGGGCCATGTTCGCGGCCTCCCTTTCCCAGTCTTCGTTGTCGTCCTGCAAAATGCACAAAGAATCGATCCAAAGATATCGTACTCCTAGCCTTCTTGTAATCATCACCGCATCACGGAAGGTCCTGGTAAGAGAACCTGGGTCGATACACTTCAGAAAAGAGTCAAGTGACGCCTTGGTAGTTTTGATGATAGGATTTTTACCCAAGCAGTGGCTCAAGGCAACATATCTTCCGACGAGACCAGCTCCATGGACTAGTCGCAGAACTTCATAGTCACTGGTACCCCCAACATCAAGGACTCTGGTCGGAAATGATATTACATCTCTGACAATTTTTTCATACGAGGCACAATGACTATGAGTGTCAAGACATGTGCGCAGCCACTCCAAAGGTCTGTCGCATTGCTCAATTGGCCGAGGAAGCCTCCCAACAACAGTGTTACTGAGCGCAGCGGCTGTACCTGTGGGGAATTAGCTGGAGCATGAAGTGGGCAGTGGTTGAAAATAGGGAGGTTGAAACCTTCATCAGCAAACAGGCCATAGTTGCTTCTTAACGAGCCACACAAGGCCTGGAAACCATACAAACATCTCTCTGTTTCATTCCAACCGCTTCTACTTAAACCAACAAGTAGTACGGTATCTTTATCTTGTGGTATGAAATGAAGACTTCGATTGCCATCCGGCCCATATTCTATTGCACCACGGGGTCGCTGTGTGGCGGATTTCATGAAACTTCTGAATATAAGAGAACAGAGGGGACATGACAGAGCTGATTCTCGCAGATCTTGGAACCGACGATGTGGTTGACCGATAGAAGTAGCTTGATTGAAACCCGTGAAGGGCGGAAGGCTGGGAATTTCGATTGCCTGGCACGCTGAGCACAATGCCATCTCTTGTTCGGCGGTGAAGGAATGAAAAATAAAAGAGTGTTGCCCTGTGAGCTCAAAAGGAGGTACTGCGGAGGTCAAAATGGCGGTGAGATATATAGCTTACTTTGCGCGTGTTATATCGACAAAGCAATGAAGAATACCGCATGTCGCTAGAGTCCACTAGCGCGGTGTTTTGAGTGGATGTGTTGGAATTAGGCGTACACTGGTACACTGTAGTTTGCATACTGGATGTATATATTAGGCTCACCCCAATGAACTACAGAAATCAAGTCGACAAACTCCAACCAGAAGTTGCAACAGGATGCCGGCCAATATCTGCCCAGGTTCTTGGGAGTTGCAGCAAATTACTTGCCGATGCATTCTACAATTTTACCATGCATCAAGCAGTGCTTAGAAATGTCTCTGTAGACAGATACAACCCTTTCACCACATTAATTTCTTACGTGGCCTGACCCGCCTTTTGTTAAGTGAAAGCACGAGCTAAGCGCTACTCAGCCCATTCTACAGAATATATCCCCGTTTGGCCAGATTAATGCCATACTAGGGGAGAGGGAAGCTGCTAGGACGGCTCAGGCATAGTCAGACTATAGTCAGGTACGCTCACCCTCGGCTCAGGTATGCTCACCCTTGGCCAGGTTAAAGCAGCAGCTGCTCGCATCCGGAGACTAAAACGGAATTAGTGAGGATGAGATTAGTGTTTGACTTTCCTGGAAATTTTAAGCTTTAGCAACTCTGTCCATGCTATCAAGCTGGAGTAAATTGCAGTTGGGACAAATTTAAGTGGTAACGTGATCCGTATTCCGAAATATGGTTGTGAAATCTCATTTTTCCTTCCTTGCTTGCTTTAATAGGAATTCCCATGCCTAAATAATAAAAGCGAATTCAAATACAAACTTCAGTCTTCTACGTCGGCCTCCCGAGAATCGTATTCTTCAACCCATTGATCCCTCTCACCAAGCCCAGAGCGCTTGTCAGTACTACAGGGCTGAAGCCCGCGTATTAGTTTCATTGTTCCAAACTGAACACTTTGGGCAGTTCTAAACTCACAATGGCTTGGACAATAGACTCTTCTTCTCGATAAGGACAGTCTTCACCGACTCCCTCTCCATCAACTCTCCCATCCACCGATCGACGTTCGGGAAGCCTTTCATCACCCACTCCGTGTCTTCCATACAGATAAACTATACTTGCCAAATCAGAGATTTCTTGCCAATCGATAACTCCTATAATTTTTTCCGACCAAGGTTTCTAGTGAAAGTGGCAGGGGTTGGAAACACGCACCGGAATCACACTATGCCAGGCGACGAAGCTCAAGTCCGCAATGGTGACTTTATCCCCAACAAGATATTTCTTTCCTTCTAATGCCGTATCTAGCACGCCGAGGATACGCCTTACTTCTTTCCTGTAGCGCGAAATCGCAGAAGGGAGTTTCTCAAGATGTCCATGGGTGAACCAAACACCTGGCCTTCATCAATATCCTATTCCCCTCAAGAGGCTTTGACTTTCTTACCTTGACCAAAATAGACACCTTGACCGCTAGCCTGGAACATCAGCCACTGGTTCAGGAGATACTTTTCTGGCCCAACGGTATAGGTTAAGCGACCCTCCGTATCGTATTTGTCAACCAGGTACTGGATGATTGCCGTTGACTGGTCACAAGATATTCTTCGTCAGCGATATGGGATACGTAATAAAGTTTATAGCACTGGATTGAGAATTATGAATCACCTCCCAAAGAACAAAATCATCGTTGTTGTGATCAATTAGCACAGGAGTCCTTCCATTCGGGTTGAGGTCCGTGAATGGTGCTTTCTTGACCGCAAACATGTCAAGCAGGATGATGTTGTATTCCAACCCCAGTTCTTCCAGGACTATGGCTGCCTTACAAGGGTTCGGGGCATTTTGGAATGCTAGAGGAGCTTAGCTGGGAGTATATAAAAGGATACTGTGGGGGACGAAATGGGGGACGAACCGATAGAGTAGAGATCAAATGGTTTTTTGGTAACTTCTGCCATCGTGACTTCTCTGTTGAGAGTCCTAAGACTCCTCGTGCGGTATGGTATGGAGAGTAGGGGAACGGTGAAAATCGTCTCAGAATTCTTCTCGGGGACGAAAGGCAAGTAATATAAGGTCTGTGTGGCGGCGGGTGCTTACAGCAAGGGCCTCCAAGCCCTGGCAGTTCCTATTGGGCTATCATTCGCTAACATGTCCTGCCTGTACTTTTGCAGGACCCCCTAGTGCTAACGTTATGCGGCCGCGCTATCTTCGTAAATTCGAAAACATACACGAAGAAGGCGTCGTGGATATTGTGTATTATGAGGTCGCCGACTCAAATGACAAATTCCTCTTAAGAATGTGATTACACCCAATCCTTGCACTGAATCCTAGTTCTTACTCACCATGACTCCTGCATCAATAGCGCGTCTAACCATAAACCTAGCTCCTGCAGTAGGAATTGAAGCAAATAACCTTAATCGGGGTATTACTCTATTAGGGAATTAGTACCCCGCACTACAAGGGGTGGCGACATACGACGGCCGATCTTCGAGCTTTCTTTGCCATATCTTTTCTCATACCATCGGCATCCCTTAATCTTGAAATTTTCTCTTTACATCACAGTGGGACAGTAGTTTGAGTTTAACTGTGTTCTAAACCTTGCTAATTCAACGCTTTGCAATACAATTCTTCCCAGTCTCGTCTCATCGGATTGGCCACCTCCCCTTAACCTTCTCTGTAAGCCCCGCCCTTTTCACAACCTCATGGCCTCTCTTCTCCCCCTCCTTCCAAACATCCTCCTCATCCATCGTCGTCAACTTCCCTCCCTTCACCACAATCTTCCCATCCACAACAACCATATCAACATCCTTACCCGTCGCACAATAAACCACCGCACTAACCGCAGAATAATACGGCTGCAGATGCACATATCGCATATCAATAGCCACAAAATCCGCCTTCTTGCCCACCTCCAAGCTCCCAATCGAGTCCTCCAAACCCAGTGCTTTCGCACCATTGATAGTAGCCATCTCCATCACCGTCTCTGCTGGGACGAGCGTGGGATCATAGCTCTTCGCCTTATGAATGATGCCCGCTAGCTTCATCTCCTGAAGCAGATCATTCGTGTTATTGCACGGTGCACCATCAGTTCCAAGACCTACATTTACCCCAGAATCTAGCAGGTCAGGAACTCGACAAATCCCAGAAGCTAGCTTGGAATTTGAGGTTGGGCAGTGAGCAACATGTGTTTTGGTCTCAGCCAGCTTGGCTATATCGGAATCATCCAGATGCACCATGTGAACGAGGACGGTGCTGGGACCGAGAAGCCCTACGGAGTCGCAGTATGACATTGGTGTGTGCGAGAGTGTTTTGAAAAATGCTCGATCGGCGGCTACCTCGGCGCAGTGCATGGTGATTGGGATTCCTTGGGTTTTGGAGATGGATGTCATTTCCTTGTAGAGCGCGTCTGAAACCCTGGAATTCTTGCATGAGTACCAATTCGTAGAAAACATTGAAAGAACAACTCACCCGCCTGGCGTTCTAGCTCCAAACCAGACTCGAATCCGGTCATTTGCAGCTTTATCCCATTTCTTATGCATGTCAAGAGCTCCAAGCAACGACATCTCTCGATTCTCGATCAATCCAGGATGCATGGCCCATTTTGGGTCACCGGCGTATTTGCCGCTGTCCATGACGATCTTGCCTAAGCAGCCACGGATACCACTTTCTTCCACCGCGCGACAGAGTCCATCGAATCCATACCGATCAGCGAACTAACGGCGTGTAAGTTCTGGAAGAAGTATAGTCACGTGATAGAGTACTCACCATGCTTTCAAGAAAACATGTTGTGCCAGTCAAGAGCATTTCAGCGATACTGATCCGAGCCGCAGCATACCCATCTTCGTGGGTGAAATTTCCTTGCAGCACCCAGATGCGCTCACATAGCCAGGATACGAGTTCGAGATCATCGGCAGCACCTACGATTATTCACATCAGCTACTTGACCACTTCTATATTGTAAAGCACCAACACATCCAGATAAAAGTTGTGTTTGACTTTGAAATCCTAACTCACCTCTTAGGAGTGTCTGCGCTGTGTGCATATGGGTGCTTATTAGCCCCGGGATGATAATGCGACCTTCGAGATTTACAACCTCCTCGCTAGGGTGTGCTTTCGTCAAGACATCAGTTTTGTCTACGGCGGCAATCAAATTGCCGTGAACAAGAATTGCTCCATCGAGAATGATTTCCCTCGAGGAGTTGACTGTGATAATTGTCGCGTGCGTGTACAGCATAGCTGCCTTCAATTGGGGTCTTCAGTAGGTTGAATAACTGTTGAACGAACTAATTGCAAGACTTTTCGAATTGGAGTTTCAGACTTTAATACTCAAAATGAAATAACAGCCGGAGGAAAGACGGGGCAGTTTTGAAGCAAAGACTATGCTTTCACGACCCAAGTTCTTTTAGCACTTGATATATGTGAAGCTGATGATCATTCGCTGTATGCGGGGCTGATAGGCGTTCGTGGCTTGACGATAGTGGAGCTCGCCCTATCTCCTGGAAGGAAGCGGCCGCTGAGTCGCTGGCAAGACCTGAAGCGGACTTTGTTTTAGTCGCCAAGATCAGCTGTATGTGGAAGTCTGATAGAGAAAATTAATATCGAACAACAGTATCTGGTAATCGAAGCGAACGGCACCCGCGGGCAGCTCGCGGCTGTGCTAAAGCGCGATTTTTGTCTCTCCAAAATATCCCCGTGGACGGGAAAAGAAAGGGGATGCTGAGCTTTTGGCTGCTAGTCGGAGGCCGCCGAAGACACTTGATTCGTCAGATCCCACCTCCACCTCAGGTCCGAGCCTTCGGGCCTGGCCACGGATCATCAGCTGCACACCATTCTCCCCGAAACCCCAGACATTGCTCCCCCACGTCTCGTGGCATCCCCTGGCCTAGAGCGTAGATGGCTGGGATATCGCGCGGTACCGACCCAGTGGTTGGCAGGCCGTGATAGCAGACTGTAAAGTTGTGGAACAGGTCTTACGATCCTTATCCACGAATCGCGATGTCTGGGCTTCTGTATAAAGATGTGCTGCAGCACCTCGCACAAACAGATGGATTCGTGGATAAGATCAGTATCGTTCGATTCTTCGCCTTCGCTGAAATCGTCAACTTGCTAGGTTCGCTTTGTAAGGCAAGTTGAAAGGAGCAGCCAGTTCCCCTCCCAGCCAATCTCTCAACCCGGCCAAAGGTCACGAGCAGAAGAATCGACAACGCAGTCAAAATGTCTCAAGATGGGCTCCCAGACACGATCGTGCCCCCCAATGCCCGAAAGCCAACCTTCGGAGACCGCGCCAGCCAAGCTGGACGCGCCGTTGTGAAGAAGCTCACCACCAAGCAAGGACTTCTCGGGGCCTACGACTATGCCTTCCTCTTCATGCCCAACATCCCTTTCATGAAGAAGGATCCGCGCCCTGCGCCTTTCTTCGGCCTCAATGACAAGATGCCCGTGGTTCTGGCACTTTTGCTCGGTTTCCAGCACGCTCTTGCCATGTTGGCTGGTGTCATTACCCCTCCTTTGATCATGAGCGGCCAAGGAGGTGTCAATCTCTCAACTGAGGAACAGCAATATCTCGTCTCCACCTCGTTGATTGTCTGTGGTATTCTGTCGGCAGTGCAGATCACTCGTTTCCATATTCGCGGAACACCGTGAGTGTCCTCAGATCAAGATATCCGGCTGTAGAAGATGCTCATGAAGTTTAGATACCACATCGGAACTGGTCTCATCTCTGTCGTCGGTACCTCCTTCGCCATTATCCCTGTTGCATCCGGAGCATTCAAGCAAATGTACGCCAACGGCTTCTGTCCCTCTGCAGCAGACGGCACACCACTCCCTTGCCCAGACGGCTACGGCGCTATCATCGGCACAGCAGCTTGTTGCGCCCTGATCGAAATCCTCATCTCCTTCATGCCCCCGCGCTTCATCCAAAAGATTTTCCCACCGATCGTCACGGGTCCCACTGTCATGCTAATCGGTGTTACTCTCGTCGGAACCGGATTCCAGAGCTGGGCTGGAGGTAGCGGGCCTTGCTCCGCGAGACCAACTGATGGTTTCTTCGCACTGTGCCCAGATGTTGCTGCTCCACATGCTCTGCCTTGGGGAAGCGCGCAGTACATTGGTCTGGGATTTTCGGTCTTCGTTACTATCTTGCTCTGCGAACGCTTTGGATCTCCTATCATGAAGTCAACCAGTGTGGTGATTGGGTTACTTACCGGCTGCATCATTGCTGGAGCAACAGGATACTTCGATGGCTCGACTATTTCTGCCGCTCCGGCAGTATCGTTCATTTGGGTATATACTTTCAAGCTCCAAGTGTATGGCCCACTTGTTCTTCCCTTGCTGGCAATCTTCATCATCTGTGCCTGCGAAACTATCGGAGATATTACCGCAACCTGCGATGTCTCTCGTCTTGATGTCGAGGGCGAGTTGTTCGACTCCCGGATTCAAGGAGGGATCCTCGCAGATGGTATCAATGGTGTGCTGGCCGCACTCATGACCATCAGCCCTATGTCGACCTTCGCTCAGAATAATGGAGTCATCGCTCTCACTCGATGCGCCAACCGCTCTGCTGGATACTGCTGCTGCATGTTCTTGATCATCATGGGCGTCTTCTCGAAGTTTGCTGCTTCCTTGGTCGCAATTCCGAGCGCGGTGCTTGGTGGAATGACGACCTTCCTCTTCTGCGCTGTTGCAGTGGCTGGTATGAGCATTACGTCGAGAGTACCCTTCGATCGCCGCAGCCGATTCATCCTGACAGCTGCTCTATCTCTTGGGTAAGTCGTCCCCACCATCAAGCTTGTCAATTGTCGCTGACCAAAATCATTAGATACGGAGCAATTCTCATTCCAGATTGGTTCAGCTATACTTTCACCTATGCTGGTAACAACAGGGCATTGCTGGGATTCATGGACGCCATTGTCCTTGTCTTGGAAACTGGTACATTGATTCATAACATGCCAAAATATACAAAGCTAACGCCTGGACTCTAGGTTTCGCTGTCACTGCCGTAGTAGCATTGCTTCTCAATCTTACGCTTCCATATGATATCGAGGAGGCCGCCGAGAGCGTACACGGGGGTGATGTTCAGCCTGCTACCTTCACCGAACATGATTCGGAGGCTGGAATGAGCAAGGAGACGCCAGCCGTCGAGGAGAAGAAGATTGACGAGATAGATGTGTAAGATACAGTACTTGTGTTTCTCTGGCAGAAAGTGATGGGCAGATTTGCGAATGATCGAATCGGCTGGATAGGAGGCTAGCATAAAAATAAAATATACTGAAAATAAGATATCATGTTTCACACCTTCATGAGAAGTAAATAGACATCTATAGTTCGCTTGAACGATGCCCATGGAAACCAAAACAACCCTGTGCATTTCAAGGACTCACCACCCCCGAACCCTCACACCCCCCGGAAACGCACACTCTTACGGTAACAAATATTACTCTTCGCCCCCAAAACACGCACAATATCACTCTCTCCAAAGTGCAGGTTACTTATCTCCTCAATGTCGTGCCAACTTCCGCCGTCAGAATAGTAGACGAGGCTTGAAAAAGCACATGTCCTGTTTGCGGCCTCCATCCACAAATTCTGGCACTCGCCATGCTGGTCTGGAAAAGGAAAAATAAAATAAAGGGTATGGTTTTAGGTGTTCGTGTCAAAAGATATCAAAACAAATGCAATGCTAATTTACTCCAAAACCATAGTGATACCTCCACCAATAACGCCAAGCAGAACCAAAGCAGTCAAGATTCCCGCCCCAGCCCGATCCGCAGTCGTGATCGGCTTGGAAGACAACCTCGAATCCGCCGCACTACCACTTCCAGCGTTGACATCTCCTCTACTTGTGCCCGTGCCCTTCACGGCACTCACCCACCCAGGTACTCCATCCACTAAATTGCTTTGCACAACCTCAAGCGCTGCCATCTGCTCTCCAACTCCCAAGCTTCCGTCGTTCGTCATGTTCCATCTTAACCCACACGCTGTCCCTCTCGTACCAGCTGTGCAGGTGCCAATCGCTGCTTTTGCAGACGTTCTTAGCTTTGCCATGATAACGTCGTGGGTGAACGGAGCAAGTTCCGCGGTTGCGGCCAGCCAGCGGGTAAAGTATGCTTTGAAGGAGCGTTGATCGATATTGCATTTGCCGAATTCACAGGACTCGTACATAATGCCCGCATCGTCGAAGAATACCAACGAGGCGTTCAGCAATCCTGTAACGCGCTCTTGCCATAAAGCACTCCCGTTCGTCTGCACTTGTTAGCTCGGAATTACAAGAGAGAGATATCGTTACTCACGTAGTTGTACATTGCCGCGCCACCAAGGAGGAAGATGCCCGCGTTATACGTCCACTTATTGGCATCCTTCTGCGTACAATTATCCGTGTTGTGCGTTCCATCCACAACTTTATATTCCGGGGACATCAAGCCCACGTCATTCATCCAATCCCAGGTCTTCAGAGCCCAGTCTGCGTATGTTGTATTCCCGGTATATAACGCAAGTCTTGCCGCCAAATTGAAGACACAGCCGTTCGATATGCTATTCTTATAATTGAATCCGTTGTTGAACGTGAAGATCTGCCATCGGAAGCCCCCATTGCATGTTGTTTCATCCCACCTCGGAATTTGTGTATTTAATACTCCCTGTGCCAGTGCAAGCCATCCCGGCTTCCCTGTTGGCGGATCTGGGAACTTTGTTTCTGCCGCTGTCATCGCTGCCATCCCCCAGAACCCTTGATCGTCGTTTCCTTCTGTTTTTGTCTGGTTCAGTGGCATATAGTCTCCATAGTCTCCGGCCTGGTGCAGTAGTGCTTGTGTCGTCACAGCATTGTAGGTCGTATCGCCTGTATAATACCAATAGTTGATCATCGTCCCGAACCTGTAGGAAAAGATATCAGCGACGCAATCTACGGCTGAAGAATTGAACTCACATAGCACCAGCTTCCCACCAGAAGTATGGATCCGGCAGATTTCCAGGCACGTCCCCGGTGTTGTTTCCTGTATAGTAGCTCATCAAATCGAATGCTATTGTGCTCGCCGCGGCTTTGATCGAGTCTTTCGAGGTGAGGTCGAGAGATATGGCAGCCTCTGCTCCTTGACCGGCAAGCACGCAGAGTGTACAAACAAGATGTGTTCTTACCCTCATGGTGAGCGATGTAGAGATAGGTAGAGAGAAACGACTGTGAATGAAAGAATGATCGTGAAAGTCCACTTCCAACGAGTGACAGAACGCCGAGAAAATGCTTCTAGGAAATATATCAAGGTATTCGAGAAAGAGAAAAAGATCAAAACACCTACAATCTCGAAATTCATCCTGCGGAGGGCTGGGGGAAATCCCAAGACTTGCCAAGGTGCCTCTCCAGCACAGCCATGATCAGTTGTCTCCAAAGGTGCTGCCCAGGCGACGGAGTTTTATTATAAGATGGCACATTGCGCGTCGCCAATTTCTCGTGGGCAAACATGATGCTGCCCAGAGTCTTGGCTATGATGTTCATAGGATGATAGCGCTGTCAAGCATTTATTGTGGGCTGCCAAGTGCCCGGAAAGACGTTGCGAGACATCATCTCGTGTTGCGGAAAACATTGGCAAAGTTCGAGGAGACGCTGGATGGGCTTGGAAATCAGTTGATTTGGAGGTATTGGAACTGAGGAGAGATTCGAGTCTTGGACTGAGAGTTGTTCTTGTTGTTGGTGTTATTATTGAATTGAAGAAGGGAACGACGCGGCACGACAATGGTGGAACACGCTAAGGGAGCGTGCACGTGACTTCCTCGACTCGCCCCTATTCGCCCCCTTTTCATTAAATTCCCTCGGATACAAGCGAGATTTCAAGTGGAAACAAGTTCTTGAGTTTTTCTTCTCCTTTTGTTCTCCTTTTCTTCTCTATTATGTTTTAATCTTGCCTCGGAAAGGTTAGACTCTTGTACAAAACTGAGCCCTCAACATTCAATTCAACACCAGGCTTCGAGTACAATATTGCAAAGGAATATTAAATTATTCCTTGAAAGGAAACTTTTTCAATCAAACGCCAGCGAGATATTGAACTTCGGCTGAAACGGCTGCACACCTCTAACAAGCGGATGCAACAGCAACACCTCCCTCTCATCGCCCGTCAGTCCCACGACCCAATAAACCTTATGCAAATCCTCTGGCAACGATCGAGTGTACTCCTCCCTAACCGCACCATCTGGCAAAGTCGTCCCGAACCTCTCAATCTTATCTTCGGAAACCTCACTCTTCAGCTGCACACACATCCGCAACGGCTTCGAACCATTCAAATCCCGCGTCCACTCAACCCGAGGAACATCCGGCTGTTGAGCATCTAGATACAGTGGATCGACCATGAATGAATAAGCATAGTAAGGCTCGTTGTAGGCACGATCTTGACTCTTGTGGCAGATGTTGTGCAATATGCTGATAGTTGGTGCCGGGTATTCGTCGAGGAGAGCGTAAATCCATCTTTGAGCGACGTCCACGCTTTGCCTGGGAGGATTCTTGATGTACAGTTCGACCCTTGTCCTTAGCTCAGGTATATCTGCTAGCCTTCGATCGGCTTCGAAGCGCAATTTTGGGATGTGCTCTAAATATATGGGAGGAAGAGAGATTTCCGGGAACTCAGGGGCGCTGAAAGAAAGATTTTCGAGCGCTGTAGCAGTGTCAATTTAGTTTATGAAGTGTGAAATGAGGACACGACTTACTTACTCTTGATGTAACAGTCGAGTTTATCTTTGGTTGAATGGTGGTAGTGATTGTATTGTAAGCTCAATCGTAAAGCGTGGTGGGTTTTCATGACTTCGTGAGCCAAGTCTGCCAAGGGCTGGATTTCCTCGAGAATCGCGGAGGCATTCATATTGCGATGAAAGTGCGAAAACAACAAGCAAGAGATGAGAGCTCGAGCAACAACCAAATGTTTGAAGAACTACAATAATCCGAATCAACAATCATTACAGGTACTAACTAGCCTTATATATTTGCAAAGTTCACGATCGTTCAGAGCCCGTTGTCGTGCCTGGCGCCTCTACAGGGATCTCAGCCTCCTCAAGCAAGGACTCTCGGATGTCCCAAAACGCTCACCATGAAAACAAAAATCTCTCGCTGCAAAAATACATCCGAGTCCCGGTAAGAGGCGTCTGTTCGCGATCATAAGCTTTGATTTAATACGGATGATTCTTTCCGAGGTATTGCCCAGTTGGACCGTTCCGGAATTGGACACAAAGGGATAGTGGGCGGCAACTCAATTCAATGATAGCTTATTAAAAACTAAAATTGAGCCCCTAGTGCCAATCTAGAAATTCGTTCATAATTTGAAAAAACATCCATTACCTTCTTCCACGTTGTCTTTGTATTCACGAAGAATTGTTGTCCTGGTCCTCGTAATCGCTCTCCCGCCTTCTCTTAAACCAAGCCCTACCTTCAGATTCAGATCCCTCACGTCCATGTTTTCGGCTTCCAAAGTTTCCACCAGGCCCTTCATAACCATTTGTATCATCTGGCGATAGTTCTCCATTGCTCAGACGATGCTCGTTCAAATATGCCTTGCTCCGGCTGCGTGGTCTATGTCCAAATTCCGACTCGGGCTCATTGTTGAAAGAGATTGCCGGTGGACGGCCTAAGATTGGACGTTGCTTTGCGAGTCGGTTTGGTGAAGGGATGCGTATTCCTAGAAAATTCGACGACTCTTCTTGGCTTCTGTCGAAAGGGCTACTCTGTCTCCGTCCTCCCATGGATGGCTGCTGCCGTGCCAGGCCTATCGTTCCTCCGTTAAGCCGACCTCTCCCTGGTGAGAGTGCGCCCGGGTCGTAAGTTTGTGTTTCTCCCCCTCTGGAATGCTCAGGATTCCAGTGATCCGCACGGTCACCGCGCTCGAATGCCATCTCGCCATCCGTCTTGCCTACCGTCTCCTGCATGAAATGATCAAAGTCTTCCGTAACAACGTGTATCATTTTAAAATGCTCGGTGGTTAGTCTCGGTTGAATATCATCCTTTCTTGCATCGAAATGTGCAAGCGATGAGGCGATCTGAATTGCATTGCGAATCTGCCTACCATTCCAACGGAATTTGCCCTTGTATTCGTAGAACTTCTCTTCAGCAAGCCGCAGGATTTCTTGTTCGTTGATCTGAAGAGGTTGAAGGTCCGTGTCCATGCAGCGTTCTTTCTCGACTTTGCGCAGACGATCAATGTTCATTTTCCAGATGTCCATTGTTTGCTGCAAGTCGAGCGGAGGATAGTATAAAGTTAGATGGATTCTTGATTTGAATGCTTCGTCAAGAGCTCCTGGACGGTTTGTTGTCAGAAATAGTAGGCCATCGTAGTACTCTAGAACTCGTAGGAACACTGGTATCCAGCACGGTCAGCAAGGTGTTCAAGTCAAAAATTTTACAACAGAAATGCCAGCGCCGGCCAGCTAGCAAACTAGCTTGATAGAAAATCTTACCCGAGACCAAGGCGTTCTTGGTAAGAGTGACATCTCCTTTTGACCTCTGCGAGAAAAAGGTGTCGACTTCATCAAGTAGCAAGACACAATCCCATGTGTTCGCAAGTCGAAAGATCCTTCGCAGTGCAGACTCTACTTCAGTAGGTGTCAAGCCAAGATCTCCACAGGTGATGGCGAACAGTGGTTTTCCGCTTGCTTGTGCCACGGCCTCAGCGGTAGCGGTCTTGCCAACACCAGGTACTCCATGGAGCAAGATGAATAAGCCTTTGCCTTTGCCCTTGATCCAGTCCAAAGAAGTGCGCGTTACCCCGTCCTGCCGGTCCGACGTCTTCTTCATGAAGTGATCCTCAACAAGTGCTTTGATCAAATCTTTATAACGACGATTGATCTTGAGACAGTCAAAGCCATCGCTGGATTCCTTTACAGGACGAAGTCCATATACATCCAGTTGAACGAATTTTCGATCTCTTAATACGTAGCCGAAGACTCTGCTAGGGAGGAGTGGGAGGTCGCATTCACTAAGGCATTCCGAAGTCGTCAGTCTGTTATTTTTGTCGTTTTCTCGAACTTTGGCTAAAAATTTGTCTTCGAGAAGGTTTTTGTTTCGTTGATACGTGCTAACTCCAGCCCGAAGGACAATTATTTCGGTTGTCTCGGCCAAAAGCATCGTTCTGTTGGAATCGGACCACCAGCATGTGTAAAAATCGTCGATAACAGTCAACCTGCGAGGCTCCTGGGGCTTTAGAATAGACGGTACTGGCTTCCATGAGGGACAAGTCTGGAATGCCTCCACAAAATCGATAATCACTTCGCTGTCGACATATTCGGAGCGTTTGAGATCGTTGCCTTCTGCATCGGTAGTTGGGTCTCCTCGTGGAGTCCTGGTCACTGTCCACCAATTATATGCCCTGTGTCTTTCCTCGATGCTGCTGAGGAATTTCTGTCCATACTGTGTGTAAAATCCCAGTCTTTCTTTGTGGTTTGCGAGAAAACGGTATGGGAAAAGCTTCAAAGAATTGATTGGACGCTCTCCTTCGAAAGGGTGGATCTCGAACGTCTCAGTAACTACGCAGAATTCTTCTCCGGTGAAGTCGATATAGTAACAATCCAGTTCAAAAGAGGCCTTCTCCGCGTCTTCATCGTTGATGTGATATCTATTGTGAGACGGTGTGAATCCAGTTCCAGCAGCAAAGAGGCGCCAGGCTCGGTGGCCGAGGCTGAAGTCGTTGGTCTCCTGGATTGCGCCACCTCCCACAGAGCGGTAGATCATGTCACCATTCCTGAAGAGATACCAGAGGTCTTGGAACCGTATTTTTGCATTCGAAGTATCATCTAGAAGTTCGAATTGAGAATAGAGAGGCATGATCTCTTTCGACATGAAGTCCACGTAACATTTCAAGTCTGCAAGCGCTGCTGCACTGTCACCAACGGACATTTTCTCTGCGTCGACGACTTGTTCAGATACTCCATCTAAGCTAGCCGGAGTCCGAGCACCCTCGAAATTCTCATCATGTCGACCCCATTTGGATTCCAGCTCTCTGAGAAACCCTAGAACCTGTGGATGGAAGTGAATGAGGGGGCTAAATGGCCGAATAAACGTCCGAGGTTGGCTGCCCCAAGATTCTTGCATGATCTTGGATAATATCAACAGAATTGTAGGTGATTGAATCCGAATCCGTGAAATCAATTTGCCATCTAATTCTGTCGTGTGGACGCCTTGCGCTGGTTTCAATGTGGGTTTTGGAGGCTTGCCTTTCGGGGGTAACTTCGTTGTTGACTTCGAAGCCTTGCTCTTGGACTTTGCGCGATTCTTGGGAAAACTTTGTCTGATCCGACGCTCTTCTTGTATCTCCTCCTGTTCAAGGACGGGGTCGGTTTCGAGGACGTCCACAGCGTATAGACCTTGCTCAGCCGCATTGAACCGGTTCTTAAAATGCAACAGGTCACACTTGCGCACCTCTGGAATAATTTTGACGTCAATCTGGCCTGGATATGATGACCTTCCATGATCTTCGTCCTCATCTATCTCAGTGCCGAGGTCAATCCTGGAGCCTCGCTCGGAATCCATCTTCGGATCTTCAGATGCGTCCGCATTCGAACGCATTTTTAAAAGCCTTCTGTGAGGTTGGACACTGAACTAAGGCTCGAAAAACGGCTTCGTACAGCTCTCTTGCACTGCGATTTATCAATCGAATAAAAATTCCTTATTCTTGTTCTAATCGAGTAGTCTCTACTGCAGTAGTCGGGAAATATGACTTCGACACTAATCATAGGCGGAAGGAATGCTGAAAGAGATTCGTGAGAAGTTATGAAATAGTGAGAATCCAAGAATCTTGAAGATCAAGTTGCTGAAGATAAGCGTCAAATATCAAACAAATCCAAGAGATACAACAATGGCTTTGAGATATTTCATCCTCGCTCGCTAGTACGACTCATGCATGGCTCTACCTTGAACGACTAACTTCTGCCTAGATAAGCGGGGAGGGGAGCTGCATCTGTATTGGGCATGTTGATTCTGTGGGGTGAAAGCTTGAAAATGTGGCCATTGAATCCATTGGTCATTGGATGCAGCCAAAAACGCCTAACTCATAGCAGCAGGGTGAGGCAGACTGAAAGTGAGGCTTGCGATACGGCCGAGGCGAGGCTGACAAGCCACACCTTTGATCTTGCGTGGGGGTCATTTATATACCCACACCAAGCATACCTTGATGGCGATTGGCAGCTAGGCTTATGCCGCTAGAGCGGTAGGATTTCTAAGCTTTTCTCATAGCTGGCCTAGTCCCGAGTCGATGTCGCGGTACTGAGATATCACATGGTAGCAGGCATCCGTCGGCGGGCTCGGCAACGAGGTTTTGACTCCCCTCGACATCTTGTACTCTCGTTATCGTCGAAATATATATCAATTCATTATCTTGAACGCTTCAAACTTGGGGACGCGTCCATTTTATTTCATTTATCAGATCTGGGCAGAATGGCAGAGGAACAAGCAGAGCCTGCTTCACTCGTGACCCATTATCTTCAGGAAAGAGGGCCAGAGTTAGCAGGGATACATGATGCTTGGGCCGTGGAGACCAACTTCAACCCATCTAAATCAGAATATGAGGCAAAGAAGAAGCACGAGTAGGTTCAACTTCACAGCCTTACTGGGCACCGGGCACGAGAAAGCCTACTTATATTAAGTAGGGAGTTTATGGAAGCCCTCCAAGAATATAGAAAGCTTGAAGGTCGCAAACTTCCGTTCGACCCTGTAGATTGCTCTTGGCGGGATGTGTTCAAGCAGCTAGAAAAAGCTGAAGAGGCTGCAGTCGCTAGTGAACAAGGAGACAAAAAGTTCTTAACGAACACCAGGAGGAAAATTAACACTATATCGAAAGCCATTGTGCCCCTTCTAGATGCTATACCTAAAGAGTTGAGCATTCTTCGTGGTGGACTCGCCATCATTTTCTACGTATGTATTGATCTCAACCCACCCCAACTCCAAAACTGACAAAAGTATGACAGCTTGCCCAACACAGGGAGAGAGTCAGACGAGACATTTTAGACACCTTTGAAGACATACCGGGTATCATTGCGATGGCATGCAGCAAATCTCAGAGCTTTCCCGGTGACCTCAGCTTGCACGACTCTATAGACGATTTGAAGGTGACACTCTTTGATGCTATCCCCAGCTTGATTGAGATTTTGATGCCGGGAAAATTCTGTAAGTAGTTATCAAAATAAGCCTTATTCGTTGCTGATGATGAGCACAGTGGCCAAAGTGACCTGTCTCTTTCGAGGATTCCGAGTTCAGGATATACTGGACTGTATCCAAAGGAAAGCCAGGGGAGTGGAGACTTTCGCCAGAAACCTTCAAGATGGACTTGTTGTCAAGAATTATCTCGCCACCACAGAAGTCCAAAAAATGACGGCATCAACTCACGTGCAAGTTCAGGAGATATATGAAGGTGTTACGGCAATGGATCAAGCGGTACGCGGCCTCGATAACAGATTCCAAGAAATCGACTCCAACATCGTCGAGTTGAAGGACTTTATCTCTGAGCAAATAAACGATGCTTTGGCTAGTAAAAACGGGATGTTTCAAATGTTGAAAGATGTTGTTTCTGGTAAATTAGCCTTTCTATGTTACGGTAGATAGCAACGCTCACTTCAGACAGTTTTTCTTTGCGACGATCAACAACCGGAGCTGATGATGAATTCCACCTGGACAACATCTGTTTCATCATCTGAGCAGCTATTAGACCTGCTTAATGTGCAGCTTGAGCAGGAAGTGTTTGATCTAGAATTTGTTCTCCGGCAAAGCAAAGAATATGACTCTACGTCCAAGTCTTATGGAGCGACAGTTATGTCTAGTCCACGTTTCCAACAATGGATAGCTACTAGCAAAACGGATCTGATTTATGTTGAGGGCCACCTTGACTCCTCTAGGTTTGGGAAAACATCACCAATTTCGTACTTTTGCGCAAATCTGGCTCTACTTCTCAGAGACTCGTCGACAAGCATAACGCTACACTTCTTCTGCGGTCAACACGTGGCTTCCAACGATAGTCTCCAAGGGCCGAGAGGTCTAATCAGGAGTCTGCTATCGCAGCTCCTTCAACTTTGGCCTAGTGCTCCCTTGCACGGTATTGATCTCGCATCCTTTAATGGGAACCATAATTCAATACCAACAGAGGATCTTTGTCAGATCTTTGAGCTGCTGCTAAGGCAAGTTCCGATCCAAACCACAATCTTTTGTATCATTGATGATTTGGGCCAATTTGAGAAGGATCGCTGGGATGAAGACTATTGGCAGTTTCTGCGCATGTTAGGGACTCTTATCGTTGGCCAGGAATCTGGCATGAAATTCAAGGTCCTGGTGACGAGCTCGACGAAGAGCAAGCGACTACAGGAAAATATTCCGGAAGAACTACTGATACAAGTGACAGAGAGGGATAGGTTAATGGGGCGTAGAAGGCAGCAATCATCGTGGACCGGAGCCGACTGGCGGTGACCATAAGGAAGCAATAATTTGGTAGCTGGAGAGAGGAAAGGCTGTAAGCCAGTAGCAACCGATAGATATTTGCATTTCGTTAGTCAAAGGTTTCTGATTCACTTGGTGATATGAGTGCACCGGGGAGCGAGAGGGGAGATGGATGGTATTTTGTGCTTGATTTGTGGCGTTTGGACTCCGAGATATCCCATCTCTGGCTCTGTGGAATATTGAACATAGGATTGGACATAGACGGGAGGTTGGAAGCTGGAAGCTGGAGGTTTGGGAGGGTGAGTTGGGTTGGGAGGTGATGAGTCGGGAAGATGAGAAATTGAAATTGAAGCTCTCCTTCAAGAGTTGCATCTCCTATTCGTTGATTTTCTGCCTAAAACTGCTCTTCAGAAGGAACTGATCTGTAAACATCTGATGCAAGAACACCCGAAGCTGGCAAACATAATCAAACACTCCTCAAACTGTACTTCCCTTCCTCGATTGTCCTCCCTCCAAGTCATAAATCTTCTTGATACCCTGCAACTCGGCCTCAAAATCGATCTTCAAATCCTTTAACAACCCATCGCGGAGATCAAACACCCAGCCATGCACAATCGGAAACCGATTTTCGTTCCAGCTCTTCTGGACCGCGGCAGTCTTGATAACATTCTTCGCCTGCTCCAGCACATTGAGTTCCACCAGCCGTTTCCCCTTCGCTTCAGCTCCTTGCTCCTCGCCAACGGTGTCAAGCTCTTTCTCATGGAGGCGGTAGATATCACGAATGTTGCGGAGCCAAGGGTTCAAGAGTCCCATGTCGGAGTGAGAAAGTGCTGCTGCGACGCCACCGCAGTTGTAGTGTCCGCACACTATGATATGCTTCACGTGTAGGTGGACTACCGCGTACTCAATTACGGACATCACGTTAAGATCGGTATTCGGGACTACGTTGGCAATGTTTCGATGCACAAAGACTTCCCCAGCATCGAGACCCATGATTTCGTTAGCGGGGACACGGGAGTCTGAGCAGCCAATGTATCTACAAAAGTGTTCAGTATATTATAATTCCTTTTTTGATGTCGTAATAGAGGGGCTGAGATCATAATTGCTTTTCTTAATATGGAAAGAATTAAGGATGAAGAAGAGAAGGAAGAAGGCGTACAGGTAATCAGGATGTTGACCAGAAGCCAGCTTCTCGAAGAATGACGGATCCACTTCCAGTTTTGAGGCGACCCATGCTTTATTGTTGGCGAAGATTTTGGATTGGTTTTCTTGGAGGTATTTAGACATAGGATGGCGGGGTATGTCAGCTGATAAGGAAGACATGTCGAGGGTGTGCTGTCTGCTCTGATATGGGGGAAAGCGACAATTCCGATCAATGAGAGTGGAAAATGATGGTTCGAAGGTGAGTGCGTGTGTTGAAAGAGAGTTGGGGAGAATCATAAAGGGAAGAGGGAGACTTCGATGTCGTAGCTCGAAAGAAGTAATTATATTACGCGAGAACACGTGGCTTTCACGTGAGCAGGACGCTCCAAACACGTGTAAAATGGTACTTTGAGCTTATTACTCCAAAAACGCTTTATATATATGAATGACTTCATATTATGTAAACAGATAAGTAGGCAAAGATGAACTTGTTTGATTTAGAAATATTTTCCTCCCCGTATTTGTTCTCTTCATTCCCTTCTCTTCTCTGGTAGTACTTGGATTTCTTCTCGAGAGGTTTCACTGGCTATGCAACCCAACCTGGTATCTCAGCCTCAGCGGCAAATTTTTCGCCGCAACCACATCTCTAACCTCAACCTCCTCCCTCAAGCTTCGGAGCGACTGTACTTTACACAACAGCCCCAAACATACCAATCGGAACGATTACCATAGTACCCATATATCTACAAAGCCTGGTTTCCATTTCGTCCCAGACGACCATATTGCCGCCATGAATGAGCAAAGTGTGGCCCCAACAAATAATGCAATCCCCGCCAACGCCAACCCCTCAAATGACACGCAAGGACAGGTTCAAACTGGGCAGAATATTATAACGCTCCCTCAAAGACCTGATGGCTTTGGCCCTCAATATCTTGATCCTGGTGGATGGGACTTTCCGAATTCAGATCTTGAGTAAAGGCTACTTCAAATGAGGGGGAGCAATTATTCGCGCGGCGTACTGACTTCAATGTCTAGCAATGCCGAAGATTTATCAGCTGAGCCAGGCTTGGCAACGATTGGCGTTTTTGCCCTATCGATAATAATCAATGCCAGAATCGTAAGGATTGATTCTAATCGATTGAGAATCGATTCTAAGCGAGGTTGCCCCTATAAGAGCTAGTTATCGCCTATAATTATAGGGGCTTCTAGGGTATTTCCCACTTTAATTATAAATAACTTTATAACTATTAATTATATAAAGAAAGTTTTAACTAAGTAATTATCCCTATTAACTTAAGGTTTCTAAAAATATAGCTAGTTAAGGATTTGGTCTTAATTTAGTCTTAATGCAGTGATTTAAATTAAATAGGGCTTTATAAGGCTCACTTAACTCCCTAAAGGCTCTAGAGTTATAGGGGCTTTTAGGGTATTTTCTATGTTAATAGTATATAACTTTATAATTACTAATTATATTAGGAAACCTTTAATTATATAATTATTCTAATTAACTCTAGCTTTCTAAAGATATAATTAGCTAAGGATTTAGCCTTAATTTAGTCTTAATATAGCGATTTAAGTCGAGGGAGGCTTTTATGAGGCTCGCTTAGCCTAGATATACCTCCTATATAAATTTACTATATAAGGTACTTAGGAAGAATTAATTCCCTATTGATTGGAATTAATACCCCATGATTCTTAGTAATATGATAGTACTATCGATAGGGAATTAATTAGCCAGCAATCGTTGCCAAGCCTGAGCTGAGCAATGGACAAAGATCCTGCGTATTAATAAGGCTTTGTATGGGTTTACAATAAGGGAAAAAGAAAGAGACGTAGTCAAAGCTAGATTCCCGGGTATGTTTTGCTTTGCAGATGATGAAATGGAAAGCCGCTGAATGGTTATTTGGCAGCATTCATGTTGAAAGCACCAGCTTCTGCTACTACCACTCCAAATCCAGACATCATCCCAGAATTTGAAGTGTGGGATTCATCATCAATCTCGATCAAAGAAACTGCCACCGATCTCCAACGCTCTTTGGCAATCAACGGCTTTTCCACGCGGTCGATTGAAGCAGCACTGTATGTAGCACTACGTTTGAGCTGTGTGTAATTCTGACATGCAACTGTACGCAGCGGTGGGGGTGCTTTTGGTGTTTCTGCTGGAATATCAGCTGATCTCAAAGTTGAGGCCACGGAGGGGAAAGGAGATATTGGTATCAACGCGGACAAGGAGTACTACGCAGCGTATAATGTAGGGACTGTGTAAGCTTTCTATTGCGCAATCTAACTCGCTTAGTTTCCTCGAGCAAGACTTTTTCTTGACGAGCTGAACCTTGAGATATCACCTCAGTGCGAAAGGGAGCTCAAGAATCTCCAACAGGACTTGACAGACCGGAAACAAACAGACCAGAAGCTCAGGAGGTTCAGCGAACTTTACGGTGAGACGCTCTGCTATACATGCATCTATTCCCGTCAAAAGACTAAGAAAGGAAGGTCATATTTTCGCCACTGTTTTTCAGTTGGGTGGGCAACTGCAAAGCTCAAAATTCGCTGGTTCTATGCTTTCGACGACCGACACAGAAAGAGCAGACGCCTTGAAAGCAGCAGTGGGTGCAAGCTTTGGTGCACAATACGTGTCGGGATCAACCAGATATTCAAGAGAGAATCAAAGAAGCTCTCAAAACCATGAGCAAAAGATTTCTGACCTGTCAAACCTTGCCTGGATAGCTCGAAGGGGTAACACTCTTCTATGTGCCAAGTGAGTCTCTTTTGACCTCAAAGAGAAATTAAAACCTGACTTCAGATGTAGCCCGCCGCAATGGGCTAGCACTGTTGCATCTCATAAAAACTGGCGCGTCATCGAGGTACGACTTGGGACTATATTACACACATACACACAAAATTTGACGTTATTTCTAGCAAGAGAAGGTTGTAACCCTTCACGAGTTAATCGGCAGATTCTCAGATTGGAATGGAATTCCGAATCTCTTTGAGGAAATTGCAAGACAGCGGATCCAAGACAACCTCTTGAACCCTGGCCCAAAACCGAAGTGGACTGGGAAATCAAACTGCTGATTAATACTACATCAGATGGCCCACCTGAGAAACTGGCTTGGAACGAGCTTGACACGGGAACTCTCATAGTTGCCCCTACAGGCAGCGACGTGGATGTACCAGAGCCGGTCTTTACAGTTCTCAACGCTAATGGCGCAGAGAAAGCAGATCGGCCCATTCTCAATTCCGTACTTGCACACCCCTCGTCGTTTTTCGTTTTGATTTCACGACACTAGCATGAACGCTAATTAAAATAGCTCCCCATAGATTATCCCGTCTTTCTTGTCACTGGAACTTCCTACGAACGGTCTCCAACCAAGGGTAACCAGATCGCTGGTCTCTATGTCAACTCTTCAGGTCAGCTAAAACCCGAAAGGGTGCAGCCCAATAAGATCAACCGATTCTCCTTCCGTCTTGCAGGACAGAGGGGTCCATGGAAGAAACACGACATGCAGCCTCTCCAGAACTTGGAATCTGGTAACCAGGTCAACATATATTGCCATTCTTTGGTCCGTACGCAAATATCAACAAGCCGCCAAATTCTGCTGTACCTGTTCTATATCTAAAACACGAGAAAAAGTTGGCAGTACCTGTGCCCGAAGGATATACAAAGAGCAACGATGTCCAGTCTATCGTCGAACAGTATGACCATGGAACACTTACACCCAAGGATCGAGATGTATTTGAGGTCAAAGGATACTTGGATCTTACAGATCGAATCGAAAAGATCAAGCCAAAGAAGATAGTGCCGGGTGGTCAAGTCGGCCCAGTATCAACTTCTGTGACAATTGGACCAAAAATTTCGTTCGGTGTTGGACTAAGTGTAGGAGGTGTTGCTGCCCGGCATTACGATGTCTACGAAGACGAGGAATTTCAAAATAAAATGCCTCTAATACCAATAATGGAAGCAAAAAGCACTTTAGCGATGTTCACAGTCTTTTTCGAGGCAGTATAGGAACATGGTATTTCTTGCGTACTTTTGAAACGGATGGGAGATATGATTCACTTTAAATCTGTTCTTCGAGCAGGGCAGGATAATTTGGCCATCAAAATCAATTTTTAACAAAAATCTGGCGGAAATTTGACTTAACTCACTCCCTTCGTGGACTCTTTTTCATTACTCGACTTCTGACGGTACATTCTGGTCCACAGTGGATACGAGATACTTTGTAACCAGTGGAAAGAGCAAATATCACCAGGACGGAACAGTCAATAGATCTCCATGATGCTTCACATCTTTCGGTCTCTTTGCCGCTAGGTGCATTCAAGAAAAGATTCATGTATTTTCAAAACCCACCCCAATTATACCAAGCAGTAACCGTATCATTCCCACCATCACACCCAAAAACCCCACTATAATCCGTCCCATTGCCATCGCTCCTCACCGTGCTATTAATCACAAACGCCGGATCCTCTCCCAGGAAACTCCTGATGCTCGGCGTCGTGAACGACACCTCTCTCATGCTCCAGAAGAAATGAGCTGTATAGCCTGTGACGCAATCCAGGCCTTGGCCGATGAAGAAGTAATTGAAAGTACCGTTGAATGTGCAGACGACAGCCAGAGTAGAGGCGTTTGCGGGGTCGGTGCTCGAGCTGGAGAGAAGGGTTGCCGTTATGGTGTAGGGCTGTTCGATCATCGTTCCATTGGCGAGGGTGATATATTCGGTGGAGACGTAGCCGGTGAAGGAGAGGCACGCGACTACTGTTTGAGTCGGGCGGGCGAGAGCAAAGGATGCGAGAGAGAGAGTGAGGAGGGTGGGGAGTGAGAGGTGCATTTTGGCTGTCGAATGTTGGAGTTTAAATATTAAGGCAATCGGGGAGAGGATATGTTGAAAGTATACCTAGCTTGAACTGCTGTTATAGAAAGAAGGTTATTTGAGCTTTTGTATTTTTAGTGTAGATTCATTCATCATGGGTATTTGAGAAATCCTTCGATTTATAGATTAAGAATGAGCTTGTGCATCGTTTGAATTCTGGCAAAATGCCACGCATTCGGCAACCGGCCGAAAGCCAAACAACCACGACCTTGCGCAACATCATCCGAGTCGTTATGTAGTTACTATAATCACGGGTGAAGTGTCCATGTGCATCAAATATTATCCAAATACTTCCACTAGGAGCATCTGGATCTCTAGAATAGGACTGAGTAAGAAAAGGAGATGGTTGGAGACATGAAGAAGCATAGGTCAATTGAGGAGCAAACATGATTTTAATTCTATTCAATGAAAATTATTGTGCCGTGTGGTAGTGGTACTCCATGTTATACACCTGTATCCATTCTATATACCCCAGCATTACCAGCCTCCTACGCCTATCCCAATCTCTCCCAAAACCTAACCCATCTCAAACACCTCATCGCCCCTAATCTCAAAAACCTCACTACTCCCCAACTCCAGCACCAATTGCTGCTCTGGTACTTTCTCTTCCTTCTTCACCACTTCCTCCTTTTTTACCACCTCCTTCTCCTTCTCTTTGCCCTTCCTCTTCTCCCTGCTAGGCATACTCATCAAATCACCCACATGCTTTCCAAAACCCCCACCTCCACCTAGTGAAAACATGCTCTTCGCCGGCCTCAAGCTCGTCTTCTCCTTCTCCTTCATCATCTTCTGACTAGGAAGAGTAGATAGATGATTCCCTGCAGATGAGAGATGCAAACTATGCGACGACTTCGATTTCTGTAGTGTAGGGAGTGGCGGGTGGTCGTGGGTGGGTAAGGGGGGTACACGAATCGAGAAGCGCGACGTTGCGGGGAGGGATTTTGTGGATTTGGCGGATTTCATGGAGAAGGTTGAGGCGGTGGGTGATGGTGGGGAGAGGGTCGTTCTGGATGAGAAGATTGAGGTTGGTGATTTGGGGGGCTGGGAGTCGGAGGTTGCGTTCATTGTAATGGACGTCGGCGACAGATTTTTGGATGAGAGGATGGGGGTGGAGGTTGTTGATTTGGGGGATTGGCTGGAAGAGAATTCTTGTTCTGTAGTCTGGGCCGTGGAGTGGACGGGGATTTCGGATGTCGAGGAAAGTTTTGAGGTGGATGGGAGTTCAGTAGGTCGGTCGGGAACTGGTGAAGAGGGAAGTTCGGATACAGTTGTGAGACCCGAATCTGTAGTGTGTTCTCGCATCGAACTCATCCTTGAGTTTAGCCCCGTGCTAGCTCTTAAGCTCGTTTTCGTCTCTGCAATCACAAGTAGCTCACGGACTTTGCGCTTTCGCTCGTCTGTGACATCTTCTGCAAAGCCAATTCTATGCCGCATAGGAAGAGCTCCAGTATCATCCTCCCCATCACATAGAAGCTCAGCACCAGCACAGATGAGCATGTGTAGAACTTCCGGATGTCCGTAATGAGCAGCATAATGAAGTGGAGTGTTTCCATGTTCGTTCTTCTGTGTCACTGATGCTCCCCTCTGGAGTAACAGCTCAACTACATTGAGATGCCCAGCCCAGGCGGCAACGCAAAGAGGCGAGTCGTGATTCGGTCCACCTCGGAAAAGTGTCGTGAGAGGTTGGTTGAGTGACAGAAATGTCTTGACGACCTCAATGTGGCCATGGTAGCAGGCAACGCAAAGAGCCCGATGGCCGGCAGAGTCCCGCGCGTTCATCACGACGCCGTGCTGGTGGAGAAGACCGATTGTCTCGACTGATCCGCTAGTAGCGGCGATGTGGAGAGGTCGTCGGTTGTCTCCGCGAGTTTGTGCTTCTGCGTTGGCACCAACATCAAGTAGGTGGCGCACAATCTCAGGGTTGTCCTTTTCACAGGCGTAGTGAAGTGGTGTTCGTCCAATGCGACATCGAGCGTCTACTTTTACATTCTTCTTGAGCAGAAATTCAACGGCATCAGCGTGAGAGCCGATGACAGCTAGGTGTATTGGAGTCAAGCCATCTGCATCCGCGGCTTGGATGGAGAGCTTCCGCTCTAGGAGAAATTCCATGACCTCGATGCGACCATTGACCGCTGCCCAATGCAGTGCGTTTCTCTCTTTCTCGTCTGTGCTCTGAAGAGATGCTTTCTTCTTCAAAAGCAGGGTGACAATCTTTAGATGTCCTGATGCGGCGGCGAACATCAAGGGATGCTTTGAGTCCTTCCCAATCGATTCGATATCGGCCCCTTTTCGTATTAGCAGATCCGCAACCTCCAGATGGCCATTGCTACAAGCGTAGTGAAGTGCCGTCATGAAATGGATATCTCGTGTTTCGATGTGTGAGTTGCTTCGTAGCAAGAAGTCGACCGTCTCCACGTGTCCCCCTTTGGCTGCAGCATGTAATGGGGTTAGTTGATCTTTGGCACGAGTCTTTATCCTAGACCCTTTCTTCAGCAGTAATTCCACAACCTTTGTGTGACCGCCTTCTGCTGCTATCCATAGTGGAGTTCGTTTGCTGCTGTCGCGAGCTTCGAGGCTTACAAGTTCGTTTAGGAGCAGCTCCATGACCTCGACATGACCTCGTGAAGCCGCGAGATGTAGAGGGGTAGAGAGATCGATGTCCCTGCTATTGAGCTTGGCTTTGCGATTGATCAGAAATTTCACTATGTCGGTGTTCCCACAATGGCATGCGACTGCAAGAGCTGTGCGCTTGGTGGATATGTCAGATGCTTCCAAGTTTTCACCGTTTTCGAGCAAGGCTTCTAGATCGGCTCGGCACCCGTTTTGAGCGGCATTGACAAGTGGAGGGACATTGTCACCCTCCACAGAAACGAAAACAGTAGTTTGACGTGCCTTGGAATTTTTGTTGCGCTTCCATACGTGAAGCGAGCCAGCGCGAGACTCATCAGGTGGTATGGAATCCGCTTTCGGTATGGGCTTTCTATTATTCATGCGTGAGATCCGAAGTGACCAGAATTTCTTGGACGAGCCAGTAAAGCTATCTGCACCGGAGGTCGGGCTCGGGAGCTTCGATGTCGAGAACCAACGACGCCGTACAAACGGCTCGGAAGCCGTGGTCGACTCGGAACTAACGTCAGAAGATGGAAATATACTCTTTCTATGGCTGGCTAAAAGCTGTTCTGACTTTCTCTCTCGTAGGGGTGATTTCGTTTCTGACTTTCCTTTTCCCTGGAGTGACAGCATTGAAGACCACTTTCGAGAACGGCGGGAACCGGCGAGAGAAGCTGTCTCGTATCCTTCGTCTGTAGGAGAGGTATTTGGGATAGGGGGTGGAGGAGGCGGTGGGGGAGTAACGGGAATAGCTGGAGTCACTGGGGCGGGTGACGCGTCTGGCTCTGGTACTGCTTCAGTGGAATCAGACTTCTCAACGAAAGTCACCCTCCTCTGCAGCGGCTCGGTAACATCTTCTGTGTTGCCAATTGGGGTTGGTGGCGGGCGATTGGAACTTTTGGGTTTGCGAAGTGATCTGAGGTCTTCCTCCAGGTCTTCAAGCAACTTTTTATTTTCTGTCACACAAAGAAGCTGCGACTGTGATTTTTCGTCCGGGCTGTTGAATTGTCAACGGGCAACTGGGTACAATTGGGAGCAGGAACCGTACCATTGACCAGCCATAAGCAAGAGCTGCAATGCTTGCACCTGTCCCGAAAGCATTCTCGCATAATCCTTCATCGTCGCATCATTCCAAACAATCTTTTTCTCATTCATCGTTGCACGCTGGCTTGGCAGCGAATCAAGTGGCGTTTGCGGCGCAGTCAGAGCTTTCACCTCCACCAACAGAACATCCATCACAGCTTGACAGCCATCAAGCGCAACATGGAGCCCTCGCAAGAATTGAAATCCATTTGGGGAGTCATCTGAATTGAATTCCGCCCAGTCGCAAATCTGGGCCAGAGCAGCTTTGAGGGTCGAGAGCTGGCTGATGAGCTGTCGGATCGTGGTGTCGGCATCGTCAAATTTTCCCTTCAGCGCGTGGAGACCCTGAATTCTGGAGCCGATGAGCCCTGTGATCTGAAGGGCTGCCTCGGCCAGCCCATCGACCGTGATTGCCTCCATATATTATTGTGGAGTGTGAAGTTCCATGACGCGTTGTGATCGGCGGATAGTTGTCGAAGAAGAAGCTGGACGAAGGTGAGAAGAGTAGTGTGAGAATTGAACTTGAAGTCGGAAGACGCGGTGTGAGAAACCGCGCCGCATCTCGTGTATGATCCTCCACTCTCATCTTCTTTCAGTCTATTATCAGCCTTGCAACAATGATCTGCGTCAAGGTAGGTAAAAGGGGCGAGAACGAGCGAGAGCGGGCGGCAACGCTTACCCCAATTAAATGTGATAAGGAACCAATTAGGAATAGTTGATATGAACGTTTCTTCGTTTAGCCCCCAACTCACATGGGGCCGCTCCTTCCTGCAAGCCACCTCATTTTACTTCATCAGCGTCACCCGTACTCGTATCGCGCACCATTCTGCGCTTCATCTTCTGCTTCATCCTCTGCTTCACCGCCCTCGTTGTTCCAAAGACTAGGAAGACACTCCTTTGCTATGACAATGCGTGAACATGAAGAGAGTTGTGGTTGTGCTGACGAAACAAGGAACATTGGGAAGGGGAGGCGCCTTTAAGGGGTAAAAACCTCCGAAATGCTGGGGTCTTGGCCTGACTCAGTGGAAGCGAACCACTAGGATCACCCCTGTGGATGACAACATTTCAGCCTCAGACCAAGACATTGAAGATGCATCATCATCTTTGACAGGAGCAATTGTATCGACACTGACGACCCTTGGTCGCTGATTCTCATTCGACGAGGAGGGTATCGGACAATGAAAGTCATCATTGAGCCTCACAACCAAGCATGGGACGTCGAGTTCCAAAGAGTACGAGATGAGCTGCACGACATCTTCAGAGACATCCCGGTCCTGTCCATCGAGCATGTCGGCAGTACAGCCATTCCCGGGTTGGCTGCAAAGCCGATTCTGGATATCGACATCGTCGTGACCCTCGACATTCTGACTATGACCAGAGCCGCAATGGTTGCTGCAGGATATCAAGACTTCGGTGAGATGGGCGTCCCAGACCGCATTGCATTTCGCCAACCTGGCCGTGAACACTCGCAGGCTGCCACGGGGATCATTGACAAAACAAAAGAGATGAGAAGGAACACTTATGTCGTTCTCGAAGGGAGTGTTGCGTTGAAGAATCATCGTGACTTGAAGAGAGTGCTTCTCCAAGACGCCGCACTGCGGCAGGAGTATGGAGATGTGAAGATGCGCTTGGCTGAGAAGGAATTGGAGAATGTTGATGAGTACTGCAGAGGAAAGAACGAGATCTTGCTGAAGATCTTAAAGAGTGCTGGGTGGAACGAAGAGGAGCTGGAGGAGGTGAGGAAGGCCAATGAGTGAAGACCGAGATGATGGAAACTGTCTCCAAATTTGCAACGAAAGCACTGGAACACGCCACAAAAACTTCATTTACAACTTGGCAATGACTCAAAAGGCTTCTTTATCTTCACCAGAGATTCCTGTGCTCTTCCTACCAGCCGCGATGTCATTCTCCAGCAACAATCTAGGACAATTGAACCCAGTGGGCGAGGCCCACCAAGTGCGTGCGGATGAGATATGGGATGGAATACATGGCATCACAGAAATTTATTCCACTTGTCTGTTGAAATGAGTGCGGAAAAGTTCTCTGATGATTCCTGGATGGGAACTGCTAGTCGAAGAGACAGCGGTGAAACGGCGGCTCTCGAGTGAATCCACCCTCTTGGGTCTTGTCACCACGTGACTTGACCCTGTTCGGTTCAAATTCTCCACGGCTGCCAAAACATGCAACTTCTTCAACCTCACCTCGCTCACGCACACTTCCATCCTCGACGTCCTCAAACAGATCTAATAGTCACTCCATCGCCGAGCTTCACTGAACATGGGATCCCCGAGATACGTCGAACTGCCTTCTCTTCCACGGTTAGAATCCAAACCTCCCATTGCTTTGTATTTATGCCCGAGAAAGCAAAACTAGACCACGACATTGCCTTTTTGCTCTGCCTTTGTTACCTTCTGGGATTTTCTCGTGAACTGGAACAGATCATCGAAAAGCTCATTAGTCACCTGGCCTTAAGAATTCCTGCAAGTAAGAACCTGCACGAAAGGGTCCCCACTCTGGAAGTCTTCGATGAGGAATACGTCCCCTTTGCGAAATGTCTTATTGATATGTTGAAGAAAAAGAATATTCAAGTTGCTAGCTCGCCATTTCAACAATTGTTCAGGCGGCTTTTGAGTACCTACATTGTGGATTGTGTCGGGCCTGAGCCCAAAGATTTCAAAGATTGGACAAGGGAGACTGAGATGTACATGCGAGCACTGCGAATCTCGCCAGCCCCACGGAGATCCATCTCAAGTTTACCAAAAACAAAACATTGCGGCGCCATCTACATGACCAAATCAATCCTGAAAGCATTTACCCCTTGGAACACTTTCGAGTAGAGAACAGACGCTGCCTCAAGGTCATTAAGAGTGATTGGAAATACAAGGAGTTGTACAAGAATTGAGCCGAGCGTTGCGATTGCGACCAATGCCAGGAAACATATAGCTGAACTTCACTCGGAAACACAGAAAGAGCTTCTCGGGCGATTGTACGGGCTTATCATGACACAACCAGTTGCCGAGCTACGCCAATACCTTGACGATCCGCAAGGCTGGACTCCATCTCCTGAATCATTACCCGCAGACGATTTGAAGAAGCTTACAAGTTCTCTCAGCATGGCGGCTGATGATGCCCACACCTCGCCAGAGTCTACAAGTGACTACGACTCGATTCAAACGCGTCCTCCGAGTCTGAGAAATAGGTCGCTTGTTCTCGATGCTGGTGACTTGGACACGGGTACGCGGAGGAACGAGGATGACTTGTTTTCGTTGGCAGGCTTGAACCTATTCCCCTCATCGGAGGATCTCATCAACCTCTATGACTAGGTTCCGTGCTCTAACTTTCTTTTTGCGAACATTGCCGGGGGGGCTTCTGGTTTGGGAGGTTGCTGCGAGGATTTCTTGGACATGAACTACCACCAGTGTTTGTCGGAATTCGTGGCGCACCGGCAGTCTTTACTGTACCATAATTTGAGGGAAATTCAAAGTCTGATAACCATTTTCATTCAACGAATGTCCCTTAATTCGAGGAACATTCTGGCCCACAATTTTCTTCTCTTTCTGGATGTTCCTTAAAATTGTAGTACATTGAAGACCAGCATTGCGCCACGAATTTTGACAGCCCCTGGTGCTACATGCCATCTCGAGAAAGGAACTTACTTGTACGATGCCCCTTCGCTTGTTATAGGCAATAAAGCTTACCTTTCGGCTTTTGCCAAATTCTGGCCATTTTATGTGTGTAGGCTTTCATACCCGTTGTAATTCTTTGCAAATGCACATTGCAGCGGATGAGTTGCATGCGTTTATTTCTACAATCTCTCGCGTGCTGTCCTCACATACTTGCTCAGTTTGCACTACATCGCACTCACACCGCCATGTAAGTATCAAGACAGTCCAATTTTCTCATAACATAAACACCATCACTGCACCGCCAATGCCCACCAGACCAGCCCCTCCCAACCTCAGCACACTCCCTGCATTCTTCGTCGGACTCGGCGTCGCCGCACTACTTCCAGTTCCCGTGGGCGTCACGCTAACACTTCCACTAGTCTTCGTCGGTTTACTCGTCAAGGTTAAATTCCCGCTCAAGCTTGTTGTCCCCACTGAAGTAGTGCTATTCGCCACCGTAATCGTACCCGTCGTCTGTGTTGTCTGCGTGATCGTTGTATCACTGCCTGTCGTTGTAGGAGACGACCCGCCACCAGTTCCCCCACTGATATAAAATTGGTCGCTGTATTGGAAATCCGAGCCACCGTCTAGTGTCAGGTTCACGCCGTAGGAGGCAAACGTGCCGATGTTTGGCGGTATGGGCCATGCGAACGTGCTTGGGGCGCCAACCGCATTGTTGATGTGCGCTGTATTTTGTTAATTGGTGAAAGGGTCAATTGAGGACGAGAGGGAAATGTGTACCAGCAATGACAGTCACGGGCGCAAGATCTTTTGAACTCGAGCCGCCAATCAAGGTTAGTGTGATTGTTCCTCCCGTCACGGTGGCATTCCACGCAATTGGCAGCACGTCGTTGACGTTCCATTTCGATTGATCGGCTGGGCTGGAGAAGGGATCGAAGCCGGACGTTTGCGCCTGGGCAGCGGCCGCGAAGGCGAGAACTTCTAGGATTGAGGCGCGCATTTTAATTGAGAGAATTGGACTGTGAAACCAAAGCGTTTGAGGCAAACCGAGGGGTAAAGACCAAGAGATAGCGCAGAGAGGAGATTTTGCGATATATACAACGAGTGTTGGTGGACACGAGAAGTGAGCGGATGAGGTTATCGTGAAACGGGAGCACTGTTGTATTTAAAGGCGTCATCTCCCACATTACCCGCCACCAACATCCAACGTCTTCCACACAAGCGGCACAGACCACGCAAAGCCCCATGTGCTCGGACCTCGACCTGTGGGCAGGGGGGCATCCCTCTTCCCGGTTGGAGCAAAAATGAAGGCATCGTGAGATTGGGCATTTAAGGTTTGCCCCCGCATTGAAACTTGATTTGGTGTCTATGTCATCGCTGGTTCCTGCATTAGTTCAGAGAAAGGGGAAGTGAGCTTCCTCCTCTAAGCGCTAGGGTCCTGGTTGTGGCTTTGGTGTCATTTATCCAGAAGTCACCCCACGTTTCGGTTAAGCGACTTGCCCCTATTCAGGGGTCGAGACACGTGATTACCCCTCCTTTTCATGCTGCGGCTTTTCCACAAACACTTACCCAATCGTGTTCTGTGCTTTCATGTATAGTGGTAGAAAGCTGAGATATAAAGCAACATTAACATGACATTGATGATTAGGGACAGATAGGAAGTGTAATGCATCACAGAGGTTGTGATATCACCTCATAAAACGTGAGGATCTAACCACTGAATGAGTTGTAGGACTAAGCTTTTTCTAATGTCAAATTGTGCTTTTAAGGAGTCGTTCGCTCTCACTTTACCTCTTCCAACAATTTCAGGGGCCATTTGAGGCATAGAAAAGATGTTCTAACGTATAAATAGAGAAGGGGATCTTCAATGCAAGATTACTTCGGGGATACTTGCAATATACGCACTACTGCATAGCATTTCCAGTAGATATTTCAATCTCTAAATAACAACTTAATGGTATGCAAAGGTGTGGATGAAAAAGTATCAGATCCCGCTCTCGGTCCAAGAACTTCATTCAAAGCAGCTCAAAACTTCTGGGCCTTCATTGTGCCCCGAGTCTTAGTTTCGAGTAATTCTGAGATTCCAAAGTCTGTCGACGTTGTATTTGAAATGCTTTGTGTTATATGGAATGCCATCATCTAAGTTTGAAGGGTGGTTATCAATGTAAATGTGGTGAATCCTCAGAGCTGGAAAGATTATATAATACAAGCGACTGCACCCTTAGTTCAGCTAATAATGATTCTCCTTCTCAAAAACAAAAGTTCATACAACAGCTACACTAAATTACATTATTAATAAAACTTTCGCGTATAATCTCTTATTAGCTCCTCGTAGACAGATATGTATTAGGTATCGAATTACGGGGCAAAATTTTGTCAGTACTTGATTCATATACAAGAAATATACTGAATTATTATCTATGCAACTGACGCAAAAGGCAAAGACCAATGCGAATACCCTTCAATTTCAGAATATGCTTCGACTAGAGAAATGTTCATAAAAAGCGCTGTTGTTTTCACAGTTCGATACACATTTCTCTACCACAAACAACTTCAGAACCAGACAAATAGAATACCACAGAACGCTTACTAAATGCAAAACACATTCGAACTCAACCTCGGGCCCACAAGAAACAATAAATATCACAAAGCAAGACGAAAACATGTAGCTCAGTTCTCTTAGCAATGGGTGCGGTACCTACTCTGGCCTTCGCGAAACTCGCATGGTCTTTCAAAAAGACTAGATGGATCGCTCTTCCGTCATTTACAGGCTATGCTATTACAATTTTGACTATCATGGTGCAATCGGGTATGGAAGTTTGGGGAACCGAGGAAGACCGTATTGGTTGATGTTTATGGTGCGTGCAGGATATAATTCACAGCAGGCAGTGACATGCTGGGAGAGGCAGGTTGACTTTGCGAAGAAAGAAGTTGAATCAAGCAAGAAAATAAGAGTGTGGATGTTGCCTATTGAGGGAGGATTCATCTGAAGAGGCATTACAAGTTGATGAAAGAGTTGCAATTTGTGGTTCGTACTTGTTCCCCTTCCCATTCTTGATCAGTACCTTGACATCACAATCAGCAAAAGCGACGGATTGCCATTGGCAACAAAATCATATCCGAGATTATGGAAAGTCTCCCTACCTTTCCCCAAGTGGAAGTCGCGAAGGAGGAGATCTCTCCGAATGAAAATATTGCGCCTTCTGCAGATGAATATGCGGTAGAGGCACCAAGGGAAGGAGCCGAAGTGAAGGAGAATATTCCAGTGGAAGTTGAAGAACCAAAAAATGGTCACCGTTGAACCGCTAACAAACAGCCCAAATTGCGATATTCAAATCCGCCAATTGGGACTGACCATGCTCTTTGGGACACATTCACCTTTCTTTTCATTCAGGATGAGTGCTCAACATGGTTTCCTTCGGATTGAGAACTGTCACAATTCATGGTCTAAGAAGGACTAAGTGCTTGACATACTTATCTGGCTCATTTAGTAAGTATTCTTGAAATATACCTACCTATCACTAATTTTAAAGCATTGCTTCCGATGTTCGGGATGCCCAGAAACACAGCACATCGGTGGAAAGGCATGATCGATCGGGTCCACATGCTTTGTTCTTTCCGAATGAGCCGATCCTCATGCAAATCTCATGCATGGTTTCGGACCAGTCCAATTGTCATTTCCGGAGAAAGTGATAGGATACGTAGGCACAACACATCCTTAACGCCACATCTCAGCCATGTGAGAGAATCTGGGGTTACACTAAGCCACCAGCAATGCCAACAAGAATGCGAGATTTCTTTTTGATATTCTTCTCCGCATCTCGAGGTATCACACGTGCTTCGCAAGCCTCATTAAAAATGTTCTCTCTGACCACGAACATCAGCTGACATCTTCCTTTCCTTCAGCCATTACTTCCCAGACGGTTTGGGTCCAACAAATTTGTACGAGGTTCCAAACGTGGTCCAAACCTTAACCCACTAGAGTATCCTTCTGGGTATTAATCAGCACTCAATCATCAACCAGTACTCAACCATGGGACTTTCGGAGCTCGGCAATCAAAGTCCGCGAACAGAATCAAATGGGCTCGATGGTCTGCTCTCATGGCCACGTGTATGGGGACAGGTCTGGGTCTGACCTGGATTTTCTGGAGAGACAGAGTGCCAATCACAGAAAGGAAGAGATTCAATTGTCTTTCTGACGAATGGATGCTGAAGAATGCGCATAAATACAATACAGGGGCTATCATCGTACATTTCTTGGTGAACGCTTCCCGGATACAACCCAGTCTCTTATTGCCTGACGACCACCCAACAAGTGCGGCCGTGAAGGGCATCTTCAATCGCCTAGTGAACACAGCTGCTGCTGAACTAGCTGTTGATACGGAGGATTGGAAAATTGATATTATTGCTACGTCGGGTAATTACAGACATTCCAACTCTTGAATTAAACATTGACGCACATAGATCATAACATCGTGATCGCTACAGAAGATGGCCACTTCATGGTTTGCACCAAAGCCCTTGGAATTTGGGAAGACGAAAATACCCTTGCAGCTCTTATAAGCTCGGAATTAGCTTATACTGCTGTGAAATTGAGAGCTGCAGGACTGAGTAACCATTTCTTCAAACTCGGGGCAGCGCTACCAGCCGCTCAACTCGTTATAACATCTTTATTCCTTCCAGCTGCGTGGGTTCTTGCTATCCCGTATATGTGTCTCTATGGGAACAATCTGATGATATCTTTCAACAAATTATGGACCAAAATTATATTGGTCTGCTCCTTATGCACAAGGCTGGATATGATTTGGACGCTAGTTTGAGCTACCACATGAAGAGCCAGGAAATAAGTGACCACACGTTGGCAATATTCGAACACGCTCCTAGACAAATTCTGACACATAATAAAATGGACAAACAGGTGATTTAAAAGCACTTGGCCACGATTTTGCATTCACTGATCAGCTGACAACATCTAGTTCTTCAAGACCGTTGCTCAGAAAGCTGATATAGTTCGGCATTCTCTCTGAACATTTTGATAAAAGTCTGGGTAGCTAATTTTAACAGGAACTAAGATTGGTCAAAAAACTACGACAATGGATACCTGAGATAAGGGACAAGTTTGGTGATATGGTGGTGGACAAGCAAGAACATAAATTGCTTCCAACGGAGCCGTACTTGCCTTCAGAAACCGTGGTTATCGCGTCCCAAACGGATTCGTGACAGCTCGATCATTGAGACGAAAGGTTATTGAAAGTGTGCGATATATGAAAATAACCCTCTGATAATAACTCAAGGTTGACTCGCTCAAAATGATGACACTTACCCCTGAAATCTGCACTCAAAATTCGCTTGCCGGCTGTGTGACAATAGCCTGTGTTTTCTTGATCTAATATGCATTCATTGAGACGTTGTTCGTACTCCTCATATTTTGTGAGAAGTGACAGAGTCCATGCCATCAATGCCCTTGTGCCGATTTCGTCTCTAAGTGGCTGTTCCCGCAAGCCACCAAACAACCAACAGCAAGGGATCCTCAGACGCGACTTTCTAACTCTTGAAATTTTCAACTCAATGATATTCAACGCGCATTTGAAGCAAACTCGCTCATAAAAATGTTCGCTCAAGTCATTCGCGGACCCTTTCGCCGGCCTCACATCGCATCTCCCCGGCTACGTTTTGCATTCAGCAATTCTACCAGAACACATAAGAAGAAGCTAATCGTCTACACTCGTTATCACAAGATTAATTTCCCTCGTTATGTCCCGTCCACACTACCGGTCCCAATCAAATTCCAACGACTGTCGCCCTACGAGATCAACATACCAAGCAAGGCTGCTGAGCTTCCTAGATGGAGACGGTGGCCCGCTCGAATTTCTGGCATTATCATTGGTGGGCTGGCACTCTTTTGGTGGACACACCGGGAGCAAGTTCCGATTTCTGGACGATGGCGCTTCAATTTTCTTTCCAGTTTTGTTTTGAAATTGGAGGATCGCAGCTATCTTAGCATGATAAAAGAGATCGAGCCAGCTATTCTGCCTGAAAACCATCCGATTACGAAGCTAGTCAGGACAGTCCTGGATAGACTCTTGCCATCTTCTGGACTGGAGCACTTGGATTGGAAAGTCCATGTCGTAAACGCTCCTGGTATGTACTAGCCAGAGACAAGCCACACTCAGAGACGAACTCTAATCAGCACTAGATATTGTCAACGCGAGCGTCTCCCCGTCAGGCAAGGTCATTATATACACGGGCATCTTGCCAATATGTAAAGACGAGTCGGGAATAGCCACAGTTCTCAGTCACGAGATAGGTCATGTTGTTGCTTCTCACTCCGCTGAGCAAGCGAGCTCACTACTATTTATCGGTATAGCATCAATTCCGACATGGCCAATTATCGGATTGGCTGCTCTAGGGTTCATAATTGAAGAGCTCGCCGTCATCTGCGCCATTTACCTGCTCCCAATTGTTGGTGCTGGAGCCTTCTTCTGCAGGAAGCGAGAGAGCGAAGCTGACTACATCGGCTTGGTGATCATGGCTAGAGTTGGCTATGATATCGAAAGATCTGTTGGCTTCAGGGAAAGAATGAAGGAGGAAGGGACCAAAAGATTATCTGAGAAGAATGAAAAGGGGGAATTGAAGTATAAAACCCCGCCTCAGCTTCTATCGACACATCCTCATGTAAGTCTCCCTACCTTTCCTTGACTGTTGGACATAGAGATAGGCAAAATGATCGCTGACTTTCATGATACTTTTTAGGACGCAGACAGAATTGCACAGATCAAAAAGTGGATACCACAAATCATCAAATTGACGGACGCAGCCTTCTCTGTTGAGTACTAAAGTTGTATTTTGTTTTTGTTTTTGAAAACGGTCGCTTCAAGTGTGTTCTTTATCATCAATGAGACTATTGAAGCAATTATAGTTATCATTCTCTTGTTCTTAGTAATCATTAAATTTTTTAAATTTTTTCATATTTATGTTTACTTCTGAACTAATCGGCGCGACGTTAACATCTGGCATCAATACTGCATTAAATTATTTTCTGCTTACGGAAATCTACTGAATTTAGTCTGTATGCGGAAAATTCCTTCTTATCTCAATTTTATACGGCCCCTTTTTGAATTGCATTGGATTCAGGTTTGACTCTTGGCTAAATACAACATCCACCGCTTCTTTCAACTGTTACTAACCACAACACGTAGTGATAGAGGGATATCAGGTCACGTGGAATAGTGCCTGGTTACAAAGGGCCAGCGAAATGCTAGATGAACGTAAAATGTGAGAGAGTCAACGAGATATACTATACAACATGAATTCTGCGTGGCCAAGAGTCTTTTCTGGTCATAAGATCGACCTCCTGACTTTTAGCTGTTATGTTGCCTTTTGTTCTATCAGGTATCAAACATCCTCCCCACTTGACATTTAATTTGGTGCTAAATCACTGTCTCGCCCCTCTGACAACTTCGAAATCCTTCAGTAGTGCCTCCCCTTTTGCATGTTCATAGGTCCTATTGTCTCGCTTGCCAGGAAACACATTCCGCCTCGAGCTCGTGAAAACTTCGGGCCTATCCATTGCCTTGTTAGCAGGGGGAAGCCGGTTTATCCCATCCAACTCGTCACCAACTGTGCTCGGCGATGGCGTTGGCAATGGCGTTGATGATGGCGTTGATGATGGGGTCTGACCGAGAAATCCCAGCAAACCGACTAGCACTCGTAGAAATGCGAGAAACGCAGGCATCCTCAACAGGAGAAGGAGCATCTGCTGATCGGAAGATTCCTGCTGGGCTTCTTTACTACCTGACGGCACTTCATCTGTTTCGCTCCTCTCAGTTGCGTCCAGAGCAAAATCCGCCATCGAAGAAACATTTGCGTTGTCGCTTTGACGAGACTGCTCTCCATCCAAGGTATGGAGGTCCACGAAAGCTTGAGCTAAGTCGACGATCATGGGATCAAGGGCATCTTGTATCATGGGATTTTCTGCTCCCAGCAATGGTTGTGACTCCGTGGAAGTCGAAGATTGTGGTTGAAGTGAACCGCTGGGTATCGTGCTTTGCTGCTGACTGCAAGCGGCCGAAGGAGCTATGATGTTCGCCATATTTGAGAGCCGAGAATTTTGAGTGATGTTTTGGAAAGTTACTGGTTTGGGATCCGATACTTCCATTGGAATAGCATGCAGATTCGCCATTTCCATCTCGAACTCAAGTTCGCGAGCTCGTTCATCGAGGGGAGTCTTGAATAAGAAGCGTTCTCCAAAGTTAATGAGAGTCACAACTGAGCCATCCTCCTTTTTCGCGCTAGATGGAAATTTCATGAGCTTGTCTTTGACTCTCCCATGGAGCTTTCTAAGCTTGCCCTGAATCTCAACACGCATCAAGAAAGGCTGGCCACTGTGCTCGAAAGTGAACGCTGTATGGACTTCATTGCTGTGCATTGATTGGTTTTCCAGGTCATTCTCTACCAGATCCCATTTCAAAGTCTTGTACCTCCAGTCATTGCTTTTTCCCGGAAGCAAATGTCCGGAGAACTTCCACCTACTCGAGTACGTGGATGAAGACTCTTTTTCAATGCCTAGTCCGCCGAATCCGTAACCCATAAATTGGCCCCTGGGTGCGAGATGCAACGACTTTTTCCTCAGTACGATTTTTTCTGGGCCAGCGAACCCCTTAGGTCCGTAGCAGTCGGTCATCTGGACCGGGCATTGAGAATCGTCTGCCCTTCGGCGAAGCCTGGGGCCAAGCTCTCGCAGCTCTTTGTCCTCATCATCCAATGTGACGCTTACTGTGGCAGAGTGGAGCTGGCAGCCCTTAGGTTGACGAAAGCTGAGATCAAGGTAGATGATACCTGCTAGATTCTTGTGCTCTCCGAGTATGCCCCATTGTGACTTTTTGAAGAGAAATTTGCAATTCACTTCTACTTTATCGAAGGTCGCATGCCCGACACTTGCGTGTGATGATGAGCGATGGTCAAATCGTTCGAAATCGTAGCGTCCAAACTTGCGCTTTCCACGAATGCCGCGCTCCAAGATAGGCTGCGCTTGAACTTCCATGACATGCGTTATCGAGGAAGTTTGATCTCAAGATGTTTGATCGAGGAGCGCGGGGTAAGATGATTTTCAACTGAGGCTGTGCTGTCCCGCAGTGCCCGAGTACTGAGCAGCCCGCAGAGCCCTACATGATAAAGCCCCTGTAGATGCACATTGCAGAATTATAGGCGAGGCGTCCTTTCTCATGCGTGATCGACACTACTTTTCCCACGAGCTACCACACACCACCCCAATTCTATCTTCCGTCTTCAGCTGTAGTTTTCAATTCCGTTCATAATTGCAAGAGCCACTATTTAATCAACTACTGTTTTGACCTTCAAGGTATCATCGAAACGATGACCGAAGGTAATACCAGTCAAGGTCCGGCATACGTTGATGGCAATCCATACGGACAGCTGGGGAGCCCAAGTCAGACCCACGAACGGGAAATAGACGCTCGCGGGCCTGAATACCTACGCGGTGGCCGAGATAGAAACGGGAATGCTTCCATAGTACGGCCCCGATGGAAAGCTGAAGATCAAGACTACGAAGAAGTCAGGCGAGACTTCCCTTCACCCACACTCATAAACCCCCTTCCAGCGCGACCGCAAAGGGCAGAGCAGACACCACCGCCAGTTGAACATAGAAGAACTAGTACTCGGTCTCGAGAAGTTGATGAGGTGGTCTGGGATGTCTCCCGAACCAAAGATGTTACGATACACCTTGAACTCGATATTGCGGAGGATCTTGAGAAGAACCTCGATGAGTTCTGTCGACTAGCTAGACTGGGAGATTTTCAAGGTGCCAAACAGTATTTTCAAGAAAATCTTGAACAGCACATGGATGATCCGTACATATTTGTTCAGTACGCTCAGATGTTAATGACGATGGGAGACTACTAGGGCGTGGAGGTAAAGTCTTCCCATGCATAATTTGTTATCCTTTGTTTAAAGAACAAGAGTTCGGAGCTGTGTCTGAAGATGTTGTGTGATTTTTCTCATTGTGTTTGAGCTCTAATAAATAGCTCAAGCTGGCAGCTATTTCATGTTTTCTCGACCCATGCAGTACTAATCCGTCACTCTCAAGGGACTAAAAACCCCATATAGCCTAGAGCATTCCGAACACCTTCTACTCCAGACAAATTGGGAACTTATCAAAGTTTTAACTGCCTCACATACAGAGTGCCTGTCTGAAGAAGATGAGCAGCTTGCTGCTAAGAAATCAACTACAGCGAATACGATCCAGGAGGCCAAGGCCAAATTTGAGCAATTAGAAGCGAAGAAAAACGAGGATACCCTTAAATCTAATGCTGCAGACGACTTCTCGTCGCGATTAGGATCTACTGAGGTGCGGACAACAGCGATTTGGAATTTCTATACTTAATCTGATAATTCATGCAGTGTCAAATACTGAGTCTCGCATTACGTATCGAAGCAAGACTTCATCAGGACGAACCATCTATCGAAAGGTCGATTTTAACGACAGTATATGAAGAGTTGCTCCGCCAAGGCCGAATTTGGGACTTCAGAGACATTTTCATAGGAGCAGTACACTCTTATGGTTCAACACGGGCGTTTGAGGAGTTCTTCGGAACCTCTGAGATCCCTCTCGACAGGATTTTACGTGCTTGGTCGACGACGATCTACGACGAGTCTACAAATCTTGCACTTCTCGACATTTTGACATCAGTAGCACTTAGACGGATTCTGTCCCCAAGAACATTTCCAGACACAAAACATTTGGTAGATGAAGCCGGAGTCCTTGCATCCAATATCGTGCACTGCTACCCCAACAATTTGAAGTCTCGACAATACCTTCGATGGATCCTGGCAAAACTTGCAATCACAAGCTATCAAAACATGCGCTCTTCTAGTGAACTATCACAGCTCCCCGGTCTGTTTATTTCCAAAGTTAGAGTGGTGGAACTTCCCATCTATGTACCAGCAGCGTTGGAGACCCCGGACTGGCATCTCCTGCACCGTCCATCTAAATCATGTGAGAATTTAGAGACAACGTTGAAAGCTGCCAGACAACTTGGGGATCTAGAAACTGAGGCATTGTGTTTGTTTCAGTCGATCCTACATTCCGAGGAGCCCGCAGAGCTTTTCGAAGATTTGATCAGCTTGCAAAAGAGGCAGAACGACATTCGATCTTTACTCACAACGTATCTCTCTAAGTACCTCATTTGTCGTGATAAAGAGTCTCGCGATGCTCTTCGTGAAGAGTTGTTATCTATAAGAGACGATATCAATCTTCACCCCAATCTGATGTGGGCAAAGAAAATGATACTAAGGGCTCTTTCTCAATCAAAGCACGAGGCAGAGTTACTGCTAGATGAAATCAGAGAATTTCCGCATAAGTATCCGAGCTTGTCGAGAAATATCCGGGAATTTATGAAACGCAACAAACTGGAAAAGGAGACCGAGATTCTTCACAATTCAGATCAAAATAGCGACTATCTTTTAAAAGCTCCTGGACTCGAACAATATTTCAAGCGTATGGAGAGAAAGAAAGAGGAGCGTGAAAGAGAGCGAATGCGTAAGCCCCCTAGCATTGATCTCCATTTTCATCATTCAGCACATTATCATCAGAACCACTTTAGTAAAATGCTTGTTAAGCTTGGTTCTAAACTGATACTGGTCGACTTCTTAACTAAACATGAAGTTTCGGCATGTTATGTAAATTGTAAATATAACTTTAGAAACTGACATTTAGAATCTAGGCTACGAGGAAGAAGGATTGTATTCTAAAACCTGGGGAAGAGGTGATACTGAGATTGACTACTCTCCATCTCCTCCACATGCCTCGGGCGGATCCTACTACCCCCCAAACAATCTGCCTCCACCACCAGCATCGAGCAACAGTTTTGTTACCGAGCCTGTGGAAGTGAAAAGGGTACCAGCAACAGGTGACCATGGGAGTGACCAAAAACATGCTCGTCTTAAAACCGCCGACAAGGTACCATCTGAGACAGAAAAGTTAGTGGGAAGCACGCTTCTAGAGGATACAGTGCCAGAAATCCCCAAATTTCGAAGTAAGCAACGCCTTTAACTTAAGTTTCATCGCCCTCCTTATGCTAATAGATTTCCTAGGGCCTCCTTTAGTCAGCGTTTCGAGTATGAAGGAAGAGGAGGATTAAATAAAGGAATGAATTTGGTAGGAGGGAATTATATAGACTTTCATTCCCTAATAAAAGTTTGAATTGCCGATTAGACTAATGAATATCTTGAGTAGATTGCATTATTTTCTTCCCTGTTTCGCTCTTTTTAGCAACTCAGCTAGAGTGTATTAGGATACTGGATACTATGTTATGTAGCTACATTGAAGGTATTAGTCGTCAATTCGGATCTGTCTAACAAAATGTTTGAAAATCGTCTTCGATTTAGCACGTGATCTAGAAGTAATGGCCCAGGACAGTTTCGTCTACAATTAGACGCAACATGAGTCATATGATGTACACACTGGTAAGAAAGTAGAAGTGTAGTTATGCCTATCTCATCTACATCCTGAGCTAGGCTCTCATAATGAAAGATCTTATCGGCCGAGGTGGGGTCCCTTTGAAAATTGAGATTCCAGAAAATGCGTGCCCCCAAGCATAGCTCATGACTACTAAACATCAAAAGAGAAGAACAAGATTGCCGCTTCTATTCACCATCTTGATCTTGTCTTTCGCACCTTCCTTTCCTTCTGCTACTGCATCTACTAAGGTCTTCATATTGCGAGCGCTCTGGATCTGAAAGTAAAGCTCTCTCAATGACGGCATGGCCAGAAGTCTTCTCAAAGGCTTAGCAACTGCCTCGATATCTCCACCCAAGTCTTCCTGCTTCAAGTCATATCTGTCTCTGTAGAAACCAGCGAGGGGAAGAATGGCCACCGTGACCCGCTCAAGTCCTTTGAAGTATCTCACCAAGGCTCGGCTGATCGTCTCCAGTTGACTAGTTTCTTCGTTACGAATCTTGTGATACATTGATGGTCTGTCATAGCCGCGGACAAGGTAAATATCGAGCGCAACATTCTGAATGTGTGAAACGCAATATTTGGGTACCCTTCGGATGAATTCCTTCAAGGCTTGGACGTTGGCCTGAGTGGTCGATCCCCAGTGTCCGTTGCCTATGATAAATTCATTTCGGGCGTAGAACATTGTCTTTGCCTCTAGATTGATCTGCTTGTTCACTCTCCTGGATAAGAATGTCAGCAGTTTTCCGCAGCAGGACCTCAACAAGCTTGCGATCTTGGAGTATAATCGTGACTTAGAGAAGGGACGTTCTCTGGGGAGGTAATTTATGTGCATGATCACTGACAATAAGCAAGCAAAGTTTGAATGCGCTTGCCTCCTCAGCACGTGCTTTTTGCGGGGTGAGGCAATCGGGATGGGCCAATCGTGGACAATCAGCAAGTCGTAGATATTGTTTCGTATCTCGGGAGGAAGACTGGTAAGCTTCTTCATTGTGCCTGAAGTACTTGGGAACAATGTGTGGTCGATGTATCTCTCTGTGAAGGTGACTCCACCGCACGGTTGCGTCAGATCGAAAAGGAAGGTGATGGCGGGTAGTCGAGTAGCGCTGCAGCGGATTGCTCCAGCAGACTAATGAAGGCTCGAGAATGCATGCGCCTGTATCACCTTGCTCAAAGGATGATATTTGGAAGGATCTTGCGGATGGCACGGTGATGGTGGAAGATCCAGGAAGACGCGGGCTGTCAAGCTAGGATGTTTACTTAGGCAACTAAGGGCAAGATCGCTTACATACGCGGTTGCCTAAAAAGGCCTCTCAACTTTTGCGGAAACCGTTAGATAAGATTTGATACGAGCTCAGCTTATCGGAATGTTGTGAATCTATATACTTTTTGTAGGTAAGGTACATTATCTATAAAAGAAAATTGGTATAAATTGCGTCCTCTGTCACAATTCAGCAAAGTTTTTTTTATTATTTAGATTCTGACTTTCCCTCGTATCAAGTCCTGTTTGCTCTTGTACTCTCAATTCTGCGAAGCTGCATTCTTCAAAATATATGGTTTCCCACTAGGTAGTAACTAAAACCACAATAAAAGATACATTGCCAACGCAATTTTTTCTCTAACACAAACAGTGAACTCTTCGATTTACCACAATTCCACCTTAGACTCAAAGCTGTGATCAAACTTCACCACAGCATCCATCCAAGATTTTATTGAAAATCCTTGAAATTCATCTTCGCTATCCGATTCTTTTGAAGTACTCTTGGAATTAAACAAAAGCTTCTCAAGCGCGGGCATTGTAAGCAACATCCGAAAGGCACCAGCTATGATTTTCATATTCTCTTTTCCTATATTCGCTCCATAGCGTAGATGACGTAAGTCCTGTTTGTATTGCGAATATGCTTCAACACGGGGAATTGCCCTTACGACGATGCTCTTGACCCCAGTGAAATTATTTGACAGACAACGGCACAAAGCTCGAAGATCACGAGCCGCCGTGAGGGAGAGATTGTATGTTCGACCCATTCCCGAAGCCCTCTTTGTTCCATATCGCAGGTGACGTCGAGTTCCAGTCTTTCGATAAGGGAGACACAGTCCTTAGGAACCCGTGTGAGGAAAGTTTTCAAGCCGTGGAGGTTGGGTTGACCCGACGATGCCCAAAGTCCCTGGCCAACGGTAAAGCCATTTCGAAAATAGAATACCCTTTTCGATTCGGCACTGAGTTGTTTGTTAACCCTGAGTAAACACGCAAAAAAGGTATGCTTAATAGGTTGCCACTTTCCCCCTTCATAATGAAAAGGGTTCCTCTTGCGAGGAGACGTAATAGGTATTGGTTCATCGCTGACTAGAAGAAGCTCGTACACTATATTCCGAATTTCGGGTGGAAGGGAAAGGAATTTGAAAATTATGTATGTCGTTGCCCTGATCTGAAGTTTAGGGACAAAGGGGGTATCAGGCGCGGGGTTTAGAATTTGACTCAGGTCCATGCTGTGGGTAAAAGAAGCAGTATCAAAAAGCGAAAGATAGATGTTAAGTATGTTGTGAAGGATATGATAAAAATGCTTGAAGATGTATTTGTTGGAGTGAAGCGATGATGCATATGATAAGTTTGAAACCTTTGCGTGCGATACGCTAAGAAACCAAATCTTGCAGAAGAGGTACAGAATGAATGAAGAAGAACAAGCTGGTGGCTTCGAAAGCATTTTGTGCGCGACGCCAAAAGCTCCAACTCGAATACGGTAAGGTTCCCGCAAAGGTTCCTAATCCACTTTAAGAAGAAACTAACCAAGGCTAAAACCTAGAGCTAAATTCCGTCGTTATTTATTCAGTATAGCTGAGCTGAGCTAAGTTTTCTCCTTTATGTCGGGCGCGGAAGAACGTTGAGCTCGCTAAAACCTCTGTACTTTACCCTACTTCCTTTAAATCGAGAAATTCTACTCTATTTCAAATGTAAAAATCGATGAATGGCCATAGAATAGACGGAAATAAAAGCCTGATCTCTGTCTCCTGGTTCAAATCATTACGTTCGTGACATCCCATCAATTGCTTTTATGAATAGATCACGTGGTGGATGAAAGTCATAATAGTCACGTGATGCAGATGCTTCATCTGGAAGCAGGGTCTTTAATTTCCGTAGCTAAAGTTTTTCAAATCCAGCAGGTATTTCCTTTCCATCGAGCCAAGCCCGCGCTGTCTGTGCAAACAGTAGTGGGTCTTGTCGGTTCCAAGGATGTCGCATCAATGGATGCCTAAACGCAATACTCTCCGGATTACTCTGCCTCCCAATCTCCATCAGTTTGATAGCATCTTGAGGATGGTCTTTTGATGGAATGATACCACCCTTTCCAGCTGCAACAATGAGAGTTCTTGCAGGCCAAGGAGACGGCCATGTCGTCCCCACCAATGCGGGAGCAATCTGACGGCACAGATCCATTGTGCATGAACTCGATTTTCCACCTTGCATATTCGTTCCATCCATCATCCAGCTAATCACGCAATTGGGAACGAGTCTCTGGACTCGTTGGTCGAACCAGATTGCGTAGGGCGCAAGGCTTGAGAAAGTTGTGGGAGGATATATCTCGAAGCCAGAGACGAAGACGGCGTCTACGAGCTCAGAGTAGGACCCAGCGAGATTGATGGCTACATGAGCGCCCAGACTGTGGCCCACAATATGAGCCTTGCCATTGACTGCGTGCCTGCGGATGAGTTGGGCCAGCAGCCGTGAGGAATATTCCACGGAGAAGGGTGTTATGTGTCGTGACTGGCCATGGCCTGGCAAGTCCGGAATGAGGAGATGAAAAGAGTTTGAGAGATGGGGCGCTACCAAGTCCCAGTTACTGCCTGAGCAGCAGGCGCCGTGGATGAGAACTATCGTGCTTGTTGCAGACGGACTTATTGACGTATAGTGTAAGGAGACTCCCTCGGATACATTTTCGGGAACTGGCTGCGGGACTGAATCTGGCTTCGACATATGTGCTGCGTGGACGGATAAGGGAATGACGAAGGTGGTTGTCATCAAGATGGCGTGTTGGTTGTGACGAAGCTAATTATTGATCCCTGTTAACCCCTAGAACTTAATGGCTTGAGTGCCGCAGATCGCTGTGCCGTAAGCCACGCTTCTCGCTAAGAACCCCTAAATTTATAGGCTTGCATTACCAAATGCAACACGGAGTTCCGCGTGCAGTGCATGATCAACTTAGTCTAGTGAGTTGTCTAGCTAGGAAGGATTAGAAAGGTAATTGAAATTTGCTTGTAGTTTCCCAGGTATATAATCAATGTCGAGAATCTACAAAAAATGCCCTCGCCATTAAACCTCCAAGTGAAAGATTGATCGTGCTCTGCCAAACTATTGTTTTCCTTTCGACATGGCATTTTTAGAGATCATCCGCTTTGTTCTCCCTCATCATCGCAAGTCCGAATTTCTCAAGCTCCGTGAATATCTTAATTTCCATGGAGTTAAATACCAGTACTTTGGAGACATGATTGCACCTTCCACTGCGGCGCTACCGATTAAGAATGATGAGATGTGCTGGGTCATCCGTACGTTCTCACACCTTTGATACTTATACATCTTTCTCACGCTAAGCTTTCTCTCTAGAGTGGCCGCACGACTCTGTGACGCGCACGAACTCAGTGTTCAGAGCCCAGTTGAGTGGACTCACCGAAGGTCAAGAGATGAGATCTCTGCTATTCCACTTCGAAGAGACGCAACTCTTAGAGTTAACAAAAGCTTTGAAAGCCCCTATTTGTGAATTTGTAAGTTATACTCTGTGATTATTTAATGCTCATTTCTTACCAAACCTCACCTTACTGACAACTTCGTAGGCAATTATCAATCTCTCCCCGAATGCCCCAAAGTCAGATGCAGACTTCAAGAATTCAATGCACAAGACCTACACAGATTGCTACCGCATGCATGGATTTGTTGGTGGAGACTGGGCGTATGCGTTAAACACTAATGATACAAGCGGAATCTTGGCTGATGAGGTGAGAAATGAGTGGATTGGCGAGAAAGAAAGGAGATTGGCTTGCTATTACCTTGGTTGGGAAAGCATTGAGGTTTGTGGCTGTCTTCGCGGAGCCGAAAGATTCGAAAACTAATCTTGGAAGTAGGCACACCAGACTGCTAGCAAAACCGCGATCTTCGATGAAGAGATGGTCAAATTGGCACCTTGGTTTGGGCCAGGTAGTGGTGCTTGGTATGTTAAGTTCGAAAAGCATGTCTAGCGACTGCCATTCGATATTGTAGGAAATGGCTATAAACTCTTTCTATGAGCTATAGTAAATAAAATGCTAAATTGTTTTGAGTGGCCCGGAAAAGCGAGATAGGATTAGGTGATGCTGCTCATCATTCCCTATTGAGAGCAATATCATATAGATGTAGCAGTCATAAGAACGAAAGTGCCAAAGCCATCAAGATTGAGAAACCAATCATCCATATCACCCAGTGTATCTTTCTGGCTCACTTGAGTCTTCTGATGGAGCTCTACCATATCACGATAGGTTAGAGTGGGTCTTCCCTCCCTCTTTTGGAGGAATTCGGTGTGCACTTTTTTCCACTCAGAATGGCTAGATGCCTGCCATAATGACTTATGGGCCGGTATTGGCATGGCCAAGATTGCATTGCAGATATTTGAGTCGTTTGTTGGGTTGATGTCGAAGAGTTTGTTGATGATGAAGAGGAGTGTGAATGTCCTAATTCGTCTGGTTACATCTTACATCTTCATGCTGATTAGACATAATTGGTGGTGTCAACTTACCGATCTCGTGATTCTTGAAGTATCCATTTATGCCAAACCCCATATTGTGCGATCCTATACGTATAATTTGGATCTTCTATTTTGGTAGCGACAGCCTTAAGCGATATTAGAAATCGGTTGCCAGCATTCCAGGAGAAATGGGGAAACTTACTATCATCACATGAAGCATCTTTACATCAATACCTGGAGACAGATTATCCTCTTCAAGAGTCGCTATGAGAATGTAGATCGTTAAGGCCTGAAGAGCCGACATCAGAGTCTTTTCGTCAAAGCCAAGATACTAATGATTCGTAAGAGCAATCAGCATAAGACCCGAAAAGAAAAGATTTCATGACAAATAAACAATTGAAATCATGCAGCTTGGAAGACTTGTGGAGCACCACTCTTACTTCTGTTTCTAGTCGACTTAACTCCATTTCTATTGTTCTCCACACGAATGAAGTGCTCGCCGAAGTTTTGGAGAAGTACATGCACATTATGCTCTTGCATATGGCAAGCGGTTCCGGGAGGAAAGAATTATGCGCTTCTGTCGAGCCAATGGCAAAATCACCATACTCATGGATGAATGGCGGAAGATTCCCAGATGACATCATTTTGGGATATGAACGCAGTGTTTGCAGCAAATAATAAGCGCTTAGTTGGGATCCGAATGATCGCTCCCTACGTCGGAAGAGACCGATCTTTCGAGCAGTGGAGGATATCGGTTCAATTCGAGCAGCTCGTGCTGAGAGCAGGCTTGTGTCAGTAGCTGCCATGTTCAAATCCGAAAAGTCCTGAAGGAAGCCTTGAGGAGAGGAGAAGAGGCTAGTTGTTTGAGTGAGCAGTCTGTATAACATGACAGTCAGAGAAAGAGAGAAGTTACCTCGAGTCCGCCTGTGGATGACTTGTTATCTGCCCTGAGCTGGAATATGATGACATGATTGGTTGGCGTGCTGAGTTACACATATCTTGAGCTATTTGATCTAAGCTATACGACCCAAAACTATCATATAGACCTTCATCTTGAGGAATGGGAATGTCCCAATCAGAATTCGTAGGATTATGGAGCGAGTTTTGTATGGGATCGTGTGGTGGCAGACTATTCAGCTGAAAATCTGACCAAGGACTTTCCTCATTCCTTGAGTCTAGTGAAGATAACTGCCATGTCTTGGTAGCGAGCATTGCTAGTTCAGTTCCAGGTGTTGTCAAATCCACCCCTCGGTCTATGCGGGAATCACTTCCATATTCGCCAAGTAACTGCAAATCGAAATTTATCCGCCGTTCGCCATCGTACTTGCAAACTAGCCCCTTTGCTTTGCATCGCAGACACTGTGGTACCGTCTCACTGCATCTCGTCTTGGCACGCCGGCAAAGCGTACACGATTTCTTCCGGCTGTGGTGCTGCCTCAGTTGCATTTGACGGCAATAGAGCACGTGACGATTCCTGGACAACCCTGTGACGTACCGAGTTTAAGCTATCATAACAGATCTAACATATAATCGATTAGACTTACTCTTTGTGAACTGTTTGGAGCAAATACTGCATGGGAAAGTGGTCTGATCGTCCCCATGTAATGTAGCAGCTTGAGGAATTCCGCTGTTTGTTAGCCGGAGCGCCATTGCAAGGAGACCTGGCTGAACAATATTTGGAGCCCGCACTAAACAATACGGAGATTATTGTTGATGAAGGTTTGAGGATCAGACGTCCGCCCTGTCGCAATTGAAGACCCCAACGGAAATCCGTGTTGCGGCTGCATGCTCACGTTATGCATACCGATGAGTAATCATGGAAAAGTCCCCTAGTGCCCCTATTAACAGTAAGCGAGATCACCTGATGTTTGCATTGCAGCCAAGAACGTTCACGCAGGGCTGAACTGCTAGACGGAAGTCCGCGCTTCAAGGAACTATGTGTTATGAAGCTTATCAAATTGAGAACGTAGCGTCATGATCATAAATTCAGACCAGGCTTATTTCGTCCAGCAACCTGTCAATATAATAAGTCGGGCCTCTAGCCCTCCATCAGCAATTTTTGTTCAGCAGGAGTTGGCTTTCAATCAACATTATATTAGACAAATACTCCCGAATTCAAATAACCACCAATATGAGTTCTCAGTCTAAAGAATGGATCCTCACAGGTTGTTCTGGGCTAGATGATCTAAAGACTCGGACTGTCAGGACGCCACCACTTGGAAGTTTCGATGTCCTAGTCAAGATGAAGGCTCTCTCATTGAATCACAGGGATGTTGTTCTCGCATTGGTAATATTTTCACTTCAATCTTCCCTCAGCAACAAAAGCTCTTTCTGACAATTTTTCTAGGGACTGTATCCCCTTCCCTGGACGAAAGACGTTGTTGTCGGGTCTGACGGGTCCGGCGAAGTCATTCAAGTAGGAGAGCAGGTTACAAAGTTCAAGGCAGGAGACCGTGTTGCAACGAGTTTCTATCAAAATCATGAGTCTGGCCCGTTGACGGTCACAGCAGCTCAAAGTGCACTCGGATCGCTGAAAGACGGAGCTTTCAGAGAGTACGCTGTGATTCCAGAGCAAGGGCTGGTTCCTGTTCCTGAAGGCTACACATGGCGGCAAGCTGCCTCCCTCACTTGTACGGCCGTAACCGCCTGGAATGCCCTTTTCGGGGATAAGAAAACCGTTGCTGGCGACACTGTCTTGATACAAGGGACGGGTGGAGTGAGCCTTTTCGCGCTAGAAGTAAGCTTTCTTTACTCTTATGGAACTATTTGAGACGAATATCGCTAACATGGTCTGATTGCTTTTAGTTTGCTAAGGCTGTTGGTGCAACAGTTATTGCTGTGACTTCCTCAGATGAGAAAGCAAAATTGCTAAAGGTTATGGGTGCAAACGAAGTAGTCAATTACACCGAATTTCCGGAATGGGGTTCGAAAGTTAAAGAACTCAGCAAGAACGGTGAGGGGGTTGATATTATTCTTGACATTGCCGGAGGCAAGACCTTGTTACAGAGTCTCGGAAGTGTAAAGCTTGGAGGTGTAGTCACATTGATAGGGATTCACGATGGATTCAATCCAGTGGAATGGCCGAGCATTCTACAAATTCTAGTTCACGGGTGCACAGTTCGAGCAATTGCCGCAGGATCGCGAGCACAATTCCAGGAACTCGTTGAGTGCATCAATACCCACGCAATAGAGCCGGTGCTTGACAATCAAGTCTTTCAATTCAATGATATGAAAGCAGCGTATGCATATCTGGTAAGTCGAAGGCAATTACTAACGACAAAAGCACATGACGGAGACTAACAAAATGAACAGTTGACCAAGAAGCACATGGGCAAGATTGTCATTGATGTAGAATAATCAAAGAATGCTTTCTGTCCTTGAAAATAAAGGATGTCATGAGCCTTACTATCACTAAATAACACATTAAATGAATAATCAACATCTTAAACTCATCTGTTTCAATAGCTAGACAACCACTCGATACTCAAACTGTTTCCAAGCATAACATCTATACCGTGCAGCAGCCCAACGCGAAACCTCCTCCAATCGAAGATCAAGATGAACACTGAAAGGAGAATTACTGTAATCAAAACACCAAGCAATACCAGTGATTTTCGGAATTCGTGGCGTACTGCTCGTCTTCAATGTAAGATTAATATAATTTAAGGGAGATTCAAAGTCTAATAGCCACTTTTGCTTTATCGAACATCCCTTGATTTGAGGAATATTTCTAGCTAGTAAAGTTATTTTCTTTCTCAGTGTTCCTTGAGTCATAATAAATTAAAGACTAGGATTGCGCCACAAATTCTGATAACGTCTGGCTGACTAGACGCGAATATTAGGTAAATATTATTTTGGTGAAAGACTGCCCGATTTAGTAGCCTTCCTTAGTGAGAAAGCAGAACTATAGCTAAATGCTAGATTTTTATAGTTAGAAGCGGCAAATCATGCTATTTTATTTCTGGTAATCTCATAAAATCTAGACCTCCCTTACTTCCAACGTGGTTAGTCACCATCGCCGCTCTACTTAGGCACTACTCACGGTCGCCTCATCCTCTGCTCAGGTTGTTCAGTCACATGCCTATACGACTGGAAATTATATTTATTACTACAAGTAACAATAATCACGTGGCTTTAGATCTTCAGCTATCTATATCGTCAAAGGGGCCTCAAAGGTCGGGGATACTCTGGTCGGTCCAGCTTGTTCCCCTATCTATCCAGTCCAGACTTTTGGGCCAGGAATGGTATAGCTGGTCGGCTACACATAGATGATTAGTATCAGCTTTATTAAAGTTCAAAAGTATAACGAACCACAGGCCAGTAGATTTGGATCAGAATTCCAGGGTCAGTTGCGGAGTAAGCTCCAGGGAATGCTACCAATGGACTTGGAGTTCCACTGCCACCACCCGTAACCGTAACCTGTGCGCAAGAAAGATAAAATTGTGCACCATTCTTCTGGCCAGCGGCGTGAAGGCCGATATGCTCAAGTCGTGCAAGATAATCACCGGATGGTGTAGCTTTTGGGATCGTGAAGTTGAGAGCCTTCAAACCTATGCACTATTAGCAACAAATTTTTACAGGTAGGCAAGGCATACCGCTTGATGGCCAAACTCCTCCATTCTTATCGAGAGAGGTAGGGCCTTGTTCCCAAACCTTGAACCAAACAGCACCACTCCCGTCCCAATTCGCAGCAGTCTTTCCGGCTGGAACTTTGGCCAAGTAGCCTAGGCCTGGACCAGGATGCTGAACGTCTGGGTCGACGGCAAAGCCGATAGACTCTCCTGCGGCCACTGACAAGATACCTGGAGCAAATGCAGTGGATGCATCCTTCCCACATCTAATATCCAGCAATGAAGTATCTGTTACCGGTCCATGACTGTCCGCATCGGATCGCTTTCTGACTGCGGACTATTTAGAAACGAAAAGGTATGAGATAAGGGCATACCTTGCTGCCAGGTCGCTTGAGTAGCGCCACCATAAATCAAAGCGTTGAAGTTGTAGTGGGCGTGAGCCACAGAAGCAGAGACTAGAAGAACGGTGAGAAGCTGCATGTTAGGCAGTATTGAAAACCTTGAACTGTGGATGATATCGCTCCTAAGGTATTAGAAGATTGTCGCCTTATATACAAATTCATGGTTTTAGCTCCATTTCCATCGGTGCTTCTTTTAGATAGCTTGAAGGGTCACCTGCGAGGAATAAATTAATGTAGCACGTTACATTTCCTCAATTGGCGCATGTTCCGCGTCTTCCACCTTAGGCTGAGGTAAATTCGAATAGTTTCGTTGCGGCTGAATAGGGTCTGTAACCGAGGTGCCGAAGCAGCGAATTACAAGTTATTGTCATTAACGATCTTGTTTACTTGGCACAGCCACGGAGACGACTGCCGAAAATATATTAATGACGACTGAGCAGAGTGTGGGGCAGAGGAAGCTACGGAGGGAAGGCATGTGATCCGCGAAGCGTCTTAGCTTTCACCACTATATTGTATTATCTATACTCCAAGCTAATCTAGATTACAATAACACAATTTTAACCCTTTTAGCTTGAAGTATACCAAATCGGCCAAACAGCAAGTCCTGAAAATCAGCCCGGAAGATCAAAAAGGCCTCAGCGAGAAGAAAACATAATATAAAATTAAAGAGCTCAGTAGCACTGCACTTTCGCTGCCCTAATTGCTACCTAGGGAACCTAGGTCCAAATCTATTATACCGCAAAATGGCCAAAAGTGAGTTAAGAGTTGATAACTTCTAGGTGATACCGAGTCGTGTGCATAGCCCAGAGCAGATGATTGTGTGAAAAAGATAAGATATGATTGGCGAGCATCGTTTCTGAGGTTTTGCGGACTGCATTAGCCGTTAATAGTGCCTGGCCGATAATGGAGTTATGTTTATCTCCGATATGCCTAACAGCTCGCTCTAGTGTTTGCTGATTTCGCTGATTTTCCTTTTCGAATCCCTCAAGTCCTGATACGACGAGAACAGAATTCATAAGCTCGCCTGATTGCAGATCTTTCTCAAGACCGACCATGTCATTCTGGAGAACTACCGTGGAAATGACAAGATCCTTGAGGCGCTGAATTTTTCTTGACGGTTGATGTGCTGGTCCACAAAGATAAATTTCGAGTAAGATGAAAAATGGCATGATGCCTATCGAGGAATTCCGAATCTTCTCGTAAGTTCTCATACTGGAGCACAGTTTGCTTCGATATTTCAACTCCTTGGTCTGGCCCTCTAAGGTACCACGAATTGCATTAAAAAATGCCATGCAAGTGCCCCCAGGTAGCAAGTATGCCGCGTGGGCAGCAAATGCCTGCATCACTCCAACCAGGAATGAGGTTGGATCTTGGAGAGATTTCGAATCTTGAGTCAATTATCAGCATGTTATATCGATGCAAGATAAGGGATTGGGGTTTTGCCTTCTAAGAACGTGATATCTGAAGCTCCAGCGAGAATGTTACTACAGAGCCTCAATACCCTGGCTGCAGAGTCGCAGTCAATTTTCTCGACAACGTCGTCAACTGCACACAATGTACAGAACCAGGCAGTCATTGCAAGCACAATTTCTCGGCTGTCAACTTCAGGAAGGGCTTTTTGTACCCCTTTCAGCTCTGTATGGCTGAGTTTCCTCAAGCCTTCTGGTGACATTTGGCCAGTTTGTTGGAGCTTGGCACGAAACAGAATGTGGTCTTTTACATAATCTGTGTACGGCGCACAACGTGACGGTTCTGGTGATGATGGACATGATGAGAAGTCAGGAACTTGGAGCTGGGAAAAAAGTTAGTGTTGGTGGTAGGAAGTTTGGTTTCTCAGTATTTAACTTACCGTTACCGGATCTTCACAGAAGCTGTATTGAAGCTTGTGAGCAATAGTCACCAGTTTCTGCTCCTTTTCTGCAATTTTAACAGTGGCTAAGTTGAGGTTCGGGAGACGACATATCTTGGCTGCTAGCTTGCCGAAACTGCGACGGAGAGCAGTCTCGAATCGAAAATTATATGAGGAGTAAGTTATATCCATGTTGAAGCTTGCCAGCTCCACAATGACAGCATTGAGGGTGAAGGCCAGTTAATGTTACATCTAGGGATCTTTAAATACAAGGGGTAGTGCTCCTGTCAGACGAGTTCCATTTGATTGTGCATCGCCCTCTCTGCGTTCTCACATCAGCTCAGACCCACCATGCATAGGAATGTTCTATTCAGCTTGCAGGGAAACTCGATTGTGGAACCCTACCGAGTATGGTCGGCGTATGTGATACTAGGTAGCTCGTTCTTCTGCCAGTAAGATTATCACATTCCACTTCGTTCCGTCTTATGGACTTTATCTTCAAGGGCGTGGGATGAGTTCATTCTCAGCAATGCTTTCTGGCTTTTTCCCCCGGTTTTTATTGGAAGCAAGGTGCGATTGTTCCGTCTTATGGGATTACACACAAGAACTAATGTGATGGATATGGACAATAAGCATACCGAGAGATTTACATCCTAGGTTCAATAAATGTCGCTAACGAATCAAGCACAAGACATCGTCACCAGCCTAGATCGTTATCTTGTGTCCATGGTGGAACGAGGCTCGCATTGGATGCTGCAGGTTGCTATACTTTTTCAGAAATTTGGGTGTGTATAATAATTGGATGTGGCTTAAACTTCATCCCCTGCGAATGGGACGTAAGACGGGCTCGCAGCATCACTTTCGTCCCCACCTCCTTTACGGAAGCGAGGCCCAAGCGAGCCCCAAGCGAGACGTAGACGAGTAGACGAATCAAAACGACGTCGTGCCTCTGAGGTGCATCCTCGTCACAGTGGCTTAGGTTTGTAATGATTTGATTTATTGATGTGGCTGTTTGTGCAGACTGACACAACCTTCTAGGAGAGATTAACAATAATGGCTGCGAGCAAGATTGCAGGGGCTCTGATCTCGCTCTCGCTCATTTTCGTTTTTTCAAATGTTGTGCTCTCGTTCCCACGTCTATAAGAACCTTTTATCTCAACTTACTTGATTTTTGACAACCATCATTCGCATTTATCCCTACTTCTCAACCAATATGGCTTCCAACCTCCTGCCCCCGACTACCAATGCCTGGTTAAGTTCTCCTTCCGGCCCAGCTCTGCTCTACAACCCTACACTGGATCTTATATCTTTCGGGCTTTTCCAACACGGTCTAGTGTTTGGTATCGCTTTCCTACTTCGCAACTTCTCCGCAAAAGGGGTTGCCAACCTGCATTACCTGACCTTCCTGCTCTCTCTGACTCTCATCCTCGCTCCCCTGGTCTTTCTTCTAGACCAATACATCGACGCCATCAAACTTTTCTTCTTCCTTGAACATGAAGCAATCGAGTACCTCATTGCGGCTTTGATCTGGCTTCCATGCTCCCTGATAGCCGAAAGATCCGGCCTAGTGATTCTTTGTTTATGGTTGGGTCTTTCCGCTGCCACGATTGTCGTGAGTCTGAATGACTTTCACCACCACGGCGCGGATCTCGTCGCATGGATGGCATTTGTTTCAGATTTGCTGCTCGCCATATCGGGTTTGAGACTGATCCATGCTTGGTGGATTGGTCGCATTTCCAAGGGGAATGATTTACGCTCAAAGGTAGCGGTGTTACAAGAACTACGTATAAAAGCGATGAGTGGCGGAGCGTTTTTTCTCCACGGTAAGCCTTTTTACTTTTTCGTAGTTAGCACACTGAAACCAATTCAAATTCTGTAGGTTTCTCAACGATTCCGATCGCTCCAATTTTGGTAGCCATCTTGTACGGAAACGCCAATCCGGCATGGTTTGCGTATGCATGGGCAATCGTTTTCGGCGTGGCTCTAGTAGCGATTGCCTTGACTGTACCCGCAATCATGACTTTCTTTGGTACCATACATTGGTGCTGCTGGCACGTGTCTACAGTCATTCCGGGTGATATGGACTGGGATCCTGAGGATGCTAGTTTTGTACCTTCTGCGTCGTCAACTGAGGCGGGAGGAAAAGAAACGTGAGGCTTTGGGTTTAATGTGCCGGCAATATAGTGGTTTCTGAAGCATACTCAAGTGCTATTGTGGACCTCAAATCGCGAAGTAAACACCCCTTCAGGCAAATTTATCACATGAAGGGCCACCAGTTCTAGATCATATTGAGTAATTTAATGATTGTGATTCGACTATTATCATTCCTTACAAGAAATGGGCGTGGTTTTATATTCGTTCTGAGCTTCTTTGAATTTTCTACGGTTTTCGTGTGTATCCTATAGTAAATAGAAGCTGTTATCAAGGAGTTGTGAAGATTTACGTGGATAGCATGCTGTTATTATCGCTACCATTAATTTAAAAGTTGGCTGTAATAATTATGTGAGATATACCAACCTCGTGGTGGACAGAAAAAGCGGCACCAAAATTTCAAAGTCCGAAGGCGAGTTGGACGATTTCTAATATTCCCATTAAAGGCTCTATCTTTCTTAATACATTCAGAGCCTACAGTCGGAATCTGCCTCCTACTATTATCTATAAAGCCTTGGAACATTACATTCATCTTTGCTTGATGTCCAGCTTAACTTGGGATACCGTTAATTAGTGTCGCATTTTGTGTTCACTACGAGGCAAACTAGTCATATTAACAAGTATAGGCGTATAGCCTTTAGTCAATCTTTGCCTGGGACACTGCATAATAACTTGCATATAATTTAATCATATTCTTGGTAATAAGGAGTTATATATTCTTGAAAGAAAAAAAATATTAATAGAAAACGATTGCGCTGACACAGCGCTATGCGTAATGAGAAAATAAGATCATATATTAGTAAAAAGACGAAATTTGAAACATTTATAGGAGCCTCTAATTATTAAAAGAATGACTAGTTTGAGATTAGAAATAGCACTGCGAAGCTAGACATAATCTTGATCCTCGATGCTTACTTATTTTACTTTGTTTGAATTTTCTATAGCAAAGAGAATCCTGATTCCTACTCCGAGGATTAAAACTGTGATGTTAATTTCGAGTTTAGGACATAGGAGTTATTGAAGTGAAGATGTAGTTCCTTGGGTAGGAGGCAAACTGAGATTATTCATAGCAACGTCTGAGTGAGAAGTTTATTCTCTTCAAATAAAGAAACCAGGGATGATGAGAATATTCAATATTTTCAGTCGACTATTAAATTCGAGAAGCGAGACCGATTGTTCTCGATGCTAGGCAGGAAATATTTAAAGCACTGGTATGCTCTCCTCTTCCTCTTTTGCTTGCCATAGTTCCTACAGTACCTGTAACTAGGAACACGAAATATCAATATTACAAATAGTGTAGTCATTCAAACAAATACAGCCACCAAATATCCACTTAAGAACGTCAGAAATGCCCCACTGGCTCAGGTGCTACAACGACCGCTGCCCCAATTCCCGAGCTGGACCTTTCGAGTCATGGACCGGCTTCTGCTCACTTTGCAATGGAACGATGACCAACAGAACTTGGGGCAATACTCCGCTCGACCCTCTTGAGGCCGCTGGAGTCCCACATGAGAATGACATTCAGAGACAGCAACGGCTTGCATTATGGTTGAATGGCGTGAAGCCTATGACGGCACCGCGCTGGTGGTACAATTAGAATAGACGGTCAAGACGTTGAGAATATTATTTATCAAGCGACACACCAACACTCTAGATATTTTTCTTGGGAGTTTGGATAGGGAACGCTGATAAAATATAGATGAAGAAATATATGCTTGATGTTGATATAGCAATTCTTGATGTGTGAAATGCTGAATTCGGATTATTCTCAGATTGGAAGCTCAAACCTCTCTCCAAATATAGAAGCCACAATTTCCAATAGTTGTGATTCAAAGGAATATCACGAACAAAAACCATTGTTATAATATCTGAATCATCCTATGAAGTATAGCGCTGCTACACATTAACCTGCTTTTCAATCTCAACCATTCCTGTTCTGAAGATAGTGAATCACACTTCCGCTTTCCTAATTCTCCACATTTACCTCATCTAAACGATAACATCAATCTATTTAAAGCCACGGATAGTTCAACTGCATTCAAGTTTCATTATTGCCTTTGCCGCTGCGGAAACAGACCAAGATCAAAATCACTTTTCGAAGCCTAACTCACGAACCTCGAAAAGCTCAAACAGTACTCTCTAAGAATGACTTATGTTCCACTAACCTGGGTGCATTCAGGAAAAGCTGCCTCCATTGCTAGCCCCGAATCTTGAGCTCGATCATCAGATGACAGAGGTGCTAGAAAGCACGGTCAGAATAAATACATAGATCGAGGGTTTGATAGCGGATGGATGCCCTCCTTGGGATAAATTTGGAGGTTTTCTGCCAGAGGTAGACTCCAGGTGGTTTCCAAGGGAAGAGTGGACGCCGTATGAGTTTGATTTTGAGGATGATGTGGGGGAATGTCCTTGGTAAGAGAGGAAATCCCGCTCACAACTGCCACAAGGAAATCAAAAGCGAAGTGGACTAAAAAATTTCCCTCAGATTTAGTTTGTTTATTCCATAAGTCATAATAGTGTTATTAGAAAGAAGGCGAGATCCTCGTATTAACACGAAAAAGGGGGAGGGGTCAATAACCGTAAGCGAGCCCCGCGGTTGCCGTAGTGAGGAGCTGAACCCCTGCAGGGATCAGCTCCTCATCCCGCCTGCCCCGCTCACGAGATCCAAACAACCTGACCTGCTCACCTCACTCTCCAACCTACAACCTACAAGTCAAACCAACTTCCAACTACTCAATCCCTTTCTCACTACCAAACCAAGACCAGCAAAGAAGACTCGGCCAAGAAGAAGAAAAGCAAAGCAACCATGGCAGACGACTCCCGCACCGCCGCTATTGACGAGACGCCCATCAGCCCCGTCCGCGAGCCCTCGCATGTCCGGCAGAACAGTCTGGAGAAGCACTTGCAGCACAGACCAGACCCGAAGGAGTTGCGCGAGAGGCATATCTTGCTCGATACAAATGCTGCACCGTACGTCACCTCCTTTCCCATACAATTCCTTGCTTTGTTTTGGAGAGAGAAGGCTGACATGAGGCAGGGCATTGCAAGCAGCAGCCCACGAGCTCGAGCGCCAGAAAGTGACGGATAGCTTGAAGAAGGGCCTGGAGAAGCGTCCGCAGAGGGAGGATCTGGTTGAGCGTATGTCTCCCCTTCCCTTCCTCCCCTCTTTTCCTCCACCTCCAACACGTAACTAACCTCTCTCTCAAGGCAACATCCTCCCCTCTTCAACCGCCTCCCCCTCAATCGTCGGTCCACAACGCGAGCTAGAGAAACACATGCGAGCCGACAGCCTCAACGAGAAGATCTCGCATCGTCCGAAGCCCGAGGATCTGATTAAGGAGGGGATTCTGACTGAGGATCCGACGAGTCTTGGGGAGAAGACACAGGCGGAGAATGATAAGCTTTATGAGGAGAGGATTGAGGAGGAGTATGCGAAGCGGGAGGGCGGTGCATAGTTTGTTTTAGGGAGAGGAGGCGTGAAAAATGACTTTTAGGTCGATGGTTGGAGGGAACTTGGGAAGGAATATTGATGATTGATGTGATACATTACGAACGATACCTTAGCACGATTGCTGCTTGGCTTGGGAACAGGCTATGGAAGGGAAGGCAAAATGGACATGCTGCCTTGATTTTGCTCTATTTTGATTCAATGGACGCTGTGCTCCTGCAATGCTACATCACGCCGTCCAATATGCTCATCCAATATGCTCATCCAAAATATAACCGTCTCTGCTTCGGATCACCCGGCACCCCCTTCTCCCTCCCCTTCTCGTTCCCCATTCTCGCCCTCTTCAGGACAGGGGTAGGCTCCCTCGACCTCGTCTCCGCCGTCTCCTGCACTGCATCCCTAATAGTCTGCCTACTCAGACAGAGATCAATATGCTCATTAAATTCCCTCTCACTAGCAGCCTGCGGCCTCCCACAAATTGGACAGTCCCACCACTCTTCCTCTACCTCCTCACCCTTTTGCTTGGGAGTTGGATTCGGCACAATCTCCTTCCCATGATGTCTCCGTTTATCGATCTCTTGACTCAGGGTTTCTAATTCCTGCATCTCGTCTTCGCGCTCTTGGCGCTCTGCATCTTCGAAGAGGAGCTCGTCTGGCCATGATTCCCATTGTCCTGTATCATCTTCGGTGAGGGCGTCTGCTTTCCGCTTTGAGGTGTCCGGAGAGTCGGATTCGTCGGCAGAGCTTGACGTGGGTTTTCGTTTGAAGCCGAAGAAGGCCATGGTATCAGGCTTCTTCATGCTGACTAGGTGTGTGCAGCGGAGGCCCATGAGCCGTAGTCTCATGCCGGGGAATTCTTGCTCGAGCTTTGAGAGCATTGGGAGGGAGTATTTGTATAGGTCTTCTGCTAGGTAGACTGCTTTTGGTGGAATGACTTGTCTTGTAAAGACTTCGAATGTGTGGAGCTTGACTTTCAGGCAGAGAGTTCGGCCCTTGAATTGTGTTCGTACCATGTCCTTTTGCAATTCTTCAGCTGTAGCTCGGAGCTTGTTTCGAAGCTCGATTGGATTGCCTATATCACCGAATGTGCTTTCCGTGCCTACGCTCTTCCGTTCGTATTCTTCTGCTGGCTGTACCGTTGTTCTTCCCAGTCCAAGGTAGCATTGCATCAGGAAGGCAAATGCTTTATCGCCAAACAATTTTGCCAAGTATTGCCGATATTGGTAGATATCGCCGCATGTCTTGACTCCTACTGCATCAAGTTCTCTCTCAAACACCCGGCCAACACCATTGACTTTCCGCGTTGGAAGGTCCCTCATGAATGCCATAATGATATTTCGATCTCTAGGAAGAGAGAACTGCCCGTTCGGTTTATTCTTATTTGAACAAATCTTCGCTAGCTTCGCATTTGCTGCAATACCCGCTGAGATCGTGATTTTCGTCTTCTCATGGACTTCCCTCCTCAACTGCTCCACAGCTTCTTCCGGCTCAATATCATTCCTCTGACAGTATTCCGTGATGTTCAGATACGCCTCATCGATGCTCGCACTTTCGAACCGCGGATCATAATCCACAATAATCTCCCTAACCTCTTGCGCCTTTGCGGTATATTTGTCGAAATTGAGCTTCAGCATAATCAACTGGGGACACAGCTTCTTAGCCACAAATCCTGCCATCCCACTCCGGCATCCGAATTGCCTCGCAAGGTAGTTGCATGTTGTAAGAACTCCACCGCCAACTGCGAATGGGACGTCCTTCAGTTCCGGCCGATCAAGCTCTTCGACCGCAGCGTAGAAGGCGTCGCAATCGATATGCACTACGACTTGCGATAAGTCTCTTGATAGTTCGAGCTCGGCGATATATTCGTCGGCTTTCCGTCGGTCGGAGGCAAGGTCCAACTTTTCAAGTTGCGCCTTCTTTGTAAGGATGCGGTCGATTTTTTGGGTTAGGTTCTTGTCGCGCGCTTCTTCGTTGTTGAAAAATTTTGAGCCTTTCGACGCGTTGTAGATTACCTCTGACACCTGGGAGTGTTAGTACATGTATTAGTTCCAAGATTGTCCTGGCTTGCCTTCTGCTGGTCGACATTGTCTTGCCCGGACTTGGTGAGGGATGGTCCGAGGAGAGAGTACTTGAGTGTTTCGTGCTCGGCGCCAGTCTTCTCTTCTAGGGGATCTTGGGTTGTCATCTCGTAGGGTTTATATGGTACTTCTGCCCTTCTCCAGTTCTTGGCCTTGAGCTGGCCATCTGCGCAGAAGATACGAGGTCGCTGATCTGATGAGGGGGTGATGTTTTGGCAAAGAGTGGGAAGACGCGATGTCATCAAACACGCAATCACGTGACAATATTGACTTCGCTCCACGCCTCACATCTTTCTTCTCTTCCCTCGCTCTCTTCCCATTCCCGGCCGCGTTCTCTTGCTTGCAACCTCACTGTTTCCATGAGCTCCCATCTTCTCTCCCGTGCTATTGCTTTTCCTCAAGTGTTCGTTTACCCGGCCCTGCAATCGCTCCTGAATCTTCCAATGGATCGCAATTTAGAATTCACCCTTTTCCTTTGTTCTTCGATGTCTGACTTTAAAATCGAATTCTCAGGGTCCAAGACATCCTGCCGTGTGACGTCACAGAACGTCTCACAAAATCAAAGCCTAGACTACACGAGCGATTTCCAGCCATTCCTACCAAGTTGCTGCTGGAGCTTAATCTCATCACACCGCCAAATATGGCAATATCGAGTCTGAAGCGGAAAGATTTCCAGCTTTTTTGTGGGTTTTTGTCCTCATCTGCACAAGCGTGCCTATATACCACCCAATATTCAGGAGATCTGCGTCGCCAATGCAGGGTCCAGAGCATTAAATAACGGGAACACTCGTGTCAAGCGCGTTTTCTTCGTCGCCAAACCAAGCTTCTGGTATTGATATTTCGGCTGCAGCATCTTGAGATGCCCGTTGATGGGGTCGAAACACTTCGGTTTCATTCGCCCCAATCTTCACCTGGAGCTCTCATGTAGTGAAGTTCTGCATTTGCTTTTCTTTTACTCCATGGTCTTCACACGGGCTTTCTTCAAGACTTTTACCGTCATTCTGTCTTCCATACACTGATATATGAGATAAAGTATCTTATTTGAGAAATGATCGCCACTCCCCCTTTTTCATTGATTTCATTCCCCTTCCGTCATGGTCCGCCCAAAATGCAACCTCGGATTCCCCCAGACCTTAATGCATTACTGCCCTGGCCGCATATGCCACACTTCTCTTCCTAACATTACCTAACAAAACTCCACCTGGGCAGGCTCCTAACGTCAGAACGGAGGCCAAACTGAAAAGATGCTCTTCTTTCTTTGCCTACTGTGTTGCGCTTCTTTCGCATCCGCACAAGTATGATCCCATTATCTATAGAAGATCTATATGCTAACGTTCATAGATCACCCTCGGTTCTGCCTCTACATTCGGTGTTCTCAGCCAAACAAGTGTAACGAACACAGGTCCGACAACTATCGATGGCGACCTTGGGACTGGCGGCACGTCAATTACTGGATTTCCGCCTGGAGCCTTCACAGGCAACGAGTTCATAGGCATAAAAGCTGATAATCCGCTCAAAGATGCTCAGACGGCGTACAATGTGCTAGCTAATCTAGGTGGAGCATCAGTACTGACTGGTGATCTTGGTGGCATGAACTTGGCTCCTGGAACCTACAGCTACAGCACCTCTGCAGCGATCACCGGGACTTTAACTTTGGCTGGCACAGGGTCATCGACTGATGCTTGGTACTTCCAGATTGGAACGTCCTTGATTACAGCAGCAGGGTCAAGTGTTGTAATTACTGGAGGAGGACTGGCTTGCAATGTGTTTTGGCAAGTGGGAAGTTCGGCGACTTTGGGTGCAGGCAGTACAACACAAGGCAACGTTCTTGCCGCAGCTTCGGTCACGCTGAACACCGCAGCGGTATTAAATGGTGGGGCTTTTGCACTAGGTGCTACTGTGGTTTTGGATACGAATAATGTTTACGTTCAAACATGCCCTGTCGTCTCCTCTAGTTCGACGCTAGGAGGTTCTCCTACACCGTCAGTCTCTACATCGTCATCTGCGTCCGTCAGCGTAACGACAACAAGCAGCTCTCCCGCGAATTCAATGTCACCAAGCGTCACATCTAGGTAAGCCACGCACAGTCCTAACAAGCACTCTTCTATGATTCGTCATTTTGATCATAAAATAAGCTCTCGTTTGTCAATACTCACCTACCCCAATTGCCCTCTGACGAGTATAATGTAACAGCTCCAACCTCATAACACCGAGCTCTGTCACAAGTAGCTCGACTTTGCCGACACTCACTCTTTCTTCGAGCGCCATGTCAAGTTCAGTCGGCAGCACCTCCTCGTTAGCATCCCAGCCCAGCACATCATCAGCATCCTCTTCATCTTCACTACCATCATCATTACCGAGTATTCAACCTCTAACTCCGTCTAGCTCGACCAGCAGCATACCCTCATCAGCATCCCAGTACAAGACGTCAACAACGTCCTCATTATTATCCTCTTCTTCATCGTCAGCATCGACATCCCATTTCCTATCCTTGTCTAGCTCGTTCAGCCGTCCCTCTTCGTCATCAACCCACACGAGCACATTGTCAGCACTCTCATCCTCAGGCTCACCATCAAATTACCAATATGTATCTTCATCTAGCTCGACCAGAGCTCCCTCTTCGTCATCAACCAAAACCAGCAAATCTCCAGCATTCTCATCCTCAGGCTCACCATCGAATTACCAATATCTATCTTCGTCTAGATCGGCTAGCATTCCCTCTTCATCCACTCACTCTAGCACATCGTCGAAGCTATCCTCAAGCTCGCAATTCTCGCCTTCCTCTAGCTCGACCAGCAATCAGATTTATTCACCTACAAAAGCAACCTGTTCAGTGACAGCAACGAGCACGGTAGTACACACCAGCACCTCTACCGTTACGTCTACTTCAACATCGAAAACTAGTAAGTCCTTTTCCTATTCTGATGAAAAGTCCCAAGATCGCGTCTAGATAGCCAGATCTCCGGAGATAGACTTAATTAAACAAACACTGATCTCATCTGCTACAGCTCAAACATTTAGCACCACACTAAGAGTGACAAAAACTGTTTCGTCTACGACAACAATCACGGTAAGCTTGTTCTTACCTTATTCACCGTCCTTTTATCGGAGCCGAGGATTTGAGGCCATCTCTGAGATGACCATATATGGAGCTAGACGGCTCCGACACTTCAGCACCCCCGAAATCCTGTGAGGACATTGCTAATCCCCTCACAGAGCGTTAAAACCTCCACTTCAATAAAGACCTCCACGTCCCGAGTCACTTGCACAAGCACAGTAACCAAAACCACGACTACAGCTGTCTCTGGCTGCACTCCACTAACTTACAGAAGCATCGAGGATGAAGATGTAGAAATGGAGACTCGTGATGACGGTGGTGTTGAAGCCCCTGTGTTAAACGCTAGCGACGAGCGTGCGATGCAGGACAAAACGTTTGAAGAGAGGATCGGGAAAGTTATGAGAGCTGCACTTGGTACGTGAACCTGTGCCCGCAATACATTGCCTTTTATAGAAGTTAGTTGGTGGGTTGCTTTGAGAAGGAACAAGTCTTATGGACTTTTAATATAAGCGCCAAGTGGCAAATAATAATAGGTAATAGAGGTGGAGTTTCTAAAAAATATATATAGAATTAGATTTATTACTTGAATTTATGTACTTTCTGACTCTGATTTTCTGCTAATGGCTAGCATTACACTCCTCAAAAATAGTCTCTACGCTCTTCTGGCTGATCATCGCGATAACACCGTTGAAACCGCACCTTGAATGGTGGGAAAGCGCTTGCATAAGCGACTCAGGCGCCGTCAACGCCGTCTCACATGGAACTTGGAGTCGAAAGCAGATGTGATGTTTTCGTTGACATTGCGAGCGAGCCTGCATCTCTCTCAAGATACTCTTCCAGCGCACTAACCTGGAAAAACGATTGCATTCCAACGTCTCAAAAACTGGACCATACAGTGCTGTAAAACGATCTATTCCATTACCGCAAGTATACCCGATGATTCACGTTGCTTCAGACAATATCAAAGATTCCCGTGACAATATTCCCCTGCATAGTGGCAGCATCTGGACTACACACATTATCCTTCCCAGGAAACTCATTCTTCAACTTCAGTTCCTCGAGTCGCATGCAACCTCTCAGATTACGAAATCGTTGTAGCTGCATATTCATGTGACCAATCCTCCTCCATGCCTTCCCATCCGGTGTAGGGCAGATCTCGATCCCAGCCACTGTATCGTACTGGTCTTCACGATTCGATTCCCAATTTCTGAAGTCCAGAGCTTCGGAATCCTTCATATTCTCGCTTTCAGCATCGATGTCCTGCGACTTTATCGACAACTGGACTTCTCTCATCTCTTTGTTCAGATCAACAAGTGATTGAGCGAGCTTTGTGAACCGCTTTTCCGTCAGGACTAAGGGAAGGAAATATGCCTGTTCGTACAGATCCCAGGATATCGGCTCATCAATATCATCGAATGCCAGCTGGCCAGTTGCCTGGAATGTCATGATCGGTCGTATAATGTCGTATGTTAGCCCTAACTTGTGCATCTGCCCCCAAATAGCCAACTTTCCACCGTCTATCTGGCCGAATTGATCCTCGGGGTTGACGAGAGAGGTGCTAACATTCAAGATTGAAGCCATAGATGATGTAGTCCTCAAGAATGCCGAGTCCCTCTCTTCAATGCTTTCCGGCTTTCCAGATATATCAAGATAACTGCCGAGCTGGATAAGCCCATCTACGGAGGCCCATGACCACGAAGGTGCCCGATACATTTCTGAGCGCTTGGAGAAATCCCACCTCTTTTCATACATTCCGTCTGGCACTGTTCCCTGGATCTTCCGTTGCGTCTTGTGGACTCGCCAGAGAAGATCGCCAAGCAGATTCTTCTTCCACAAACCGGCCAAGTATTGGTCATCAAGCTCTTGCTGAATCACCCTCGCCAGGCCTGAGATAGCCATGAGCTTGTCCGTGTCTGGCTCGGTAAGATCGCAACGTCCGTACATCCCGCCAAGTCTTTGCCATATATTGTGGAACTTGCGATACTTGCTATCCGCTGCGCCATAAAGGGTAAGCTGGCTCGGGGGAAGGAAGACATTAGTCGTCTGCTTGAAATCCAGCTGGCCGCCGATATAATCCCCAATATAATTAGTGGACATTCCCTCGGGAAATTCCTCTGCGGCAGACAGCTCGCAGCATTCCCACAGCACCTGATCGAACCCGAAATGCAGAACCCTCGGAGCGAGGACGCGCTCCTGGAGGACCCAACCACGGGTGTTAATTTCCGCGTCCGTCACCCGCTCGCGCCAGAAGTCGGGATCGATCAACCGGTACTTCCCTGCTCTTCCGTTGGCCCAGCCTGTCTGCACGATTCTAGGGTGTATCTCGTGGGAGCTGGAAAGTCCATCCTGGCTGGCTGATGCAGATGTCGCAGAGATGTTGAGGAAGGAGTTCATGTAGACGTCTGCCATTTTGGTGCATTCTACGGCCCAGTCATCTTGATCGCCTTGGATGATACACAGAGAGTCGATCCAGACGAATGGAATCCTTAGCTGTCGTGTAGCGTTGATGGCGTCTTTGAATGTTGGCGGAAGGTCAGCTGCCGAGATTCCAGTTCTGAGCCTCTCGGCGATGTTTTGTGATGTGGTGCGGTAAGGAGGCTTCTTGGGTGTCCCCCAGCAATGACTTAAGGTGACGTATCTGCTTCCCAGACTAGTCGGAGTTTGAATCCTGGTATCGAGGAGATGATAGCGCGCTTCCGGTGCCGTAGGTCCAAATGGAACGTATATCACTCGAGTTGGGAAGAAGTCGGAAGAGGAGCAACGAAGCTTGCAGATCGAATGAGAAGAATTGCATTTATCAATCCAAGTCTGAACCCGACTCCATCTGATCGCTTCGAGAGCCTTCGGAGTAACGTCTAACATATTCATATACCCACTATTCGTCTGAGACAACACGACCTTCCCGTCATACCTCAACATTCTCTTACCCATCTCCACCTTCTCGAAAATAAACCTCTTCTTCTCAACATCCTTGATCATGGGCGAGTTGAGCAAGAACTCCAATTCCAAGGACCCCGGCGCCAGCCCCGGACCGGGTTCTAAAAACTGATACCGCGTTCCGGAGTGCATGTACACTTGAACGGTGCGTTGGCCGATGAAGAACGGGTTCTCGGCGTATTCTTCCGGTGTCTTTTCTTTGAAGAAGTGCCGCCATAGATCAATGCAGATGCGGCATCCTGAGAGCGCGGCTCGGCAGAGGCTCGTGATTTCCGGGTGGTGAGTTTTGATTTCGGACAGGTCGATCGAGCCGAGGTAAAGCTGTGTGCAGGGTGAACAGGACATGGTTTCGGGAGAGCAAGAAATGAGACACTATCTGGGGCGAGATCCTTAAAGCGCTGTTGTCTTTGTGATGGTGATTGAGATATTGAAGTTCAGCTAAGTTTAGTGGATACTGCTATTTTACGGTTAGACTCGTGCTAATAATAGAGCCTCAAACTGCATTACCATAATAATTAAATAGACATCTCTAAGTCCGACAAATGTTGGGTTTAATTATGTGGGTATCTTCTTGTGCCGCCTGCCATACGCCAAAAGTAGGTTAAGGCGTCAGGGTGGGTGAACAGATGAAATTTATCACGTGACTTATCCCCTTTTTTTACGACACATGCTCGCTAAAAGAGACAGCGCGTTGTGTTGATGGCTCAAGCTTGCCGATTTTTTAGCTCTTTAATCAAGCGATAAGGAACAACACCTGAAATACAGCCATCTGGGTTGAACATGAGGACTGTTTCTTATCAGTATACATCTTTTCGTGTAGCTGGCGAGACTTACGAAAGAGTGTACAACTAGAGCCAATTCTACGTACGCTTTAGCTGCTCCGAAACAGTGTTCTTCTCCTATAATAAATTGGTTATAGAGGTGGAGTCTAAATTTTGGCCAGATGCATCAATGCCATCAAAACTCTCTTGTTGAAGTTGCTGCATTCAAAAACTACAATTAGAAATCAGATTCTGCAGTTGCTCACTTGCTTGCCAATGGATAGGAATCATATTTCCTTACCGCGTTGTCTCGATATGATTCGATTGGCTGCAAAGCTGGGGTCGACAATTTGGAATATGCTCGGCCGGCTTTGTCCCAGATCTTCCTCATACCTGCCGAACTACCGACCACCTTCCCAGAAATCGATGTTCGGACCTGATTAAGTGGCTGGTGGTGCATTCGCCAGGTCGGCGAAGTGCCCGTCATGGGGTGAAGATCCCTGGGCCTTCGCCCTGATAAATCCGAGCAAGCGGCACAGCCCGCCATCGCAGGGTCACAGCCGACGCACAGTGCATTATGCAAGCCTTTCGTTCAACAACGAATCGCAACACTTCCAGATAATGCCATCTGAGCAATTTGGTCGGGTCGGCCCTCGCAAGGTCCTTGTTTCAAACAGTGGCAGCTGCCTTGTTTGGATCCGCTTCCGGATTTCTGAGTTTCTGGGAGTTTGTTGGTGTTGTGAAGCAGGGGAGTTATGCAGCGAGATGCCGTGAGCCTCGTGGGAGCTAGGATTGTGGACGTATGGTTTTTTGGGGTGGAGAAGGCGGGCGGATTTGTATTTGCTTGGTAAGAAACTAGGATTGAGCCTCCGATGTACTATGTGCGCTGGAACAGGCTTGGGGGAGTAGTGGTGGCTTGGAAGGAAATATTGTGTCTCCCCAAGGATTCTAGAACTTTCAGCCTTTGGCTTCTTCTGGGTTGAGGTCACGCTTGAATATGAATAATGATGGCTAGCCATAGCTTTCAGTTTGTTTCTGAGCGACATCTTCTATCTAGATACATGGAACACGGAGGTATTGAGCATGCTCAAGAGTCATTTGCTAAAGTTGATGATTCTCCTGAATGCAGTGAATGTTTGAAACTGAGGGCAGAGGTCCTTGATGGACAATAAAGGAAAATACATCGGTGTTTCTATGATCATATAAGATATCGAGCAATGGAAGTCAAACATCAACATAATTCGTAACCTGAGAGTCCTCTACCAGAAAATGGTAAGTTCCCACGGCGTATCCCTCGAGGCTCGTGGTCATCCATCACCAGCGGTCTTTCGTGCTCTTCATGCTCTCGTGATACCGAAACATAGACGCCGAGTTCTTGGTGTTGCGCTCGGCATTTGGACTTGTTCGCACCTTCTCAATTGATTTGTTGTCAAACACAACATTCACATTCGTCGTTTTCATAATTCCCTCGGACTCCATGAGATCCTCCTCGCTTGTTCTTGCACTGTTACTCTTCTGACTCCTGAAACCTTTGCTGCGGGCATTCGAAGTCATCTCCGATAGTGGGAGTTCAGATCCTCCAATAGTCCTAATGACTCCTCTGCTGCCATATCCTTTGCCGCCGTTTTGGATAGGGTAGTCTGGTTTTGCCATCCATTTGAAGATGCCGGGAAACCACTTGCTCACTAGGGAGTACAGTGCTGGTAGTGACGCACATATGATTGCAAGGTTTGTCTCGACGGCCGAGTAGATAAAGCGGATATCCCAGGACCAGTCTACAGGCGCCGGGTAGAATGCTACCTGAACGCGCCAAACGAGGCGAAGAATACTAACAATCAGGACACTAAACAAAAAATGTTAGCTGTCTTGCTCAGAATTGAACTTTCTTGGGAAGCTTACACTCCGCCTACGCAAAGGATGCAGCCCAGCCCAATCTTCAGTCTACGGGTCATCTGCAACCCCGAGATAATCTTGATCGGAATGAGCAGGACAAGGACATCTGTGACCACTGTGATAGCACCTGTGACCGTATACCGTACTTCTGCTGGGTAGCAATAGCCATCGATTGACTTGTCCCACCAGTACTGCAGAGGACTGCAAGGGAAGATGCACAAAAAGAGGATGATGATCATGAGCGTAATGTTGACAGTGTTCAAGGCGTAGATCGACCGCCGGATCGACTTCTTCTGTCCACCCAATCGTAGTAAGAAGCAGCAGACAGAAGCCTTTACGAGAGCGAGCTGCGGATTATAGGTGATGATTGACCAGTATTGGATTTTTAAATTGTAAGTCATGTCGTTATCTAACCAAAAGGTGGGTATTTCATCTAAGTGGATGCCGAAATAGTTGATTTTGATGGTAATGTAAGCAATTGGAGTGGCTCCTATTGAGAGGGCCTAGAGAAATGGGTGAGCAACATCCGCTTCATCAATAGAAATTTTCGAAGATAAGCTTCAAGAGAAGCTTGAAGAGGATTTATGAACCTACCATGGCAGCTATGATCAGACTATCATCCATTCCAAAGGACTTGCTCGTCACTCTGTTGTATATTCTCAGACAAACTACGACCAGTGCCACTGCGGGCATGAAAAAAGTGAGAAATAGGGCTCCTTGTTGGCGTGGACTTGTCATGTAATGAGTGAAATCCAAAGACTGTGGGGGAAGTGGAGCGCTGGTTGCTGCCGCTCTTGCTAGAACGACAGCGTTGTTGTCAATAACGGCCATCTTCGCGTTGGGTATGTTGCCTGTCTCCCGAAGGGCAGTTGTGTTGTACTTAAGCTGGCTGAAGGAGTAGAACGTGGCACTTTGATGTTGTTGTTGCCTATCCTGAGCGGACTTGGTTGACCTTGGAGAAGCGTTGACAAGCGGTAGATATGTTCATCCTCTGTTGATAGCCAGCTGTTTCAAGATCTTCTCCCTGCTTCTCAGCCTTCAAGCCCACCCCTTCAAGCCAGGCTTACTCCCTGCTCTTTATTCATGCTGTAGTCTGACAAAAGATGTTGTGCAACAGCGGCTGCAGAAGATTGTCTGACTTGAAGGTAAGGGCGTGTGGGGGAAGGAGAGATGTGTGCGGTTGTGCCGCTATGTGTCTTGCCGTGGGCTGCGCAGGTCATCAAGTAAGAACCTTAACCGTACCTCGACAAGCCGACATGTGGTCCCAGAAAGGCAGTTAGTGACCCAAGTCTGCATGGCTTTTCCGACTAACCGAGGAGCGCACGAGATGTTGGCAAACAGTGGGTGCCATGTTTTCGATTGGTCCTCGTTTGGTGGCTTATCTTTTTGGAGAGTTTGCGCCTCAAGCTCACAGATCAATTTCCAAGGATGAGAATCCAGCTTCCAGCAAGCCAGCCACAGTTCGTCCACGCCGCCCAAAGCGACAGAAGATTTAAAAATAACGTGAGCCCAGCGATCTGTTCCGATGTCTTTGATAGACCGTACTTCCTCAGGATTATCAATATAAGTGACTTGAACGACTCCTGCTGATTGTAAGTTCTTGATTTGCGAGTTTAATCCAAACTTCAAACACAAACCCGGAAGAAAACGGGCGTCCGATAATTCCTCCCCAAACAGGAGAGAAGATTGGTCGACATGGGGTGTTTAATGCGAGTGATCTGCATCATGCCTGTCTTAAATGGCATTGAGTTTGGATTTGTGCCTCCCGGCTCGGCTCACTAGCTTCCCCGACTGGGACCCCGCCCCCCTTTTTCAAGGGTTTATTCCAGGCACCTCTCTCCACCCCTTCTTATCTTTCCTCTCCACAACCCCAGATTTTTCTTATTCAAGTTTTGCATGAGCTTTGGCAAAGTCAAAAGTTCCGATGTACATCCCCCAAATCAGCAGTGTTACAAGAGCTTCTGTTTCAGATAAGTGGGGTCTGTGGGGAGGGTTGCAAATCGTGACATCTCTGTTAAACATGCTGCTGCGCTGCGCCGCCGTCCACCGTGACAAATGTGCTCACTGCTTCCAGATTAGCAACCCAGCATAGACCCTTGAAAGATCGAGAAAGAGAGAGTTGAAACAAGCTTTGCTGGAGAAACAGCTTCACCTGATGAAGTTGTTTGGTATAAGTGATTGAAATG